>JALMQS010000106.1:4601715-5008765 GCA_024734495.1 Forficula auricularia
CACACACACACACTTACTCATATATAGCTTTATACAGGGTGATCTGAAACTTAAGTGCCCACTATTGTTATTAAATTATACCATGTCGGTTAAATTGACAAAATAGTTGGATATTTGGAGGCTGGAAAATCAAAGAAAACACTGATTTTTAAGTTATTTCCAAAACATTTATTTATTTATTTTTAATATATAGAACGCCCCGAATGTATTTTTAGAAAGATTTTGCTAGAAAATTATATTCTAAACAGAAAAAGTTCTAATACCTACATCGTAATGAAAAATTCAAAAATAAGTCTTTCAATTTTTTTTTATAATAAAATCAAAATAGGTAATAGAAATAAGTTTTATTAAATGATACAAAAACAAATAATAATAAAAATAACAAATAATTTTTTTGAAGCTTTTATTTTTGTGATTAATTTGATTAAAATTTGAATTTTTATTTAAATCCCACATAATTAATTATAATTATTTATTGAACACGGACAATAATAAGACGTTTCGATCGACTTATTCTGCGATCGTTCTCAAATATGAGCACCCACTCGGATTCAGTCAGTTAACCTATAAATAATCGTAGTGGGTGCTCATACTTGAGAACGACCGCAGAATAAGTCGATCGAAACGTCCTAGTTTTATTGTATTATTTATTCGTGTTCAATAAATAATTATAATTAATTATGTGGGATTTAAATAAAAATTCAACTCTTAATGGATTTATCAATGAATGAATTATATTTCTCTAGAAACGTTAGGAAATTTAATAAAATTTGTAATCATTTAAAATTTAATTTTTTTTAAATCACACATAATTAATTATAATTATTTGTTTGTGTTCAATAAATAATTATAATTAATTATGTGTGATTTAAATAAAAATTCAAATTAATCACAAAAATAAAAGCTTCAACAGCTTCAATACTAATAAATATTCTAGTTGTAATCATTTTATTCATGTATCGTCGCTTTAGAGTGTAAACCTGCTAACTCACAACAAGGAAATTTTACAGGGCAGAGAAAAAAAACAAACAAAATTTAATATTGTTGTTATGGAAAGAAACTATTTTTCACATTTTTTTTTCCACAATTTACGATTGTAATTTTAAGTAGCAGTTTTACTTGGACGATTCTGCATCTCTTTTTCTTTCGAATGTTATTAATATGTCATATATGATAAAAATGGAGTTAGCAGGTTTACACTCTAAGACGACGATATGTAACATATTACACTAAATAGCACTGCAGATTATTAAAGAAAGAAGAATTATAATAATATACAATAATTTTATTAATCATATAAAAATAATTTCGATATTCTTACTACACTAATGAGACTATAAAAGGTTCATTTTGGGGGTTTTCGTTTTAATAGGGACCTTTGTCAATTGGCTTTTTTGACTTGCCACTGTGCACACACAAGAAAGAATACCCTGTACATGTATAAATGCACACACACATAGACACACGGATACGGGTTCCTTTTGTTTTTTATTACGAGAGAGAATTGGTTTCGTCGAGGAGGAAGACTGAATGGCCGGTTCTTTTGGCAGTTGAGAGGCATCCAGACTGGCTCATCCTCTTGTTTGCTTGCTCTATTCCCTAGGAAATAGAAAGATTTGTAAAATAGATAGCTAGCTAGATGGCCGACCGCATGGTTTGCATTGCACATCACGCAAACTTCCATTCAGCCGCTTCGCCACATCCTGTTCTGACTTTTCACTGTCCCTTTTATCGATTCTTTTCTCTTATAATTATGACATTTTTGTTTTAATCGATCACCATAAAAAAATTGTTTTGTTTTATAATTAAATAGATGGTAGAAAATGTTGTACCAAAAAGGTGCAACCTCTGTAGCTTTGTTTCATGAAAAGAAGCACACGGGAATAGAAGAATTTTTTTATAATTTTTTTTTTAATTTTGAGGTAAATTATTTTTTTGAAGGTTAATATTTTTATTATTGTCATTATGATGAAATTAAACTTGAATAAAAAAAAAAATCTTGTTTCAATCAATTTTTCTGAACAGAATCTTGAAATCGAATTTTCCCTCATTTAGAGCCTATTTTTTGACATTTTGCACACATACGTATTTATGATTCGTATACTACCTTCTACTAACAATTTATGACATTACTATAAATTAGTTTATTTTGAATTTTAATGGGTTTTTGGATGATTTACGAGATATTTTCCTGTGATAGACGACAAAGTGATTTGAAGAATTAAATGTTAAAATTGACTTCAATAATTAATTACGATCTCTAAGCTAATTTACACCATTTGCAAAAATGAGAATAAGATCTATTAGCATTATATAGAATTAATAATTACTTATAATGATAGGGAATTCACTCTACCTCACATTTGGTGGGTAGAAAGTTATAGGGACGACATTAGCGCCAACTGGCGACGAAAATGTAAGCTTTGGGGGATGATTTATTAAACGACCAAGAGAAAGAGACTCGCACACGGTCCCATAGTCTCCGTGCACTCTTTTATCTATGATATATATACTATAATACAATATTTGCCCCAATTCTCCCAAATTATTTGAATAAATAAACACAAGAGAGCACTACCTGCGACAGTAGTGCTGCCTCTATGTTTAACGCACGATCCCTATAGGGGTAAACAATTTTCATTCTCCCATAAGAAAGCAATCCACATACTTCTACTCAGGGCCGCCCGGAGAAAAATTTCAGGGGCAGGGAGGGAGGGGAATAAGTCTTGGAGGAAAATAATTAGATTATTAAATATTTAATTTGTTGAGTATTTTTTTCACACGTAGAATACACTAATTCATTTGTGATTAAATACAAAAACACATATGGTACATTAAGCATAGTTTAGAGAAGTCAGGGTTGTTACAGAATTATTTATTCGATCCCAGGGTGAGGGGGGGGATTTGCCTTCTTGAGGTCCCCCTGTGCGGACCCCGATGCTTTTCTGTAAACTAGTCTCTCTGATTTTTCGCCTATACACACACATTCATAAGTATAAACACATCTGACTAAAGTTGACTTTGTCTTGAAAAAAAAATGAAAACCCATTAAAAATATATCAAAATTTTTTTCTATTATCTATCAAAAGTCCTTTTATTATTATAATAGGCACTTCTGTTATTTTAGCATTTTCTGCAAAATTAAACAGTCAAGGTTTATTCATCGCCATTTGATGAAACTGTGAAATTTAATAGAATTATAGATATGAAGATGAACTAGAGATAATAAAAAATAAATAAATAGACCTCCTCCCACGCACCAAGAGAGAAAGAGAATTTAATTCTGGATGTTTGTTTGTTTGTTTTTTAGTGCCGACTTCTAACGCGGCGGTTTCTTCAGGAATCGCGACTTACGTTCCCACACAAAAGCCCGAATGGAAACGCTACAAGCAGTACACAAGGAACGACATCATGTCGGCAATCGAGGCGGTTCGCGGCGGCATGTCTGCCCTGCAGGCGGCGCGAATGTACGGGGTCCCTTCGAGGACGCTCTACGACAAGGTAAAGAAGATGGGCATCACGACAAGTCGGCCCTTCAACAAGCGAGGTATGAACGTGTCTTCGCCAAGTCCACACGGCGGCGGCGGGCACGGGGGCGGCGGCACCGGCGCAAGTCCCGGATCCAGCAACAACATCATAGAACAAGTCATGTTCCAACAAGCCATGGACGAGTTCAAAAGAGGAATTGGGGACCACGACACGATGGCGGCGGTCGCGATGGCCGCGGCCGCAGCCTCTCGCAGCACCACCTCCTCCGAGGGGTCCAGCCACGGCGAAAACGGCCACTGTCCAAGCAGCACGCCGTCGCCGATCAAAGAGGACGACCACCAGGACGAAGTCGAAGACTTGTCCGTGAGTAGGAAGACAAAAACGCCCACGCCTCCGCCGCAGCCTCCACCGGCCCAATCTGTCATTGTGCCGCCGATTAAAAAAGAAAACCGCGACAAAACACCGACACCGCCGATACCGATACAGATACCGATCCCGCCGGTACCACCCTCGACGCAGCAGCCACTCACAGCCGGCGGCAATGACGGCAACGGCAAATAACCCAGCACAACTATACAATGCAATAGATAGGGCCAACGGGGAAACAAAAACCACTTTGTACACTCAAGACTGCAATGTATAACCAATAATCTCATCACTTTTGAATTTAGAGGTACCACCAATCAATCTATCAATCAACGCAAAAAAAAGAAACAAAAAAGATAAGAGGAACAAACTATAAACACATAGCGAAAGCTACAAAGCCCCTCTTTATCTTGCATTTTATTTTTATTTTATATAAACATTGATAATTTCTAAAATTATTATTATTATTATTATTCTTAAATATTTTTTTATTATTATTCAGTTGAAACATTATAGTTTTTTGTTATATATATATAAATATATTTTTAAAATTTTTACATAAATCCAAAAATAAAGAAAAACTCTTAGTGTTATTATTATTATTATTATAAAAAAAATAAACAATGTTTAATGCATCTATGCAGTTAGTGCAATATTAAGTATAGTATATATGGTTTGGATTAATAATGACTTCAATGCTAGAAGTAACTATAAATATATTTACATATATGTTTGTAAAAATAATTAAAAAAAAATATTATATATACTTGCATGTATATCATACATTCACGTTTTGTTTTATTAATTTTGAATGAATAACAATGGCACAATCGTAAGGACCAACAATAAACATTCAATTGTTATTACGTAACAAAAACAAACAAAACAAGTATCTTGTTATTTTATTACATTAATAAATATTGTCGATCGATATATTTTCTATATATTCTAAAACTTCTATATATATATAAATATAAATATATATTCCGTACCGCAACAGTTTGTTTTAAATATAAATAATAACAATATGTTGATTTAATATTAAAAATAAATAAATAAATGGCAAGAATTTTGAGCATTTAATCAAAATCAAGTTGTTTGTATTATTTCTTGCTTTTTTTCTGCCAATTTTGTTTGTTTTTGTTTCATTTTTACAAAAATGTCTATTTTTTAGTAGAATGAAAAAAATAAATAAAACATAGATTATAATTATTATAAAATAATTAGGGGACCACAAAATGTAACTAAGTCGATGTATTTTTATATACACATTTCAAAAAAAAAGAAAAAAGAGAAAAAATGTTCATATATGGCCATTTTTTTTTTTTTATTTTTTATTTGATTCTCGTCAACTAATAAGACTGACTACACAAAAAACTATATTTAATATTATTACTATTACAACTACTACTACTTTTATTATTATATATTATGATCATATATATTTAATTCACACATAAATACACACATAAACACCCAATTAAGTTATAGATATTTATATATATATATATATTATATAAAACAAGGTTTGTTTTTTGTTTATTTATTTATTTAATTTTTGGAAAGTATAACCAAAAATTCTAAAAATGAAAAAACAACTCTTGTGTGTATAAAGAATCAAATATATCTCTCAATAATCAAAAAAAAGCAAAAAAAGTAAAAACAATAAAAATTCTTTTTCTAATACGAGGGTCCTGAAATGTGAGACTGAAATGTATTAAAAATTCACATTGACTAAAACTACTACTAGTGCTAGTATGATGATCTTAACTAGAAATTTTATTATTACTTAAATGCGTTTTTTTTTCAATGGGCTGGTTTTAGATTTAATATTTATAATATATACATACAAATAAATATAAAAGCTCAATTAAAATCATTTTGGGGGGAAAAAAACTAGGGACCAATAGAAAAATGTAAAATGATCTCCTTATACTAAAATCTTTCTCTTTGTCTTTTCATATTTCTATTATAATCTACTTTTTTTTTACGGCTCATAATTATTAAAATTTTTCCGTAAATTCCTATTATATTTAAATATAATATACGTTAGCCTTGGAGGGTGGTCATAATTTTCCACACAAAAAATTATTTATTTTTTTATAGCCTTAAATGGAAAAATATAACCTGTAGATTTATTCATTCAAAGCCGCCGGAACCCCACCGAACTGAATATAATCTAACCGAACTTGAAAAAAATAAAGAAAACAATTTTTAGAACCGAACCTAACATACGTAATTTTAGATCGAACCTTCCGCTCAGGTCAGGTTAATAACAGCGTATAATAGGAATAAACCAATTATGGGTGGGCTTTAGGGTGGTCCTTATTTTGGGTATTTTCTAATTTTTACTCTGACAGAGTCTCATATTGTTCCAAATAAATAATAAAAAAAAAATATCACCCAAGTCTCTATGTCAATTTTAACATGTGCAGCACAGTGATGCAAGTTCCCCATCAAAATAACATGGGGTTTTTGGCATTGAAATATAATTTTTTTATTCCGGCCAAAGTAATGGTTCAAAAAATGTATCTTTATCCTTATAATAGTAGCTATCCTTCAGAATTCTTTAGCTATTATAATTTTAGAGTCTATAACTTACTAACACTAAGATATAGCATTATTTTATCAAGCTGTAACTCTAAAATTATAATAGCTAAAAATATTTAAAAATTCTGAAGGATAGCTACTATTATAAGGATAAAGTTTACAGAGTTTCAAATTTTTGAACCATTACTTTGGCCGGAATAAAAAAATTGATAGTATCAATGCCAAAAATCCCATGTTATTTAGATGGGAAACTTGCATCGCTGTGTGGCACAGGTTAAAATTGAGATAGGGACTTGAAACTTGGAAGATATTTTTATTTAGTTATTTCGAACAATATGAGCCTCTGTCAGCGTAAAATTCAGAAATAAGGGCCAGTCTAGTGGGCTTATCAAAATATTATTTCATCATAATATGTAAGTAATTTCGTGCCTCTAATTGATCATATGGGTACCTACAACTTAAAAAAATAGCTTAGAAACGAGACTCAAATTTTATCTAAATATTCCTCTTTTTTTTTATTAACGGTACCTTTTCCAAGAAAGAACATATTTTATCATATTTGTTCCATAATAATTTTTTCAAAAAAAACTCTCAAATTTGAAAATTTGTTCTATTTGATGTTATTAATAATTGAAAAAGTATTATTATAGATTGGGGGTAGATAGAAAATTATTTTCTCATACTATTTATGTAGATACAATGGGAATTAAATGTGGTAATTACGATATATTCGAAATAATCGCGATGCTCATTTGGTTAAGGCTCTGAAAATTCAAGTCGTCGGCCATTTTGTTTTTCATTCTGTTCCAACTTCATAAATCTGTTACAATACTTTGAAAGTTTGTCAGCTAATTTAAATTACTTTATAGCTTATTAAAAAACAATTTATATAAATTAAGCAAATACTTATGATCATATTTAATAGCCCCCACATGAAATTTCGGGCCAGGGGGGCAAAATCTAAAGAGGAATCGTGGAATAATTAAGTGTTTTTTATGAAGTGGAAAAAGTTGGTCACCCTACTCATATTTTTTCCTAACATATTAACCCCTTTAAAAAGACCCCGGGACCCCCTTGCGGGGGCTCTGCAGACATTCAATGTATATTTGAAACAAGATGGCCGTCAACTTTTCTATATTAGAGTATCTTTGTATCCAATTGAAAATTCACTGAATTTTCTATCTAAACGTATCGAACGTGAGTCTAATAGACCAAACAAGATCAAAACGTCTAACTTTTCTGAAAAATCAAAATTTGTTATCAATAATGCCTCCCAAGTTGTTGTTGTTGTTGTTGTTGTTGTTGCTTTTGTTTAATTCATTTTTTTTTTTATATAAATTTTTATTGCTTAAATACTGAATATAAAAGTAAATAATAAAAAAAAAAAAAAAAAATTAAAAATCAAAAGTAATAAAAAAAAAGCTTTGTTGTGATTCAACATTTTTGGGCATTTTTAAAAATAAATAAAAATTGTTCTTTATATTAAATAAATAAAATTATCTATACATATTGAAAATTAACTTTATATTTATATTATATATTTGCAATTGATATTCACTTTTATACTCGTTTGTTGCACGGAGATGGAATTGTTAAAAAGAAACCCTCCCCCCTCACTCTTTCAATCTCTCTTTTCACTTTTTGATACAACTATAGGATATTATATCTATAGATTCTGTTTTCTCTCTTATGCATAAATGGAGATCCATACATAAATACACAGGGTGTTTAAGCTAAAGTGTGCACTATTGCTAGCTTTGTTAGTAACAATAGTAAGATTTTTCGAGGCGATTAGGTATAGTGGTAAAAACAGTTTTAAGCATATTATTAGTAATGAAGCTGTTGAAGCTTTTATTTTTGTGATTAATTTGATTAAAATTTGAATTTTTATTTAAATCACACTTAATTAATTATAATTATTTATTAAACACGAACAAATAATACAATATAATTAGGACGTTTCGATCGTTCTCAAGTATGAGCACCCACTCCGATTATAGGTTAACGATTATAAGTTAACCTATAATCGGAGTGGGTGCTCATACTTGAGAACGATCGAAACGTCCTAGTTGTATTGTATTATTTGTTCGTGTTTAATAAATAATTATAATTAATTAAGTGTGATTTAAATAAAAATTTAAGCACAGATTTTAATCTATTTCAAAAAAATCATTTTTTTTAAGGAAAACTCTGTATGTTCTATTAAACTTTGATAGATAATTAGATTCTGAATAAAAAACTCTAATTTATTATAAAATTTAAAATCAATTTTTTTTTTAATAAAATCGAAATAGGCACATTTGTAAAATAAGTTTATTCAATGTAATATATGAGCGGTCTACTTGCAGTATCGGCTACATTCATATTTACTAGCTTTTTACTAACAATGAAAAAATTTACTTATTGAAGGAGACAACTAAAGAGTGTGTCTTCTGCTGGATTTATAAATTTTATTTATAACGAGACTATAGTTTCGGAGGGCTTTGCCCTCTTTCATCAGTCTATATACAATTGATTCACAGGCATTAATGTATGAATTTCCATTCGTCTCATTAATGCCTGTGAATCAATTGTAATAGACTGATGAAGAGGGCAAAGCCCTCAAAACTATAGTCTCATTAAAATAAAATTTATAAATCCAGCAGAAGACACACTCTTTTATTGTCTTCTTCAATATATAAAAATTCTCCTACCATCGGCACAAAAACTTACACTTTTTCATCTGGATTTAAGTTATTCTAAGACGGGCTTAGAAATTATGTTTTTACTCATGTTTTGCAAAAGTGGAAAATTGGACCGAATCCATATCTTGAATTACTAACTAAATCATATTTTACACGTATACAGGAATTCTCAATTTTTGCCTAAATTCAAATCAGAAATAGTAATACCAATATTCAAAAAATAATCATTGTTAAGAGTTTTACATTTATTGTATATTTTGTGTTAATATCCATTAAAAGTGCAATTTTGCAAAATCTCATTAAAATTGACACATTAAATTTGATTTGTAGTTGTGTTCTTATTCACAGAATTATTTTGCAA
The DNA here is from genome assembly GCA_024734495.1 of Forficula auricularia. Lineage (NCBI taxonomy): Eukaryota > Metazoa > Arthropoda > Insecta > Dermaptera > Forficulidae > Forficula > Forficula auricularia. The sequence continues at coordinate 4,611,166 of JALMQS010000106.1, forward strand.
AACTTTAAATATCTCAAAATCAACAATTTTATGTCTTGGGACACTTGCAATAATCACCGGCTCATATAATATAAAGGTTTAAAAACGCTACTTTCATTCTTTCTCCCATTGTAAATCGCTTCTAAAAATCCTACTACTTTGCTTATTTAATCAACTTGATAGCTCCATTAATAACGAAGTTAGTAAAAGCACACACTTAAAAAAACACTCTGTATACGTATATATACGTAACTATTTTCATATATAAAAAGGACTAAAAACAAAACAAGTGCACTTAAAAATAAAAAAAAATCGTTTTTACTTTTTTTTTCTTTCTCTTTTTTTCCAATTTTGATTTTTTTTTCAATAAACTAAAAAAAAATCCGTACCATAATTAATAATAGACTATAATATTAGGTAAACTAATAAAACAAATTAAACACTGTCGCTGTGATTAACTAGACTGAGTACTTATAAACATCTTTGGTTTTTTATTTTTATTTGTAAAGATGTTAAAATAAGTACAAAAACCTCCCCCCTCACCCCTTCACTAACACTCTTTAATAAGATACACATAAATCAAAACTACAAGGTTGAAGAACAAAATAGATACAAAATGGAATAACAACATAAATCAAAACAAAACTATAATAGAGACTGACTAATTTTTAATTTTTCTTGTAAGTCCTTATTATTATTTAAATAAAAATATATATATTTACCTACACACGGACACATAAACACACACATACCATATACACAAATATATATATATTTGTTTTTCTCTTGTATTTTGCTGTCCTGTCCTGAGAATTAATTATATAAATCACTGATGATGGAAAATTACACTATATTTAAATCCACTCAATTGTTAATAAATTATTGATCTACTTAATTTTGTTTACATTATTACGGATACCTTTATGTATTATGAAAACAATCAATGTTTTCATAATAATTACCTACTATATTATTAATAAAAATAAATAAATATAATTCACTTATTGAGACACTATTTTTTTTTCTATTTGAATTTCTCAGGACAAACTCCTTTGATCTAGTCAGTAGAAAAGCATTTCTTTCTTAAAACTAAAATAGATAACACTTTCATAGATAAACATAAACCAAAAAAAACAACCTCTGTATGTTCATTCTGCAAACCGATTTGTAATTTTGATAAAAAAAACAAATAGATAAATAAAATATCAAGTTTTAAAAGCAACATATTGCCATTAATTCTACACTGAAGTGCAAAAAAATCGACCCACCAATAAAAACTTTATTAAATAGTAAATCATTTTTAATTTTTTTACAAGGAACCATACATTATTGAAATTATTGCTTATTGCAAGTGTAATTGCCACTTGTTGTTGACTTAGCCCTTGATTAATTAGGCACACAATTTGAACTGCTTGAACTTCAGAAATATCCATTTTGTATATTTTATCTTTCTATCAATGATGCTTAATTCAAAATTATTCATTTAATTGATATTTCAAATGGAATTTGATCTTTTATTAAAATTTTATTTAAATTAAAGTAATATTGAAAAAGTATGATAATTTGTAATTGTATCTTTTAATTTAATTTCACTTAATTTTTTTTTATAAAATTCAAAAATTATCAACAATATTTATTGAATATGTTAGTTTAAGAGTTAATAGAACAAATTAAATGAATATTTGTAAAAATTTTAAAAATGATTTGCTATTTAATCAAGTTTTTATTGGTGGATCGATTTTTTTGCACCGTAGTGTAGTATATAAAATTATTTAGTGACATTTTTAATGGATTTTTTCAATTAAATAGATTCTGGACCATCTTTATTAAAGGCCTATCGGTCTATTTGCAGTTCAAATTTCTAACAGAAAATAAAAAAAATAACTAGGATATAACGTATATTCATCTAATAGCGTTTTGAGCGAGTTAATTTGCATATTTTCCTGCACTGGTTGCCTTGGAAACTTAATAAACCTAATAATGTTAATCTATATCAGCAATGACGTCAACTCTCTGGTTCAGTGCAGCACTGGGGTCCAATAGAAAACGCTATAAGAAATTTAAAATGAAAATTCTTAACATTTATAAAAATAAATATATATATAATATAATCGATTTTTTGTTCTTAAATTATTTAATACAATTGGTCCAATATTGTTATTATCTATATTTTTATCAATATATAAAATATATATGCCATAAAGAGAGTAATAATGCACATACATATATATATATACCCACACAACACACATAAATTCTTAACTATATATCTGTATCATAAATGAAATAATGAGTTGACTAAATTGAAAATGATTTATACATAAATATAAAAAAAAAATCAAAACAAGGTAGAAAGACTAAAACTTTCAAGCCTTTTGAATAATGGAGGCCTGATTATTCAATTGAAAGTGATGTAAACATGAACTTGACTATAAATTTGTCATTTTTTTCCAATATTTTTTGATTATCAAATCAAATTATGTGTAACAATATAAATTTTTATTATATATTAATAATTAAAATAATTGCTACAATTTATTATTATGTTACAACAATTATAAGTTTTTTTTAAAGACTTTGCAGAAGAATAATCCAAACGGCCATAGGTACAAAGGATTATATATATATACACATAGCTATATATATATATATAACAAGTAAAGACTGATACATATATAACCAATTATTATTATTAATGCTATTATTATTTTATTTTTAGACTGATTTATTTTATAATTATTATTATTATTATTAATCAATATATAAAATATATATCCAATCTATTAACATTAATTTTACATTCATTCTTTATTTTTATTAATATTATTATGATTAAATCATTCACCATTACTATAATCTTCTTTCTATTATATAATATTGATATGATAATATTAAAAAAATAAAATTGATATATCTATATACCTATATATATATATATATATATACATATTATATAGGAAGAGAACAACAAAATAAAAAGACCTCAAAATGTAACAAACAACTAAATAATCTCTACCTCTGTTTCTCAAAGCTCTCTTCTTTTGTTTTTATTCATTTCATATTCTTCAGAATATTTTTCAATAAAATATTTAACATATATAAATATTAATCTGTTAAATGCGACAATTTTCGCTTTAATATCATTAAAAAGACCAGAGTCCCGTATGCGCGAAAGCTGGATAAGCCATTTTTGATTGTATTATTACCCAGGTAGCACAAGAATAATATATAAATATTCTGATAATATCTTTTCTGGACATTGGAATATCCTGTGAATAATCTTTCAATTTTCGTAGATATTCTGGGAATTTTCTTAGAACTAAAATATTCTCGTATAAGACATTTAATTAAATTTACTAGAATATTCTTAGGGCCAGTTGTATGTCGGTTGGTAAACTCTTTTTAAACGTTGACAAAGGGTAAAAACCTTATAATTCACCTTGTGGCCGGCAGGATGACCAATCAGATGACAGCCACTTTCATCTGATTGGCCATCCCGTCAGGCACAAGGTGAATTATAAGGGTTTACCCGAGGGGTCATCCGCGATTGGAAGTAGGTGTACACCTCTTTGGAAGTATTTTGGAAGTACTTGGAAATATTTGGAAGTACAAGTGGAAGTAGGTGTAAAGCATATTAGGTCGCGGTTCACCCCTCGGTTTTACCCTTTGTCAACGTTTAAAAAGAGTTTACCAACCGACATATAACTGGCCCTTAGTTGAACATTCTTAGATTAATTAGTAAAGTAAAGGGTGTGTAGTATTCACAGTGAATGAAATAAACCTCTTTGAGTTTTATTTCATTCACTGTGAAACTACACACCCTTTACTTTACTAATTAATATCATGTTTCACCTAAAACCTACACCACTTTCTCTAAGTAAAAAAAAACATTCTTAGATTATCCACCAAAGGATATTCACGGAAGATTCGTCCAAGAATTTTTCAGGTGCATATATTCTAAGAATCTCCTGGGGATAATTGGAATATATATATGTACTTTTAATATATTTGGTGGATATTCGTAGAATCTCGTGTGCTACCTGGGTAAAGAAAATAAATACAATTCTTTATTAAAAAAAAATTTTTTTGAATAGTTGGTTTAATTTTAAAATTGAACGTTTTTTTTTTTTAATAAAGAATTGTATTTATTTTCGATAAAAATTTTCTGTAATGTTTCCCAAACTGTGATTTTTTTTTATTTTGTGATCAAAATATCCAAATTAACGAATTCGAAAGTGAAAAAAAAAAAACATGTAAAAATATATAGCTTTTATGGATGTCTCGTATTGGCTAAAATTTGAGAAAACCTCATTAGAAAAATGTATAATAATAATTTGATATGTAGTAAATGTATGCAACTATAAAATCAAAACTCCGTTAATTTTTTAATAATATATAGTTTACTTTGGCTTGTTATACAAAACGACTATCTATAAATATTTAAATTAATGACTTTACACACTATGTGCCTTGATTACATACATACATATTTATATTATACATACATATATACACAAATTCCACAAAAGGGCATTTTTTATCAATCTATCGTATCAGCCAATTTTATGGACATTTTAAATGGCATTTGTAGATTATTTCTATATATATGTATTTTCAATTCTTGTGTTTTAAGCACTCTAGATTTAAATAACCTTCAGCACTATACCTAAGCACTTATCTAGACTCATAATCGTAATATTAAGAGAGATTTTAGGCGTGATTCTTATTTGTTCAGTGAAATTCTTTTTCCTCTTAGCCGAACTTTAGCCCCATCCAATAGTAAGACTTCATTCTAAGTTATAAAGTTCTATATAACAAAACCATTTCTTTATACTGGGTGTTTGATCTAAGCTTTTTTACAATATTAAGTGCTAAGTATAAAATAAAAACATAATTAAGATTTGAATTTTTATTTAAATCACACAATTAATTATAATTATTTATTGAACACGAACAAATAATACAATATAACTACTTATTTGTTCGTGTTCAATAAACAATTATAATTAATTATGTGTGATTTAAATAAAAATTCAAATTTTAATCAAAATAATCACAAAAATAAAAGCTTCAACAGCTTTATTACTAATAAAAACATAATAATAACTTGTTTTAATTATATCAATTCATTTTGAAAAAGAAAACTATTTTCAATATATATATAATAAATTTCAATAGAAATTTGAGCTTAGAAACCCCAAAAGGAAATTTAATAATTATATAAAACTTTTCAACTTAAAATAAGGTTTTTTATCGATTGATAAAGTTATTAGAAAGACATTGATTCATACTATTCCTGTCTAAACCATCCAAGTGTAAATAAAAAAAGTTTAACATAGAAATAGCCTTAATCATCAATTCTTACTTAAAATGATTTTAATCTGGCACAGTCACACATAACATGGATTATGCCATTTACAATTTCAAAATTAAGTTCACTACCCTATGAAAAAAACTTTACCATTAATTACGCCTAATAATCTCTCTTTTTATTTTTCTTAACTCATAATTCTTCAAAGATCCTTTTTTGTTTTTTCCTACTATCTTATTTTCAATTCCGCCTTCATTTTTCACCTTGTAAATCATCCATCATGCAATTTCCCACCGAACACAATGCTATACAAAGACAATTGTGTTAAATTGACAAAAAGTACATATTCTTAAGCGCAAATAGTATATGGTATACAATATATTTATACTCTTCGCAATTTGTTGTAAATTTTTTTTAATATTCATTTTGTAATTTGGTACAAATTTATAAAGTGTTTGTTGTATTGAGAAACTGCTAAATGTATTTTTTTTTGACAACAACAACATATTTTAAAAATACATAAATATACACATATATTTATATATATTATAAAATAACATAATAAAAGGTGCCGGATAATCGCAATGTTTTTTGATTTTTGTATAAAGATAAAAAAAAATGAATATCTTATAGAAAAAAAATTATATAAATATATATATAGAGAGAAAGAGAGAGAATAAATAATTAAATAAATCTTTTAAAAATGAAAAACTGCCTTTTTGTTTGATCAATTCTGTCGTAATTCTTTAATTTATTTCCTAAAAGAGTATAAGCTCTGTCCTTTCCTTCATAATCCGGTAATATTTTAGCCATTTTTTTTTTTGTATATTTTTTTCGACAAATTTTTAACGGATTCTCTTCTACAACCCAGGGCATATTGCATTTGTTCTCGTGCAATTTATTTTTATGAGCTCATTTCAGGCCAAGATGTCGCAATCATGGAAAAAAGACCATAGAGTAAGTAAGAGAGCTAAAGACGGCGATTATAAGTTTTTCAAGATTAAATTTAAACTAGTTAAATAAAAAATTAAAAGAATAATTTTTATAAAAAAAAAAAAATAAATAAATAAAACCGACTTCAAAAAAATTAAATGCAACAAATAAAATAATAAGAATTCACAAATCAAATAAAATGCACTAAAAGGTATAAAATAATTATCTAATTTAGCTACAACTAAACGATGAAATTATTACATGAAATCACTTTTTGAAGTCGGTGCCAAACATAAACATTTTATGAATCAAACTCGACGAATCTTAGTACATTTGGTAAGCTCGCTTATATAGTTTGTTTAGCACCGACTTCAAAAAGTGATTTCATGTTAATATTTCGTCGTTTAGTTGTAACTAAATTAGAAAATTATTTTATAACTTTTAGTGCGTTTTATTTGATTTTTGAGTTCTTATATTTTTAATTTTTTTTGAAGTCGGTATTATTATTTTTTTTTATAAAAACTATTTTTATTTTTATTTTTTTAGTGAAGTTATTAATAGTGACTTAATATAATACCTTCCATGCGTCTCGTAAGAGAAAGCGTCGGGCGAATGAATCAGAAAATGATAAAAAATTCAATTCATAAATATATAAATTCTCTTGAAACGTTTGCGGGTTATAAATGAATGTTTTAAGATTTTTTTTTTTATTAAAGATTTTATTTATTATAATTTCAATTATTTGCACATAAGAATTGGAGATTTACGTTATTTCGTCATTGATAATATCTTCAGAACTTGACCAAATTAATATGGGATCACCCCTAAGGTACCCCCTTTCCAATAAAAAAAGAATCATCGAAATCGGTCCACGTGGCAAAAAGTCCTCGCTGAACATACATAAAATAAAAAAGTAAATTAATACATAAATAGTTAGTTATCCTGACTACCTTAGAGCTATATTGATCCAAACGGAGAAAGAATAATTAAAATCGGTTCATAAACAAAGAAGTTATGGGCGAATATACATAACAGAAAAGGTCCAATACCAATAAAATTTATATAGTCTCAATCGGAAACTATACTGAAGCATATGCAAAAAAAAAATCATCAAAATCGGTTTATAATTGGCGAAGAAATCAGGCAACATATACACAAAAAAAATTCAGTCGAATTGAGAACCTCCTTCTTTTTTTGAAGTCGGTTAAAAAGAATACCTATAGGGACCGTGCATTTATCAAAAAAAACTATTACAGTTTGAGTGGGACTTTCTTCCACATCCTCCGTACTCCCTAAGACCTTGCGCCATCCGATTAATACTTGTTTCTCCCCTTAAAAAATTCTCTCCGTGGTTAATGTCTCAAATTATTAAGCGAAATAAAAACGCACCTTGATGAATATTTTGCAAGTAAACCTTAACAATTTTGGAAAAAATGCATATTGAGGCTTCCTGAGAGATGGAAGAAGGTAATCAAGCAGAACGGTTCATATCTTATCTTATCTTATTATATTAAACGAGCAATGTTTCTCGAAAACGGTTCTAACGATTTGGATGAAATTCACGGGTTAGGAGGGTTTTGTGTTGGACATTCGATCTGTCACGGTCTCATCTTCGGCTAAGTTGTTTTTGATGGGATTTTTGTTAATTGAAACAATTTTTCACAAGTGGATATCTCGATCAAAATGTTTATTATTCAATTTCCTTTTATTAAATAATTGTTTTTTTAATTTTATATCGGTTTTGGATGATGATTACCAATCAACTTGATTGGGGAATAATGGAATTGAAATAATTATCGGAAAAGAGGTTTTTTATCTAATTAGATTTTTCCTCTTATTAAAAACAAGGACTAAAGATGAATAAGGACACTCGATGGTAGAGAAGTAATCTCCGGAATCGAAGCAAAAAATACAATGTATACATTAATTAATGTAAAATAATTGGTTTAATAAAATTAATAAAAAAAAAAAAATTTAATTGATTGGAATATGGATGGGAGATTAGCAAACCAATCGACTTGATTGGGGAATAATGGAATTGAAATAATTATCGGAAAAGAGGTTTTTTTTATCTAATTAGATTTTTCCTCTTATTAAAAACAAGGACTAAAGATGAATAAGGACACTCGATGGTGGAGAAGTAATCTCCGGAATCGAAGCAAAATACAATGTATACATTAATTAATGTAAAATAATTGGTTTAATAAAATTTATAAAAAAAAATTAATTGATTAAAAATCGAGTTTTAAATCCCACAAATATTAATTTGACAATTTAATTGATGAACTCAAAAATTGTTATTTAATTAAAAAAAAATTATACCGTATTTATTTATATGCCTATATACACATAATCTGTGGACCACTGAAGGCTAGAAATGCAAAAACTGGGTGCGTGGGCGTGGGCGGGGGTAGATGTGGGGGTGAAGGAGGTGGGGTTCAGTGGTGGGGGGCCGGGGGGAGGTACGGGGTTTCGGGAAGGAGTGGGGGTGTAGGTGTGGGGTGGGAGGGTGCAGGAGGTGGGATTCAGTGGTGGGGGCCCGGGGGAGGTGACGGGGTTTCGGGGGAGGAGTGGGGGTCTAGGTGTGGGGTGGGAGAGTGCAAGAGGTGGGGGTGAAGTGATGAGGGTCCGGGGGCGAGGGGGGGGGTTCCGGGGATTAATATATAGCTATTAACTGAAGCAAAAATTTATCGAGCATCGCTCGGTGGCCAGGTATTATATATATATATCCGGTCGGGTTCTCGAATACGGCTCTAACTATTTGGATGAAATTTACTGGTTAAGTGGTTTCGGGTTGATAATTCGATCTGTCACGGTCTCATCTTCGGCTAAGTTGTTTTGATGGATGTATAATAACATTTTGATTCAATTTCCTTTTAATAATTAATTGATTTTTAAATTTTAAATCCCACTAAGAAATCATTACAAATATTATTATATATTAAAATTAGGCAATTTAATTAATTAGATAGCTGGTTCAAAAAATTGTCATTTAAATAAAAAAAAATAATTAGAGGTATTGAAGATGGAGAGGTAGAATTTAATGCTGAATTGATGGAAAGGCTGCCCAAAGATAAAGAAAACTACTAATTCCGATTACATTGAATTGAATTGGTATTGAATTTTTGACATTTCGATTATTATAGGTAACAATTGCTGAAGACATGGAAGAATCGATTTAATACCAGGTCTCACTTTTGGGGGAAAAATTGTTAATAAGTTTTTTACTATAATGTAACTTTAACAGGTGGTTGAATCAAAATAAAACAAATGGTTGATTAAATAAAAAACAAACACATGCATTACCGAGCATCGCTCGGTGTTCAAGGTACTAATTATAACAAAATAAATCAACCTTAGACAACAAATATCGTGTATTCATTTCGCATAAAAAAAGGAAGAAACTTATAGGACATCTTAATATTTCACTTTAAATAAAAACCGATAATTTTATAAATAATAAATATTTATTTTTATAATTTACTTATAGAAACTACTTAAGAAATTGTGACTGGGCCACGAAATTCTTAAAAAAACGATGATTTTAAATAATAATTTTTAAGGATTTAGGTGTCGGTTCTAGGTGAAACATTATAAATAACTTATGAGGAGAATTTTCTAGGTTAGGTTTCACAAAAAGGAAATATTAAAACAAATGTATGTTTATTTGAGTTTGATTCACTCGATATATATTTATGGTTATTAGCCCATCTTCAGGAGTTCAAATGAAAACTGAATACAAATTTGTAAAAACATTCAACAAGTAAAATTTTGAGAAAGAAGAGTAAGTTCAGAAAGTTTCATCAACAACCAAAAGTTAAAGTACGTTCAGAAAATACTTTCAATCTTTTTCTTTTTTTCTTTAATATAAACAAAATGTTATTATTTAAAATAAAAAAATTAAAATTAAAAACAAAATTACAAACAAAATCAAATTAAAAACAAAAAACAAAATACAAATACCAAATATGTAATCGAATTTAGGAGCCAATTTTTAATTTATTGATTTTAGTCAAATTAGAATCAATGATTATATCTTTGTCAAAGTCCAATTGATTATTGAGAATACTGAATTTATTCATATGGGGCCAATTTAATTTGATAATTAATGATTTTAAATTTTGAGCGCCTGCCAACGCAACCCGCAACGCAGAGCGTTCTATTTGAATGCATAACCTGCAACTTCAAGGCGCCCCTGATTCTGACGAAAATGAGAGAAGCACAAAATCTTGAATACATATGGTATTAGATCTTAGAAGAGCAATTCTTAAATAATTTTGTGCTTATTACGAATAATTTTAGGAAGCTTTTATGACAATTTATAAGCATTGAGATTTATTGTTAACGTTTATTTTATTTTTACTTTACCATACAGGGTATGGGTCAAGTATTGTAATCGTGAATGTAAAAAGTGTTTTTTTTGCTTCTTTTTTCAAAATATCTCAAAAACAGCTGAAACTATTTTTATTTAAAAAATTGAGCGAAACCATGATGTTGCGGTCTACAAAAAAGCCCTAATAAGTGAACACCGAAGAAATTATATTTTTCGAGACAATAATTGTTTTGTCAAAATGTCTGTTAGTCTGTGCGTTACCAAATTTTGTGGTCGAGCTAGCTCAAAAACTAGTGTGAATATCGAAACCAAATTTCACACGTAGTTTTGGTGCATTGAGATTAAGAGCTGATTAGATTTTGAGTGCATATCGAACCAAAATTAAGGGGGATGGGGTTACAAATTAAAAATCTAGTCCCTTGTACCAAACTCAACCAAATTTCGTATACATAATCAGTGAACCCCCAAAAGTCTAAAAATGCAAAAACTAACCGCTCAAATGGGGTGGGGGGCGGAGTGTCGCGTCAAAAAATGAAAATATAGGTCTATGAACCAAATTCAACCAAATTTTGTATACATAATCAGTGGGCCTCAGAAAACTAAAATTGCAAAATCTAATCGCCTAAAATGGGGGTTGATAATAAGAAAATTTAGTCGAATGTGTGACATGACTATTTGAAGCCCTGAAGAAGTCGGCAAAGTCGACGAAACGTTGATGGATAAATAAAAAAGTCACACATAAAAGCTTGTCCTTATTTTCCTAATAAATAAATAAATAAACAAATGACCTTTATTATCCAATACAAAAATACAACTACAAAAAAACTTCGACCTCGAGGCCCGAAAGCCTCACCATTGAATGTACATTATTTTTAATTTATTACATATTTTTCTCACTCCTTGTTTTAATAATGGAAAAAATTGATAAAAAAATCCCATTTACTTTTTATTTTTAACATAAAAAAAAGAAAAAAAAACACAAAAACAAAACAAAATGAATGTTGATGAAATGATATTTTCCTAATATAAACTTTCAAATTAATACAAATTATGGACTGAAATGATAATAATAGTTATTATTATTATTTTATTCTTAGTCGCAGCATACTAAGGTTTCACATCGTTCTGCTGTGGCCACACCCTGAGCCATCCAACCGGATCGGGAGCAAGGGCGAATCCAGGGGGGGGGCAGAGGGGGAGATCGCCCCCCCCCCCCATAGAGGCCCGTGCCTGCCAAAACTTTTTGTAAAAAACACATTTATTTTTTATTAAAATTGAAAATAAAGTTCTGTGTGTGTGGGGGGGGGGCGGCATTTCTGAACCCCCCCCCCCCGCTTGGACAATTCGATCGCGACACACTTTTGAGATAAAAAGTAGATCTTATATACATCGGGCACCTTATATACATTCACCCCCCCCCCCCCATAAAAAATTCCTGGATCCGTCCTTGATCGGGAGTGGGAGGATCGGAGGGCTATGTGGAGGCCCTTAAAAAAAATTCAAATAACTTAATTTTTGTGTTGAAGTGATAATGTATTAATTAAAAAATTAGTTGATAATAGCTCAAAAATAAGCTGACGTGTTCTGATGTGGCCATCCACTTGACTTTACCATACAACCTGGCCCCTCACTTACATTAATATTTAATATTATTATTATAATTTAATAAAACTCCTAGGAGCACACTGATTATGTATACAAAATTTGGTTGAGTTTGGTAAATGGCAAACATTTTCATTTTTTGACCCTCCACCCCCCCCCCCCATTTCGGGCGGTTAGTTTTTGCATTTTTAGACTTCTGGGGACCCACTGATTATGTATACAAAATTTGATTGAGTTTAGTAAATGGTAAACATTTTCATTTTTTGACCCTCCACCCCCCCCCCCCCCCATTTTGGGCCGTTAGCTTTTCCATTTTTAGACTTCTGGAGAGCCACGGATTAAGTATACAAAATTTGGTTGAATTTTCTCAAACAACCTAGATTTTTAATTTTTAACCCCTTAATTTTGGGTCGATATGCACGAAAATCTAATCAGCTCTTAATCTCAATGGACCAAAAACTATGTGTGAAATTTGGTTTCGATATTCACACTAGTTTTTTAGCTAGCTCGTCCACAAATTTGGTAACCCACAGACTAACTAACAGACATTTTGACAAAACAATTATTATCTCAAAAAATATAATTTTAAAGAATTTTTAGACATTTCGATGTTCACTTATTAGATCTTTTTTGTAGAGCCAAATACCATAGTTTCGCTCAATTTTTTTAATCAAAAAAGTTTCAGCCGTTTTTGAGATATTTCGAAAAAAAGAAGGAAAAAAATACTTTTTTCATGCATATTGATTACAATACTTGACCACAACCTGTATGGTAAAGTAATATTACATTGTAACTATAACTTAATTTTTTATAATAGTTAATAATAAGTAATTATCTCAAAAAATATAATTTTTTCGATGTTTCCTTATTTGAGCTTTTTTGTAGAGCGAAATGCCCTGTTTTCGCTCAATTTTTTTAATCGAAATAATTTAAGCCGTTTTTGAGATATTTTGAAAAAAAGAAGGAAAAAAACACTTTTTTCATGCACGATTACAATACTTGACCATACTCTGTATGGTAAGGTAAAAATATTGCTTTATAATTTCATTAATATTTCAAGTGCCTACTTATTTCTTTCCATCGCCTTTCATAAAAATTAAATTATTTTAAAGATAAAAGATAAAAACAAATATTTTAGCTATTATTCTAATTTCCCATTTTCTTTGATTAAATTTTTCTTTTTTTAATAGAAATTAATTGCTAAGGTCTAGTAAATTATCTGAAATTTTTCCACCATTTGAAAAAATCAATAAATAATTAAATTAATTTCTGTTTAACATCCATTGACCTTTTGCCCACGCTTTTTCATAATACATTAACAGTATAGGGTATAAAAACACAAGTGGTAGAATCCTAGAATCATTATTTGGACAGAGTAAAGGAAACTAATAAAAAGCCAAATGGATTATTGTGAAATATTCAAAAGTATACACTGGATATCGAAATTCTTCGGAATCCATTTCATATCCATCGATGGCCCGGTTTGTAATAGAAATTTCTACATTTCCTGGAAATGGAGTATATTTAAAATTGTATTCTACACGTCCAGTGTCTGTGTCCAAATGGTCACTTACTTTTTCGACCCATTATACCTCAGTAATTATTATATTATCAGGATTTCATTAAGAATAGCCATGGTATGTGTTTTTTGATTTATCTTATTTATTTGCATCACTTTATTATTATTTCTAAAATTCGAATTTGAGTTTTCAACAGCAATCGTTTTGTTCCAAATAAAATCATTTTAGCCAATTGTCTGTATGCGCGAAAGTGCGAACATTAGTTTAAGCAACTGTAAGTAATAGTAATAAAACGTAGACAATATTGTGGTCGTTGACCTTTCCTTGACTAATCATTAATATTAATTGGTTCATATTAAATATAAACCAGGTCGAATGCTAATTGTTTTAAATTTTATTCAAACTTCATTGTGAATAGATGTACAGGGTGATTCAATAAGGGTGACGAGGTACCGTATCTCAGGAACTAATAATCGTAGAAGTTTGGGAAAAAAATCCTTCAGACAAAATCGGCCAAGAAAAATTGCTGGAAATATTTTTTAAGTTCATACGTCCACCGCTAGGTGGCCAAATTGCTTCGATCGTATAAAAAAATGCAATTTTCTCGAAAATTTTCCAATATAAGTTTAGAAATGAATACTCTCACGTTAATGCCACCATAATAGTCCATCTTTTTGATAAATGACTTTTTATTGTAGGACGTAAAATAAAGGCGTGAGGGGATGCTAAACTTTTATTGACTGTAGTGTCTATAACTTAAAGTTTGACTTAACGGAAATTTGTTAACAAGGTCTGGTTCAAGAAAGGAAGGTTTGGTGAATAAAATAAAAAAACATCCATGCCATTCTAGTTCTTGCCGCCCTCGCTAAGGGGCGTGTTTTATAAAGTTAACCGTTTTATTAATTTTGCTCCGAAATCTTAAATGGAACCGTATAATTATTTTATTAGATTCAGAAAGTAGATCAAATTTGCAACAAAACATGTTCAAACCGCATGTCGATATCTTCATTCGTTTAACAGTTATTGCTTAAAGAATATTTTATTAACGAATTTAATTAAAGAAACAAAATAGGTAATTGAGTTTTCAATTTTTTTTTAAGTTTCGTAGTCAAGCATGCCATGGACAAATAAAAAACAGTTTAAAACTTTGTTCTTATTTTCATTTAATCACAAAAATAATGATAATAACGCTTTTTTCCTAATGCTTTTCTGTCGCCTGTGAGTAGGTATTAAATTTCAAAAATGTCTAATTTCTTAGAAGGCCGTGAAAGACTTGGTTGACAGTTTCTATGGAAACGGCATTTTTCACAAATAAATGTTAATGTTGTAATTGTTATTTTATTGTTTGTTATGTTATATCATTATTTTTGTGATTAAATGAAAATAAGAACAAAGTTTTAAACTGTTTTTTTATTTGTCCATGGCATGCTTGACTACGAAACTTAAAAAAAAAATTGAAAACTCAATTACCTATTTTGTTTCTTTAATAAATTAGTTAATAAAATATTCTTTAAGCAATAACTGTTAAACGAATGAAGATATCGACATGCGGTTTGAACATATTTTGTTGCAAATTTGATCTACTTTCTGAATCTAATAAAATAATTATACGGTTCCATTTAAGATTTCGGAGCAAAATTAATAAAACGGTTAACTTTATAAAACACGCCCCTTAGCGAGGGCGGCAAGAACTAGAATGGCATGGATGTTTTTTTATTTTATTCACCAAACCTTCCTTTCTTGAACCAGACCTTGTTAACAAATTTCCGTTAAGTCAAACTTAAGTTATAGACACTACAGTCAATAAAAGTTTAGCATCCCCTCACGCCTTTATTTTACGTCCTACAATAAAAAGTCATTTATCAAAAAGATGGACTATTATGGTGGCATTAACGTGAGAGTATTCATTTCTAAACTTATATTGGAAAATTTTCGAGAAAATTGCATTTTTTTATACGATCGAAGCAATTTAGCCACCTAGCGGTGGACGTATGAACTTAAAAAATATTTCCAGCAATTTTTCTTGGCCGATTTTGTCTGAAGGATTTTTTTCCCAAACTTCTACGATTATTATTAGGGTGACCACAAAAATCGATGTCGGAATCTTGTTCGTCTGGACCCCACAAAACGTTTCCCCTTTCCAGATATTGAGATAGCCGAAATTTGAGCTCGATTAAACGACGTTAACCCGTGTCGCTCGTCGCTCAAAGTTCGAAAAAATCCAAATTTTTGGCCAAAAAGCTTACATATGGAGCCATAACTCCAGAACGGTAAATAATAGAAACACGCTTAATATCTCAAAAGAAAGCTAATGTTGTTCTTCAAAATTTATATTCCATACATAATTGTTGTTATTTTAAGTCAAACAGAGTTACAACAGCCTTTGACCCCAACCAGACCAGACGAACAAGATTCCGACATTTTTTTCCCTCCCTATGAGATCTGGTCACCCTAATGTACATAGTTGTATATACTCGTAAATGTTATCTCATTTTGTGAATTTGTGTATATATATATATGGTGTTTGATCAAGCTTTTATCAATGTTCTGTACAAAATGATGGGGGTGGTGGGGGAGTGGGGAGTACCTTTGACATCTGTAATTAATAATAACTCACTGACTTGCCTTTTGTGTGGTCCCACAGTTTCCACTGAGGAAGAGATGCCGCAAGCGCTCTCGAAATATTTGGATTAACCATTTGAATAATAAAATAAATTACTGGAAAGAAGCAATTCAATTTATTTATCATTTAACAATAAATAAACTTAGCAAATTTAAATCTATACATTTTGAACTTCGATTTAGGATTAATCAATTTGAAAAGGACTTAAATTACATATCACTTAAATTTTACTTAGGGAAAGTAGTGTGGGTTTTAGGTGAAACATGATATTAATTAATAAAGTAAAAGGAGTGTAGTTTCACAATGAATGAAATAAAACTTTGACAGACTCGGTATTAACCTCTTTGAGTTTTATTTCATTCATTGTGAAACTACACTCCCTTTACTTTATTATCTCTTTAATATCCCTAACATTATATGGAAGGGTTTTTCTCAAATAGCCTGATTTTTTTCTTATCAAGTTGATTGAAAATTTTAATGGGGGAAAAAATATTAATTTTCAAATATTTAAACTCATTTTAAATAGGATATTTTATAAAGAGTTTGAAATGTATATTTTCGTTTGAATATGTCAAAAATATACATTTCAAACGCTTTATAAAATATACTATTTAAAATAAGTTGAAATTTTTGAAAATTAAAAAAATATTTCCCCTTGAAATTCTCAATAAAGTTGATAAGGGTCCCCTCTTTGTATCAACTACCCTTCGTTGAAAGGTTTCTAAAAGTAATTTTTTTCGAGATATTCAAACGAAAATATACATTTCAAACTCTCTATAAAATATACAATTTAAAATCAGTTTAATTTTTTGAAAATTATTTTTTCCCTTTGAAATTCTAAAACAAGTTGATAAGGGTCCCCCTTTGTATCAACTACCGAAGAGAGGTTTCTAAAAATAATTTTTTTTTTCAAGATATTCAAACGAAGAGTTCATTTCAAACGCTTTATAAAATATACCATTTAAAATAAGTAAAAATTTTTGAAAATTAATATTTTTTATGCCATTGAAATTCTTAATTAAGTTGATAAGAGTATATTCGAGATCTGTATATAATATATAATTAGAGTAAATTAAAATTTCTTTAAAATTAAAACTTTATTTTGTTAAAAAAATCTGAAAATGAGAGGTAATGGGGGACCCTTTATATCACTTCATGATTTTTGAAGGGGTTGATAAATTTAATTTTTAGGAGAGATATAAAAATAAATATTATAGGATTCGAGATCTGTATATAAAATACTTTTAGAATAAATTAAAATTTCATTAAAATTTAAAATTTATTTTCTTAAAAAAATCTGAAAATGAAAGGTAAGGGGGGACCCTTTGTATCACTTCATGATATTTGGAGGGGTACATAAATTAAATTTTTAGGAGATATATCAAAATAAATATTATATTCGAGATCTGTATACCAGGGTGTTAGTTGAAATTTGCCGGTTTTTTCGATAAAGAAAACACTTAATTCTCAAGGGAATCTCAAAAAATTTTTATTCAAAATATTGACCAATGGATTCTACACATTTTGCCCATCTTTCAGGCAAATCATGGATACCATCCAAAAAAACTTTTTCTCTTTCGAGGCAAACCATTCGACGAGCCATTTTTCGACTTCTTCAAAATTGACGAAGCGCTGCTCTGCGAGTGAGTGTCCCATCGATGCGAAAAGGTGATAGTCGGACGGGGCGAGGTCTGGAGAGTACGGCGGGTTCGATAATATTTCCCAATTCAATGCTTTTAATGTGTTCTTCACCACTTTAGCGGTATGAGACGGAGCGTTGTCATGTTGTAGGATAACTTTGCCATGTCTTCGGGCCCATTCCGGCCGATTTTCGATCAACGCATGATTCAAATTGATAATTTGTTGTTGGTAGCGATCCGTATTCACTGTCTCACCAGGTTTTAATAACTCGAAGTACACCACACCACACTGGTCCCACCAAACACAGAGCATTGTCTTACGGCCAAAGCGATTTGGCCTTGGAGTCGATGGGCCGACCTCACCAGGTGAAAGCTATGATTTTTTTCGCTTCGGGTTCTCAAAATAAATCCATTTTTCGTTCCCCGTGACAATTCGATGCAGAAAAGATTTCCTTTCGAACCGTTGAAGCAGTATTTCACAAATGGCTTTTGGATTTTCCATTTGTCTATCGTTCAGTTGGTGTGGTACCCAGTTTCCATACTTTTGGATCTTTCCCATGGATTTTAAACGTTGGCAAATTGCTCCTCGGGTCACATTTAGTGTTTGTGCCAACTGTTGTTGTGATTGGATTGTGTCTTCATCCAATAACGCCTGCAATTCCTCGTCTTCGGACTTTTTGGCTGCACCAGGATGTTCATTGTCTGCTAAATCGAAATCTCGACTTTTAAATTGACGAAACCATGTCTCCCATGTTCTAATCACTGGAGAATGTTCACTATAAGTTTCTAGCAGCAACCGATGAGCTTCAGCTGCTTTTTTCTTTTGATGAAATAAGAAAATCAACGAATGCAGCAAATGCCATTTACTTGGAACGAAACTCGCTATATTCACTGAGGTAAACAACTATGACGCTATTATTTTGGCAGAATGTAACTTGTGTATTTTTGAAGGTTAATGTCAATAGAAAAATATGCCAAATCATAGAAATGTATACATACCTCTAGCGACATCTATTAGTAAAACCGGCAAATTTCAACTAACACCCCTGGTATAATATACTATTAAAGTAAATCATAATTATAAAGAGAGGACAGACCGATGAATTCCTGTATATTTAGCAATTTTCTAAGGTCGGATCTCTCTTCTCGGAAGGGCTTATTTTGATTCTTTATTTTCAGTTGTGTGAACATATATTCATGATAATAATGATTTATGAAAATTTTTACAAACGCAATTTACAAATCACATGTATTGAAAAAATTAATCATATGTTTGATATCTTGGCATTAAAAAATGTTCAGAAATTAGCCAATATTATTATCATAGTCAATTTAATTTTTATTGCATGTGCAGTAACATTGGAAATTATGGATTATTCTCTTACATCACTTAAGGTATTTTAATGAATAATGACTTTTCTATAAATGTTATTTTTTGTAAATTTACTCTATTGGAATATTTGCTTGCTAAGCCTGAACTTTCGTTTTTGTTTTGCAGCAAACGAGGATTATTACAACTATTTACACACTTAATCAAATAATGATGATATTTTCTGTTTTACAATTTGTAATAAAAATATTGCCACTGGGATTACAATTTAAAAGACTTAATCAGAATATTAAAAGAATTGAATTTTGTGGTGATTTCATTTCACCGGTAAGTTACCACTAGTTGTTTTCGAATCTATGGTATAAAGAAATGGCTTTTTATAATATACAAATATAAAATAAGAATATATAGAATTGTGGGATTTTATTCTCCTGCTCCTTTCAATGTAAAACGCTTTTGAAAATAAAGATTTGTTTTCGCCTTGAGAAAGGCGTTTGCTTGCTCTTTGCCGGTCAGAATCCTTTGATAAAATGACAGGTGAACAGCAAGGACACGCCCCTTTTATAAATAATCAAGCGCGCGAAAAATTATGCATACGTCACCTAAAAAGCGGGAATAATTAACCAATCAGCTTAATTGCTAATTAGAGGCAGGGTTATAAAAGCAGCCAGCTCCTCGAAGCAAATTCAGTTGTCATTTATCAGTTGTGAGTTGTTATTCAGTTGATAAAGCTCATCGAAGGAGACAACTCACCTGGGAACGAAACGGCTTGTGTCTAAGAAGTAATTTGTATACACGTTCTGTAACGAAGAAGCAATAAATGCGGGCCTTGTGCCATTATTTCATAAAAAGCATATTTTCAACTGCCTAGTGCAAATTCTTATTTAAAATAGCATTTTTCTGGCTTTAAAGCCGCCAATAGAGATTCTAATCTCTGAAGATTATCTCCCATCCAAGCCCGGCGAATCTCTTTCCAACTAACCCTTCGAGCCAAACATAATAAAAATCATCCATCATCTTAATCATTTCCTATAGAATATATATTTTTTTCTCTTCCTCTTAATGGCCTCGGAACGAATTCCATTGTATCCAGTCTACCATGAGTCTAAAATTTTCAAATCCAAATATAAATTACTAGCTGCAAGTCCCGCCTTCGGCGGCCCTCTTGCTAGCCATGGAGCACGCCCCCTAGACCCCCAGCACTCGAACCCCACCCTCACCCCCGAAACACACCCAGCACCCCCACCCCCGCACCATACCCAACCCCCGCCCCCACACCACCACCCCAACACTCCATTCTGACACCACTAACCCACCTAACTCCACCCACAACACCCCCCGGGACCCCCCCCCCCCTGACGCCAACCGAACCGTCTAAAAACCAGCCCGAAAAGGAGCTATACGAACCCAACCGAGCCGAACTGAATATATTATATATTAACCGAACCGGAGTCGATTTGCATTACTCATAAGATTCACGCGGGGAAGGGTTATTTTGTCATGAGATATTTTGTCTGAAGGATATTTTGTCGGGGGATGTTTTGTCGGGACTATTTTGTCGGGGCCCTGAAATGTCGCGGAATCATTTTTATTTAACAGACACAATTGTATCGTATTGTTTTTATTTTTTTATATTAACAATCTTTTCATATTGACGTACAAATAATAAACTTATAAAATAATGCAAATATTTGTCCGGCTATAATCTGATCACGACACTAATTTACACACACTTTCACACACGACACACACGAACACTCAGTGGTCAAAATATGAGCTATAGTTATCGAAGACCATTAAAAAAAAAAAAAAATAATAATAAAGAAATAATTAACAAAGGATCTCAAAAATAATTAAAGTTTTAATGTAATTGTGAATAATTAATTTATGCTAACAAGTATTTTTCTAAATCATCTTCAGGTTATTATGTCTACGGTCACTTAAAATTGATTTATACGATGAAAAGGATCGCTCCAGATCCTCAGATGATATGGGGGGGAATTTAAAGGAACTATATATATATATTCCTTTTTTTTTAAGTGAAACTTCTTTACGCGCGTCATGGATTCTCGACGAAGGGAGTAAAACCGGCTCATGGCCGTCACGAAAAACCGCCATAGCTAGGTGGCGGTAACCACGCCCCCAGGGACCCCCACCACCGCTCACCAGATGCACACGTACATAGAAGTGGGAAATTTAAAATATATTTCTTATCATTAGAAATAATTAAATAGCAAAATAGAAGTTTGGGCTGAAACCATCTAAATTGACATTTTTCGATAAGATATTCTTATTAAAAAATCTCACTTTAGATGGCTTCGAACCAAATTTCTATTTCGCTTAGATAGTTAATCAAATCTGGAATATAAATAAATAAATAAGACATAAATTATAATAGAATTACAATATATAATATATTAAAAAAAAAAATCTCTGGCTCGACAACCCTTCATAGGTCTTGGCCTACTGAATTGGTTGCTGTCCTAATTGGAAACAGTACCGAGGGGTCAAGTGGTTAGCTCAACGCACATCTACAACCTTCGTTTCAGTTTTCTTAACCGAGATTCGCTACTTCTCAATCAAGCAGCTACTCATTTATCCTCACGAGGCTGAGTGAACCCCGTTCCAGACCCTATACTTACAGAAAAATTTCTGAGCATAGCCGGGAATCGAACCCGGGACCTCCGGGTTGCCAGTCAGTTACTCTGACCATTAGACCACGGAGTTATTGTTTGGATTAAATATTTTCCATAAATTCTTAATTTCTAAACTTTATTTAAAAAAATAATACAAAAAAATACATGATATTTTAGAAAAGTAATATAAATTGAATAAAAACAATTGGGAACAAAGCAATAGGTCATTATTGAATTGTAATAATTGTAAATAGTATTGGATAATTGTAAATAAATTGAAAATTTTTGGAACTGTACATAAATCGAAATTCATTCATGTATAAGAAAATATTAGAAAGAGTAAATCTATGCTTCGTCGTTGAATTATTTAACCTATAATCTTCAAACTAACCTAAGAGAGAAAAAAGAGAGAGAATGAAATGAAAAGAGAGAGAGAATACTAGAAGTTTCACTTCCGTCGTGCGTAAGCTTGACACACTCAGATTTTTTTTTCATTTTTTTCTCCGAAAATTTACCTTTAAAAAAATTTGTATTTGGCTCGAAATAGGCAATATTTGACAGAAAAATCCTTCAAATATGCAATTTTATGCAATATTACTCAAATATGAAAAAATATGCAGTATAAAATTTAACCCACAGTATTCTAGATGCATGATTCGGATAGAAAATTGATCCCCTGGTTCATATGTGGCGGCAAACAAAATATGCAATTGCATAGGAATCCGGTCTTTAATAATAATAATTATTATTATTTTTAGCTTAATGCCGCAGAACAGCACCAAAATCTTTATCATCTCGGCAGAAAAATAAACGACGCCTATAAATTTCAATTGCTCGTATTCACGACTTATACATTTTTTTGGGTAACTTGCGGAGTTTACTCACTGCTAGTGCGATTGGTTTATTTATCGAATTTCTTCTGGAATCAAACCGTCTGGTTAATTTTGAATATCTTACGATTTTTTGTGCTTGTTAGTGCATGTTCATGGACTACTTCACAAGTAAGTATACTTTCTATTATACTTCCCTATTTTCTTCCTCTACGTATAAGTAAATGTGGGATGATTGTTTTGAATCTAGAATTGAAAAACTCCTAAAGTGTCATCTTTAATACATTTTTGGTTAATCATTCATTAAATTATGGTAAACATAATATAGGACATCAAGCTCTTAAAAGGAAATCAAAATTGAATAGAATGTGTGCATAAAAATTGAAATTAATATTCTAGAGCCCTTTTCGAGAATTTATAATAGCTCTAAGTAGTGTAAAAATTGAGTACAAATGTGAGTCATCCACCGACCAAGTCGCCATTAACCATAAATTTTATAATTTTTCTCATTAATTTATCAAAGAATAATTGATAAATCAATGAGAATTGTTTTTGACCGCGCTTATTTGAAAAAGATATTTATCGCGAGACTACTGTGGATTACGCTATTGGAGTCTGCGGAGTCTTAAGTCTGGACCAAGAGAGAAAAAGATGTGATCCACTTAGCTACAATCCAACGTCATTTCGCGTATAGCCCGCTAGACATTCGGATGGATCACCAAGTGAATTTGAAATCTCAGATGTTATATATTCGATCTCCCAGTCCAGAGAGCTAGATCTATTAGCATGAATGTTAGATGCTTGCCATTAATTAACCGAATGGTTTCTACATTTGATTCAATCGCGAACAATTCTCATTGATTTATACAGGAATAAGATTTTGATTTGGAGATTTGGTTAGTCTAGCTAACGAAAACACCTTTCAATGGAAATCTGTTTCTTGTATTCCAGGCAAAATAAGACAAGTCTAATTATTCATCAAATGATGGTGAACGCCAAAGGATTTCACTTAAAAGAGGTAACATTCAATTTCAAAATATATAATACAATAATACATATTTCTCTTTCTTTCTAGTTAAAAATCTTCTCTATGCAATTGCTTCATACTAAATTTGAAATTTCTGCCTGCAATCTTTTTCACATTAATTTCCCTCTTCTGTATTCGGTAAGTGTTTTTTTAAATAGGAATCTTACCTATGATATTTCTAACAGACATTTGGTTTTAATTTTAGATGATTGGAGGAGTTACCACTTATTTAATTATTCTATTACAATTCCGCAATGTCGACAATGTTAATAATTATAATTTCACTACCAATGGTTCTAATTAGCTGGTTGCAAGCAATGAAATTTTAATCTATTTTAGTCTTGAATAGATTTAGAAAAATTTATATTTTCAAATTATGACACACTACAAGTGATGTACTATTCAACCTGCAGGAGCAGATTATCTGCTTCTCTAGTATTTTATTTTATAATTTTGTTTCGATTTTACAGCGAATTAATATTATTATGTAAGGTTAGATAAGAAAGCCTGAACTTTATTAATATTATTATTATTATTTGCATAAAGCTTTAAAAAATGTTCGAAACGTAAAGAAACAAAAATCATTTTCATCCCCTGCATGCATTTTTTCTATTTGTTTTTTTTTAAGGAGACAATAAATGAGTGTGTCTTCTGCTGGAATTATAAATTTTATTTATTTATAACGAGACTATAGTTTCGAGGGCTTTGTCCTCTTCATCAGTCTATTACAATGGATTCACAGGAATTAATTTATGAAACTATAGTCTCGTTATAAATAAATAAAATTTATAATTCGAGCAGAAGACACACTCTTTTATTGTCTCCTTCAATATATAAAAATTCTGCTACTCTCGGCAAAAAAACTTTCAATTTAATTTGTTTTTCTGTTTGTTTGTCCTGTTCGGCTAAAGAAGTTTCACTTCTAAAGCTTGGCTCTGGAGAGGGACGAAAGGTTCAAACTCCCTATACACAGAGAGTATAATATACCATATTATATGTATATACATATGTAGAGATTATTTAAATTAGTTTTCTTAATTTCAGTTTAAGATCATACATGTGTTTGCCAGCTGTCTATCTAGGCTGGGTGGCCGAATTCTTTCTTTTTAGCGAGCCATTGTGTCCAAGGGCTGTCGGCTGACGATGCACCCCCACCCCACTCATATGCATGTGTGTATGTGTGTTGCAGCTGAGGGCCAGTTGTTGAGAAGGCGTTGGCCAGTTGAGAGCAATTGTACGATGAGAGTTTTGGGATGTTTTGACGATGACCCCTAGACGAATATGTATAACCCCCTTTTTGTAAATAAATATATCTTTAATAATAAATACGTGTGTTATTAACCCCTATGAGCCAAGGGGGCGAAACCTTGCCCCCTACACATATAATGCGAGATCCGCACCCCCTCTGATATACAGTTGAGGATATATCTATACCAGCTGCGAAGCCCGCTAGCAAGTCTTTAAACTATGAACCTGTTCCGACATCTAAATAAAAACCTATAAAAAATAATATATTGTCTATACTATATAAAAGAACCTAATCATAAATAAAACTAAAAAAAAAAAATAATAATAATAATAGTTGAAATTCTTCATACCGATGTCGTTTGTGGATCCAGCCTTTAAAGTATGTGTTCGGTCGCTTTTTGAGCTGGTTGCCTCTAATTCGCTGCCTACCGCCAGAGGCGGCTGGCCAAGTTGCGGGTTCCTCTCTGCTTGGGCCTGGCTTGCTGGCTTCACTCTCATCGTACTCTCGTGATCGCCGTGGATGCCGAAGCATAATATATCCCTATCGTTCAACATTCCACGTGAAACCATCGTATATCTTAGTTCGCGAGTCGATCTCGATTGGTTCTCCCTTTCGGCTTAATTCTCTCGTATAATCATCATCATATGTACATATCACCCCCTCCAAATAGCGGGTAATAAATCGTTATTAGTATATATATATTTGTGTATAGTGTTTTTCATTCACTCCTAACTGGAGGGCTGTCTTCAGTCCGGCCCTCCACTCCTCTACACGCTCTCCCACCCTGGTCTACGCCCGTACAGTATGAATGAACATGGTACAACATCTGAATAAAAACCTATAAAAAATAATATATATTTATATATATTACCTATACTATATAAAAAAAATATTAAATTTCTAAAAAAATTTATTAAAAAAAAATAAATAAATAAATAAAATATATTAAAATGAATACCTTTCTTCATGGGTCCTAGTGGAACGGCGAGTCCTGGCATACTCTGAATTCCTTTGTCTTTCACTCTGTCTTTATTCAAAATAAAATATTAAATTTATAAAAAAAAGAAATTATAATTTTTATAAAAAAAAAAAAATAAATAAAACCGACTTCAAAAAAATTAAATGCAACAAATAAAATAATAAAAACTTAAAAAATCAAACAAAATCCACTAAAAGGTATAAAATAATTATTATTTTATTTAGTTACAACTAAACGACGAAATATTAACATGAAATCACTTTTTGAAGTCGGTGCCAAACAAACTATACCTATAAACGAGCGTACCCGCCAAACGTACTAAGTAAGATCCGTCGAGTGCGATTCATAAAATGAATATTTTTGTCACCGACTTCAAAAAGTAATTTCATGTTAATATTTCGTCGTTTAGTTGTAACTAAATAAGATAATTATTTTATTCCTTTTAGTGTATTTTATTTGATTTTTAAGTTCTTATTATTTTATTTGTTGCATTTAATTTTTTTGAAGTCGGTTTTATTTTTTTTATAAAAATTATTTTTCTTTTTTCTTTCAAGTGATGTTATTAATAGTGACTTAAGATAATACTTTGTATGCATCTAGTAAGAGAAAGCGCCGGGCGAATGAATTAGAAAATGATAAATTTATTAAACCAATTATTTTACATTAATTAATGTATACATTGTAATTTTTTTGCTTCGATTCCGGAGATTACTTCTCCACCATCGAGTGTCCTTATTCATCTTTAGTCCTTGTTTTTAATAAGAGGAAAAGTCTAATTAGATAAAAAAACCTCTTTTCCGATAATTATTTCAATTCCATTATTCCCCAATCAAGTCGATTGGTTCCAATTCCCTCTTTCCCATCCTCAATCCACCCCACAATTAGAAAATGATAATTAGAAAATGATAATAAAATTCATAAATATAGAAATTATCTCGAAAAGTTTGCGGGTTTTAAATGAATGTTTTAAGATTTTTTTTATTAAACATTTTATTTATTATAATTTTGATTATTTGGTCATAAGAATTGGAGATTTACGTTATTTTGTCATTGATCATATCATCAGAATTTGACCAAATTAATATGGGACCACCCCTAAGGTACCCTCTTTCCAATAAAAAAAACAATCATTAAAATCGGTTGATAAACAAAGAAGTTATGTCTGAACAAACATAACAAAAAAGGTCGAATACCAATGAAAAAAAATACGGGACCAATCGGAAGCTAGACTGAACCCAATGCAAAAAAAAATCATCAAAATCGGTTCACAATTGGCGGGAATATGAGGTAACATAGACATACAAAAAAAAATTCAGTCGAATAGAGAACCTTCTCGTTTTTTGAAGTCGGTTAAAAAGTGAAGTATAAATGAAGTCAAAGTGGTATTGAGGATTCTTATATTTATAAGTGTTAGATGAATATTTTAATTAAAAAAAAAAACTAAAAATCATACTTCTAAAAAGTACAAAATAATGTAATACTTAATCAAAAAGTGTAAGGCGCAGAAACATGTACTTTTAATTAATTTCGACAAAGTGCTCCTCGCTTTTTGATTAAGTATTACACATTATTTTGTACTTTTTAGAAGCGTGATTTTTAGTTTTTTTTTTTTTAATATAATTTATTTTTTCACTTTTTAGTCTTAATTATTTTTATAGAGAAAAGTTCCCGGAATTTAACAGAATGAATTTATATAATTTCATTTAAATCAAAAATAAATTTTTGTCGAAAAATGAAAAAATGGTAAGACTATATAATAGCCTTGTGAAATTTCTTATTTTGACAAAAAATTTGAAATATCCAAATTATAGAAATTGCTCTAAGAAAAGATGAAATGAAAAATTTCTTTAAGGTGCAACAGAATCGAGTTTCATGTCAAGAATCAAGGTTACGTTTCGTTTGGTTTTTTAACAATTTTTCTTACTCTAATTTCTGAACTTATCATTGAAAATATTTTTTAATTTGACTTAATTTGACTATTTTGACCTGGAAATAAAGCCCTTATTACGTATGGGTTGAAGCATCGAAATAAAGGTTAATAATATTATTTTCTTAAAAATTTTAAAATTTACCATGCTTCGCATTGGATAAAGTAAAAAATATTGCTTCATGATTTCATTAATATATTAGCCGTTTTCTTTGAAAGTAGTGTAAGTCTATTTTTTGTTATTTCGAGATATTTGTATTTATATTTTTATAAATACATATATTTATATATATATTTCGATATTTTTATTTTGACGAATTCATGAGGATAGTGTACACCATTGACGGGAATATTATAATAAATATGAAAAGAAGACATCTATGTCTAACTAAAACTGACATTAACTCATTTTTGTAAAAAATGGACTTACACCACTTTCAAAATATACCCCTCATATTTCCAGTTTTTTTCTTGTCATGCTGTCTAGTCTTACATTTATATAAGTTACAGCCCTTTCCAATGCCTTTTATAAAAAATTAAATTATTTTAAAGGAGAGAGAAGAAAAAATAATTTATTATTATTATTTCGTATTACTTTCTTTTTGAAGCTTTGCTTCCTAAAGCGCGCTGGGCAGGGTCTAAATATGAAAAAGCGACCTCGTAAGATTTCCCCTCCGCTCGTTCTGGGCTGCTGGTAGGGGAAGTGAGAGAGCCCAGATAGCAATTTGACTTGCCGCAAACTTAACTTTTGTTTGAATTTAAATTGTCATGTCAAATATGACAAGAAAAGTTTGTGGTAATTTTGCAGCAATCTTGAATGTTTCAAAGGTGAATTATTAAGTTTTATTCTAACTTGATACATTCAATAGTGAATTATCAAATTTGTCTAAAACTTTATACAAATTTGATTACTTTGCTTGTTCGTTGGCGCCATCTAGCCACAAATATATTAATCATCTCGGCTATGTTTACTTATGTCTTTTATCTATATGAGTTAAATATGTCAACTTGTAAATGGATTTTATTTTTCATATAATTATAAACATTTCCTAATAAAGTAACTACTTTTTTAATCCAGAATTCAAACGGGCGGAATACTTGAGGTAGGTATTATTAAAATTATTATTAATTGAAATTAAAATTATTTTTATTTAAATAATTATAGTGTGGTTATTCTATTTTTAAGAACACCCGTAAACAACATGTCTCGAAAACCTTTCTTGGAAATGACCAGACAAGGGCAGTTAAAAAGAATAAAAAGAGAAATGACACAAACTCATGAAAATATTAGAACCAATGATGACATCCACTCTGAACAGGAAATTTCGTCTTCTTACCAAGAAACTGTTAGCCCATCTGACGCAGATAAGTTTGAAAATATTCACCAAAGTTCATTACCTCATAATTCTAATTCCCCTCCAATCCAACAACTTTGCCCGCCCAATGACAATTTTTCTATTTACCATAATATCATTGACGAAACTCCTCTATCGGATAGTGATTATGAAAATGAAATAAGTGTAGATACAAATGATACATTTAAAACTAATTTAAGACATTGGGCTCTCAAATACCAAGTAACGCATGTTGCCATTACTGCATTGTTGGATATTTTAAGAAATCATAGCTGTTTTAACTTGCCAGTGGATGCTAGAACTTTACTGAAAACTCCAGTAAATGTCATTAGTCGAATCGTAGAACCGGGACAATACTCGCATATAGGTTTGGAGAAAAATTTGAGGAAATTATTGGAATGTGTCCGTGAAAGTGTTAGTGAGATTAATTTACTAATTAACATTGATGGAGTGCCTTTGTTCAAAAGTAGTGCAACCGAGTTCTGGCCCATTTTGGGTTCCATCTATAATATTCCTTCAATCAAGTCAGTGGTTTTTCCTATTGGTGTTTATTGTGGCACTAAAAAGCCTAGCAGCTGCGAATCTTTTATGAATGAATTTGTGACTGAAGTAGTCTATTTGATTAAGTCAGGCTTAAATGTTAGCGGCAAAACCATAAAAGTTGCCATTAAAGGTTTTATTTGTGATGCTCCAGCAAAGTCTTTTTTATTAGGAGTCAAGGGACACACTGGTTATTATTCTTGCACAAAATGCAAACAATCTGGTATTTATTTGCAAAACCGCATGACATTTCCTGAATGTGATGCGCCACCTAGAACACACGAGGAGTTTCTTCGGATGGATGATGAAGATTTTCACAGATCCAGATCTCCATTAACTGAGATTCCAGGAATAAATTTTATTACAGGATTCCCATTAGATTATATGCATCTTGTTTGCCTTGGAGTTATGCGCAGTCTTATTTATTTATGGATGTTTGGACCAGTACCGTTAAAATTGCCTGGACAGTTTATAAATAAAATTAGCACTGATCTTGTTTCTCTTGCTGAACATATGCCATCGGAGTTTAATAGGAAACCACGTTCTTTGGAAGATGTAAGAAGGTGGAAGGCTACTGAATTTCGACAATTTCTTCTATACACAGGGCCAATAGCACTTTTCAAATTAAAGTCTGATTATTTATTATATTACAACAATTTTCTCAGCCTTACTGTTTCTATCAGAATATTATTGAGTCCTGAATATTGTTTAGAATACAACAATTATGCCAAGAATCTCCTAATACTTTTCGTCAAATCCTTCATAGATTTATATGGCTCACAATTTGCTACTTTTAATTTACATGGTCTCACACACCTTAGTGATGATGTATTTGAATTTGGTGCACTCGATTCCTGTTCATCCTTTCCCTTTGAAAACTTTTTACAGGTCTTCAAAAGAAATATCAGAAAAGCGGACAAACCCCTTCAGCAAATAATTAAAAGGTTTGGGGAAATATCCAATGCGGACTTTTGGCTCGGAAATATATCCCCGTGTAATTCTATTCTTCCACATTATCCACATTACTCTAAACCTCACTCATCAGACCTGCTATTGCCAGAATGCGATAAATTCCAACAATTCAGATCAGTGAAATTTCTTTCTTTTGAAATAAACACAACACATCCAAACTGTTATTGTGTTTTAAAAGATGGTAGTATCGTAACAGTGCGAAATATTGTATTTTCCAAAAATATTCAGGGCATGGTTATACTTTGCCAAGAGTTTTCAATAAAAGAAAACTTCTTCGCTGCACCATTAATAGAAAGTTCACACATAGGAATTTATGTTGTAAAAAATAAATTAAAGCTATGTGAAAAACCAGTGACTGACATTATCGGTAAAGTCGTACTTCTTCCTTTTCAAAATTATCATGTTGCTATTAAGATGCTACATTTATAGCACCTCAATTTCCTTTTTAAATCCTATATCTGTCATGGTGTCTTTCTAAAATATGCATAGAAAATTTCAAAAATATTTTATTGTAACCCGTAGGTATAGCACACAGCGACCAAAATAAACCCCAAATCCAACTTTTTGATTTGTTGAGCTATAGTCTTTATATATAGTCTCGTTTTTTCTGTTTTGCAACTTTCTATTTATCGTTATATTATAGTCACAAAGATTATAATGCAACCGTTCTAAACAGGTTTTAAAAAGGTTTTATTATTGTCGCCAACATTTTTGTCACTGATTCGCAACTATCTAATTATAGTTAAATATTTCCTTGATTTTAATAATATAATGAATAAAAGGCGAAAGATATATTCGACTTGAAGGGAGACCAGAGTGTAATATTCACTACTATAAAATTGATACAGACAAGATAATCAAATCGGAGCACATTCCGATGTACAAACTTTTGGATTATGGACAGGGCACTATTCTTGCGGTTCAAAAACCATTAAAGAAGGAGAGAATTTTACACCATACCAGATTGGTCAATGTCAGAATTATATACTTCAGCTTAAACGGAAATGTATGCAAGATAAACCCAGAAGAACTGTGTAATTTATGCAATACCTTTAAAAAAAGAAAATTTGTACCATCTAATATGTGAATGCGCGATCTATGAGAGCCTGAGAGAGCAATTTCCTAGACAGTTGTATGGACAGCTATTGAACCCTCTTACGAACCATGATGTTAACCGACTATATTACTATTTGGAAGGGGGATTAAAATTGCGATCATTTGTCATTAATGAATAATTTTTGACTTGCTTTCCGGTGATGAAATGATTAATTTAAGCTTTATTCTGTATATTTGTCTATTATTTGTTATTTTCTATTGGACTTATTTATTTATTGGTTTGTTTATTTTTTATTTTTTTGAAAATTCTGTTAATTATATTTATTTATTTTGGATTTTTCGCACATTTATATTACATTAATTTATTTTTCGAATTTGTGTACATTTTGTATTATTTTGGATTTTTGTACACTTTATTATATTATATATTATACTTAGTTTTTTTTTTTTTTTTTTTGACTTTCTGTATATCTTGGATTATGTTAATTTATTTTTCGGTTTTTGATTTTTTTGGACATTTGTATTATATTAATTTATTTTTTGAATTTCTGTACATTTTGTATTGTTTGTTTATTTTTGATTTATAACGGTTTGTATTGTATTAGTTTGTTTTATTTGATTTTCTGATTGTCCATTTGCTCGCTGTTGATTTATATATGTGTATTTTTTTTTTGTGCTGTGTCTGTTTCAATGAACTTTTTTTTTCATTTATTTTGTTATTGAGTTATAATGATCTGGAAATTATAATGCACAACTATTATTTTGTATAACAAATTTGTTCTGAACAAATAAAATATCTACCTATCTATCTATATCTAATATAATGAATAAAGTACCTGGAGCCACCGAGCGATCCACGGTAATCCCTGAATCTCCCCCTCCCGAAACCACCACCTCGCCCCCACCACTGCACCCCTACCCCGCACCCAGTTTTTGCATTTCTAGCTGTCCACATCTTTTTCTTTTTATTGAGATTTTCATCTATCAATAATTACTTTAATTAAGAAAAGATTAATTAAGATTTGTTGGGGTCCAGACCTAGCCAGATCGCTTTCTCATCCTCAAAACTTGTTAATAGAATTTTTTCATCAAAATCGGTAGAGCCGTTTTCAAAATAGAACTAAGATACAAATATATTATATGTAAATATATAAAAAACAATTTTTGCTCGTTTAATAAGAGTAGATAGATATACAATTCTTGAATAAAAAACAATCAACATTAATATTGATTGGTTTTTATAAAAGAGTTATATATTTATTTATAATTATTTAATATATTTAGAATAGGAGAATATTTATGTTTTGGCGCTAGGATTGTCAATCTGGTGGATTCTAGCTTATTTGGAGCGGATTTATAAATTCAATAGCTGGCAACCCTGAGGGCGCTCCTGGCGCGGTTAGAGAATCCCTCGGCATTAACAGTAGCAAAAACCATAGATAAAAGTTACAACACTTTCACGATTACCTCGTACATATCCTGGACAATTCTTTAAAAGGTTTTTGAATTATATATATTTATTCTTTTCCTATTTTATATACAAATAGTTTTTCTATATATCTCATTTGAGATTAAAACTTGATTCTATTACGCAGGATCTGTCCTTATCCTGTATTCCGGTCCTAACTCTTCTCTCATTCTTTCTTCCTTCCCTCTTTCTATCCAGGTTTCTAATAGGATTATTATATCGTGATTTCTCAACCAATTCCAGAATTCTTGATCTTTATTGTATATACCTGCTACATTCCAGGAGACTATTTTGATTTCCTTTTCACTTCGTTTTATTGTGCTTGCTTCTTTTCTTTCATTCCCCGATAGTCTCCTGGCGTCCGCCATGCCTAGTCGTTTTTGGGAGTTTCTTCTGGATGGTTTATTTCTAATAGGTCTCCCTCTTCATTGAAGTCCTTCAGATTAAATAGCCTACTATCACAAATAATTTTATCAAGTCCTCTCAGGAAGGCTCTCTTCCCTTTTCCTCTCAATATGTGTATCATGTTCAATGTTTTATTTCTTACTTCTCTTGATTCTCTCGTTAAATCGTCCTCTAGATATATGTTGGATCCTTTCAGGTTGGCTCTTCTTTTGAAGATTTCTCTTTATCCTTTTTTATTTCTTAATTTCACCAATATTGGTCTTGTTCTTCCCTCCGTTTTCCTTCCCATTCTGAAGGTTTCCTCTATTTCTGTCACCTCTAATTGTAGTTTTTCTTTTATCAGCCGTTTGACTATTTCTTCCGTTTTCTCCATCCCTTCGTTATTTTCTTCCACCCCTTTTAAAATAAAATTTCTTTCTCTATCCTTGTCTTCCATAGACTCTATTCTCCTTTTGAGATCTAAATTTTCTTGTTTAATCTCTTCTATTTCCTTTCTCCATTCTTTCCTTTCTTCATGTCTCTCCTGTCTTTCTCTCTCCAGTTCTTCTCTCAGATTTTTTAATTCATCATTATTTTTCTGTATTTCCATGATCAAAAGATCTAGTTTTTTCCCTAGATTCTCCATTCCTTCATCACTGTCTTGTTTTCTTCTTTTTTCTTCTTGTCCTCTCAACGCTTCTGGTGGAGAACTTATCAATCTATTTGTACGTGAGAAAGGTTCTCCTCCTGCCTGTAGGTATTGATTTATTCCCTTTTGTGATTGTTTTCCGGTCATTTGGGCAGTATTTCTTTTTTTCATCAATTATTCCAAGTAAAACTCTTAATCCAAGCTAATCTGCCGGAGCTCCCGTAAAACACGTCTTTACTGCTTGAATGCACTGACTCAACTCCAAGAGAGCATTATAGACTTAACTTTTTTTTGTTGCATGCACTTGCTGAAAAAATTAAAGCAGATTTTGAAGAAATTTCTTTTAATCTACCCTTGGAAGTGATCTCAACTGTGAATTATCGTCCTAATGAAACTGCAAACTGTCCACCTGGTAAAGATGGCAATTTAATTTTATGTTATCTAATATACATGTGGCATTCAGTCTATAATTACAAAGTATTCTTTTGTTGCACGCACTTTAAAATAGGTGAAGCAGAAATTGACATTTTAAATGATGTGAGAACAGATGCAAGCTCTGCTGTGAATTACCCAATCACTATTCTACCTAGTTCTAGTGAAGTAGAAAACTGCCAGTCTGGTAAGGGTTTTGTTTTTAAGTTATAAATAATTGTGGGACTACTGACTTCACTTGATTTTTTGTTACAGGATGCAATACATGTAGGCGGTTTTCTATACAGCAGGGTCACGTAATACAAGTAGTGACTGACCTAAGTTGTCAAGTGACCGATCTAACTAGTCAAGTGACCAATTTGACTAGAAAAATAGACTTACTATTAGGGCGGTCTGGAGAAAACTTTGTTACACAGACATATGATGCAGCAATATCAGATTTATTGGGAAGTCTTCCACTAAAAAATGATGAAAGTTTTGATCATTTTAATAAGCAATTGAAAATTAACCAGAATAAACAGGCAATCGTATGTAGAAAGTAACAAATATCTATTTCAAATTTTCTCATTGTTAAAATGTACTTTAAATTAAAAAAAATTTCAGATGACATTCTTGGCTGGTATTGGGGGTAAAAACGTTAAAAGTCTCACAACTAATATTTTAAGAAGATTGTTAGAAGACGACGTAGCAGAGTTTTATTCCTTAACTGGGAAGCAAATGAAAAACTCGAATAAAAAATCATTTCTAAACACAGAAATGTGTAAATTAATCTTCCGTAAGTGTATTTAATTACTTACTATCCGAGGATACACCTATTTTTTTCCTTATCATATGTAATAAGTAATTTAATTCAATGATATTTTTTCAGAAATCTGCAAAAAAGTCTATGGGGATGTAACTGATAATACTCTCAAAGAAATAATTGGCGATTGGCTGAATCAAGCAAAAGTCAGGATAACAAGAAGGTAAGTTTTAGATTACATATGCTGCATCTTGTTTGACGAAACTATATAATTCGCTAATAATTTGATGTGTCAAGTATTATATAGTAATCTTGTTTATTTGTTTCAGACTAGAGAGACAACAGAAAGGGGAAACACAAAATAAGATTTAAGAAATGAGAAAGTGTTTTTTTTTTAATATTTTATTATTTGATTTTTTATAATTTTAATAAAATAAAAAGGATTAAAAAAGGTTAAATCTATTTTTTCAATTAAGTTTTTTGTTAGTTTTTTTCCCTTGTATTTTCCTGCCCAATATTTACTTCTTTCCAATTTAACAAAGGAACAGCAAGTAAGGTAGAAGCACACCTATCGTCTATTGATGGCATTCACCTAAAGATGACATTCTCCAAGGATCAATAAGTAAATACCTGATTTTCAAAATTTAAGTCGCTTTTATTTTAGTAGGTTAAACCTACTTATGTCAATGTTGCATATGCTTTGCAAAAACAAACACCCTGCAAGCATGCCAAGACAAAGTTGCACATGGTTTGCAAAACAAACACCCTGCAAGTATGTTAAGTCAAAGTTGCACATGCTTTGCAAAAACAAACACCCTCCAAGTATGCCGCGACAAAGTTGCATATAGCTTGCAAAAACAAACACTCTGCAAGTATGCCAAGCCAAAGTTGCATATGCTTTGCAAAAACAAGCAACATGCAAGCTTGTCGCCGGGAAACTAGGAGATTTGTTTCAAACTTGCCTCAAGTTTGCACGCTTGCCACGACAAACTTGCTGCAAGTTTCCATTTTTGTCACGTCAAACTTGCTGCAAGTTGGATTCAAGTTTAAATTGTTATCTGGGAGGGCGGGTGAAGTGTCATGCAGGCCAAGCGAGGGAGAAGTGCCTGTAAAGTGTGTTTATGTACTCAGATTGTCGTAAATCTCCTATCAAAATAATATCTACGTTTCCGAAATCTGCAGAGTGGTTTCCAGTAATTTGTTTTAATCGCAAATCAATTTTACATAAAAGTTCCGCACTAATCACACTTATTTCATCAATGATGAGTACTTTGACATATCTAAAAAGCGATCTGTACAAATGCAATGTTTCGGACGATAAAGGCAACAAGTTCGAAATAGATATTCTAAGGGCCGGTTGTATGTCGCAAAGTAAATGCTTTTTACCACTAACAAACGGTAGATGGTAAATGGAGCCTGTCGAATTACTTATTCAATATTAGATTAAGGTATGGGGATTCGAATTTGAATCCTGAACGAATGTTAACAAAGGAAATAAATGGGTTAATAAATTTGTTTTAACAATTAATATTTAATAACAACTTGAAGATTATATATATATAACAAAACTTTTCTTATTCCAAATACAAAACAATAACTCAGCAATAACTTGACTATACTCTATAACAATTATTTAACCACTTTCATCTATAAACTTAAACTAACTTCTTTGTTCCAAAAACATGTCATCTCATCTTTTCGAAGTTCAGAGGTGCCAACACACAGATTGGCTCATTCAAAAACCCTACACCAAACTCATGGCGCGAATTTGAAGCCATTCTACCTGACAGGAGCCACTGGGATGGCCAATCAGATGACAGGCACTGAAAGTATGATTAGTGCGGAACTTATATGTAAAATTGATTGCGATTAAAACAAATTACTGTAAACCACTCTGCAGATTTCGGAAACGTAGGTATTATTTTGATAGGAGATTTGCGACAATTGCCACCTGTAAGAGTTACATCAATTTATAAGCCGGCTAGAACGCGCTTAGTTGGGCCACATTTATGGAGAAAATTAAAACATCTACAACTAATTATGGAACCACCATTGATGCAGTTTTTTCAAGATATTCACAAAATATTGAATCACAAATTTATGTGTATTATTTCAGTTATCACATTCCTATAGTTTCTATGATACAACACAATAGATCTCACAATTGATTGTTTACATATTTTTCAATACATATTCTGTAAATTTTTTTATAATTTATTTATAAATTTATTATTTGAAAAAAATTCTGTTTCCGACATCTTCTTATTTCATTATTATAATTGATTTTTTTTTTTATTCAATATTTTTTATTTTTATTATTTTATTATTTGTAATCAATGGACAATGCATATCAACGACGAAGAAGCAAAGCTTCTACCGACAGTTCCACGACTGTCTGTATTTTTAATAGAAATTAATTGCTAAGGTCTAGTAAATTATCTGAAATTTTTCCATCATTTGAAAAAATCAATAAATAATTAAATTAATTTCTGTTTAACATCCATTGACCTTTTGCCCACGCTTTTTCATAATACATTAACAGTATAGGGTATAAAAACACAACTGGTAGAATCCTAGAATCATTATTCGGACAGAGTAAAGGAAACTAATAAAAAGCCAAATGGATTATTGTGAAATATTCAAAAGTATACACTGGATATCGAAATTCTTCGGAATCCATTTCATATCCATCGATGGCCCGGTTTATAATAGAAATTTCTACATTTCCTGGAAATGGAGTATATTTAAAATCGTTTTCTACACGTCCAGTGTTTGTGTCCAAATGGTCACTTACTCTTTCGATCCATTGTTTCTCAGTAACTATTATATTATCAGGATTTCATTAAGAATAGGCGTGGTATGTGTTTTTTGATTTATCTTATATTTTTGCATGACTTTATTATTATTATTTCATTTACTTAAATTATTGAATTCATTTGGAAATTCGAATCGTTTTGAGCTCTCGTATTTCAAATAAAATTATTTTAGCCAATGCGTGAGTGTGCGACGATTAGTTTAAGCAACTGTAAGTAAGGGCAATAAAAAATTCGCAAGTTTAAATCTATACTATACTATATAATGCAAATTAATAAAGACAAAGATAAGATTCAACAACTAATTAAACATTTTTGAATTGAAATTATATTTTGTTTAATTTACAAATTTATTATCATGGAAAGCGTCGCGACACTCCTTCTTTACACCCCCTTCCTTTAATTCAATGGGATTAAAGATTTGACACAGCTAATAACTCATGACACTTGATAAATATACTAATTTAAAAAAAAAATCGTTAGAGCAGTTTTTGAGAAAATAAAAAAAAACGAAAAATCTTTCATGTAAATGCCCACTTCCGGTCTTCCGATTTCAATTGACTGTGTTTATTGCGCCACGCAGAGGGGGACAGCCCTTTACAAGAAAAAGAAAATGTTTACATTTTGTATACAAAAAACGCCAGCCGTCAAAAAATTATACCAGATGTTGTGGCTTACATCCACTAAAGTTAAATGGGCAGTCTTAAACAAATATTTTAATATGTACATTAAAAGTTAAAATTGAAATTATTTACAAGTTACAAAAGCTTGATGTACTCTTTCTAGCCTATATCAAGCTTAAGTTTCGAATTTCGTATCTCTGAGACTTATGGTTGCGAAAAGCAGGGGGGTAAATTATTACTTACGTAAACATCAACTTCCGGTTTTTCTATTTTAGCCAAAATCTTGTTTTACTTCTTGTAGCCTCTAGATAGCTTAAGTTTCAAATTTCAAGGATCTGCGACTTTCCGAAGACGAGATATGAACGATTAAAATATTTATTTTACGACACTCCTAATTTAACACCGCATCCTTTAATTTGTTGCAGTCAAGGATAGACATAGAAATGTGTTTATATAGAAAGTTACTAATATCACCCATAGAGGGACTACATTAAAAGAAAATCAACTCAAATCAATACAAATGGTACAATACAATTAATATTGTTAATATCCAAACAAATTGAGATATTTAATAAATTAATAGACTGTTACTAAATGTAATAAGAATGAAACAATTATCGAGTTAATTAAACAAAATGTTTAAAC
Source organism: Forficula auricularia (assembly GCA_024734495.1). NCBI lineage: Eukaryota > Metazoa > Arthropoda > Insecta > Dermaptera > Forficulidae > Forficula > Forficula auricularia. The sequence continues at coordinate 4,650,764 of JALMQS010000106.1, forward strand.
GACAAATAAGTATAAACACCATAGCCCAGTGAAATGTTTTGTAGAAAGAATTATACTTGTAGAATCGATTTGAATAAATCAGTCAGCCAGTCAGTCGTCGGCTGAAGTCAACTCACAATGTTTGTTCTGTTGTTTTATTTCCTTCTGAAATATTGTTGGCATTCCGACCCCCGACACCCGACAAATTCAATGGGATTAAAAATTTAATACAACTATTAATTTTTTTTTATTTAAATTAATTAATTAATTTTATTTAAATTAAATTTTTTATTTAAAAAAAATCGTTAGAGCCGTTTTTGAGAAAATCAAAAAAAAACGAAATAAAGGAAGGGGATGTAAATTAGTAGTTTTGAGATGACTTCAAATAAATTAAAGTGTGAAAGTCGTGTGGTGAACACACCAGTTGATTTTTATGCTCTCTTTATAAAGCTTTCATTCTAAAATCGAGACCTAAACGCTCTATTATTCTTATGAAATACTTTTAGCTGTTTTTCAGATCAGTGTTTCACAACCTTATTTGGCCCGCGGACCAGTAAAATTTGTAAAAAATTCGCGGACAAGTGATATTTTTTAACAAAAAATTTTTACTAGGTATTAAAGAACCACTACATAAGTTAATTGTAACATTTTTATTATCACTAACTTACAATAATATTTATATTATTAATATTCGCGCGCACTTGTAAGCATTTCGGGAATTTTTCTTCAGTGCCGTACTTTTAATTATTTATTTATTTATAGCCTTTATTGGTTTATTACATAATATATACATAGTTAATTAGTTATTGTACCAGGCCCCTTAGGGCATAGGCCTCTCCCAAATTTGTCCACGCTTTCATTTGTCTTGCCACTCTGCACCAGTCCCTGCCAGCCATCGTACTTTTAATTACATAGAATTAAAATTAGTTTAAGATAATTGTATTTCGTGATTTTATAAATTAAAATTTAATTATTATTATTTTTTTTTGATAAGTTTTTTTCGCGGATAGAAAAAATTGTCCGCGGACCAGAGGTTGAGAATAGCTGTTTTAGATATTTCTAAAATTAAAGCAAAAAATCCAATTTAATCTGTTAAAATGACAATACTTGGTTATACTCTGTATGGTAGAGTAATTAGATTAGGCCGCTTCTCTCTTCTCGGAAGGGCTTATTTTGATTCTTTATTTTCAGTTGTGTGAACATATATTCATGATAATAATGATTTATGAAAATTTTTACAAACGCAATTTACAAATCACATGTATTGAAAAAATTAATCATATGTTTGATATCTTGGCATTAAAAAATGTTAAGAAATTAGCCAATATAATTATCATAGTCAATTTAATTTTTATTGCATGTGCAGTAACATTGCAATTTATGGATTATTATTGTACTTCACTTAAGGTATTTTAATGAATAATGACTTTTCTAAATGTTATTTTTTTGTAATTTTTTTCCATTAGAATATTTGCTTTCTAAGCCTGCCCTTTCGTTTTTGTTTTGCAGAAAATGGAGATTATATCAATTGTTTACACATTTAACCAAATAATGATGATATTTTCTGTCTTACAATTTGTAATAAAAATATTGCCCCTGGGATTACAATTTAAAAGACTTAACCAGCATATTAAAAGAATTGAATTTTCTGATGATTTCATCTCACCGGTAAGTTACCTCTAATTATTAGGTTGTTTCAAAGTTTTTGTCCGTTTTTATGAGTCTACTTTAAGCCGTAATATCTCAGTGAATACTTATTCAATTTAATCGACATAAGCGCCATTTGAATCAGCGCACTTTTATTAATTAAATATTATTAAGCCTTTGGTGGGATTATCGATTTTATTTCGTCAGAAAAAAGCCATGGTAATATCTATATAAAAGGGAAAGCGTGGAGACAGATCTACGATGGGCTAGGGAGTCGAGTGTGTCAGTTAATGTAGGATCGCCTATCAGTCTGATAGCTCGCCTCTGAATTGCGTCTAGGGTATTAAGAGAATACTTGGGGACCCCTCTCCACAAATGCGAGCAATATTCAAGACAGGGGCGAATTTGAGCCTTGTATAATATAAGGAGTTGAGTGGGGGTGAAAAATCATTTGGTTCGGAAAAGAAAGCCAAGCTTACATGCTGCAGCTTTTGCTACTGAGATAATATGGTCATTCCAAGAAAGGTCAGAACCTAAGGTGACACCTAACATTGATATTTTATTACGGAATTCCAATGAGCTCGAATCAAAAGAAATCTCCGGAGGGTTCCTATCTGCGCGCCTAGAAATTAGACAGCATTGTGTTTTGCCAGCATTAAAGTTTACTATTTATCGAGGAGGCTATGTTTGCGCGATTGTTTAGTAAGGATTGAGCGTTGTGGAGGGTGCTATCGTCAGCGTAACAATGTATTGGATTGGAGGGCAGATTTAAAAGGTCATTAATATAGATAATACAGAGCGTGGGAGAAATGACTGAGCCCTGAGGAACTCCAGCATTATTATTAATTAAAAGACGAGTATGATATTTCGTCAACCTCGACTTTAATAGAGCGATTTGAGAGAAAGCTCTCAAGCAACTTGCAGAGGCTCCCCTGATTTTGCCAAGGTGTTGGCTAAAATAGAGTTCTTCAGAGTGCTAAAGACTAACTCTGTAAAATTTGGTTCAAACCGGACAAAGATTAATAATGATACTATCATCTCTTCAAATATAACTTTCATGTTTACTTTATTTACTATCGAATATTACTCTAGGCCTAAACACTGTGATCTTGACCAATTTATCACTTATAATTACACGAGAGCTTTTTTTGCCGAAGTAAACTTGACATTTTAATGAGAATTTTGTTGCCCAAAGGCAACAAAAGCTCGAATTATAAAATATCACTTCGACCCAAAGTAGAGACAAATTTAAAAAAAATATAACTAGTATCGTAATCAGGCTTATGGCTAGAAAGGCCGAAAAGCTAAAAAAAAAAAAACTTCGACCCAAAAAAAAAGACAATTTAATGAATCAATACGTAAATCACAAAATTAACAAAATTAAGACATAATTTTTTTTTTTTATAAATTTTATTAAACCAATTATTTTACATTAATTAATGTATACATTGTATTTTTTGCTTCGATTCCGGAGATTACTTCTCCACCATCGAGTAAGGACACACGTCCTTGTTCATCTTTAGTCCTTGTTTTTAATAAGAGGAAAAATCTAATTAAATAAAAAAACCTCTTTTCCGATAGTATTTCAACTCCATTATTCCCCAATCAAGTCGATTGGTCTTCTTTTCCCCACCCAAGACATAAATTAATGTTTAATTTTATTATATAACTAGCTTCAAGGCCCGCCTTCGGCGGGCCCTGCTCAGGGGGCTTCGCCCCTGGACCCCCACGTGGCTGCTTTATTGATGTTTTATTAGTAACAGAGAATAAATATAATTGTTTTATTTTAAAGTCTTAAATAGATATAATTTGAGATTCTATTTAACGGTAATATACAGACATAACAAATAAGATGAAACAAATATTTAAAATGTATTAAAATCTCTATTTATAAAAAATTCTCTTATTCTCAAGCTTGAGTTGTTTATCATAAAAGAATTTAGTCTTATTGATTTTAAGTCGATTCTTCCACGTTTTCAGTAGAGGTTGCCATTAATAGTCAAAACATCAAAAATTGAATGCAATAAGGTTATTCCTCTAGTAGTAGATAAGAATCGATCGTTATTTTTGATTTTAAGTCGATTCCTCCATGTCTTCAGCAATGGTTACTAATAATAATCGAAGGGTCAAAAATCTAATGTAGAATTGTTATTCCTCTAGTATTAGATAAGAATCGATTGCTATTTTTGATTTTAAGTCGATTCCTCCATGTCTCCAGCAATGGTTACCAATAATAATCGAAGGGTCAAAAATCTAATGTAGAATTATTATTCCTCAAGTATTAGATGAGAATCGATTGCTATTTTTGATTTTAAGTCGATTCCTGCATGTCTACACCAATGGCTACCAATAAAAACCGAAACGTCAAAAATCGAATGTAGAATGGTTATTCCTCGACTGTTAAATGAGAATCGATCATTATTTTTGAAATAAAGTCAACATCAGGCGCGGATCCAGACCTCTGATTTGGGGGGGGGGGGCGGTCGCCGGTATATAAGATCTACTTTTGATCTCGGAAGTGTGTCGCGGTCGAATTGTCCAAGCGGGGGGTCAAAGACGCCCCCCCCCCCACATAGAACTTTATTTTCTTCAATTTTAAAATTTAATGTTATATAAAAAAAATTAAATAAACATATAAAAAATGTTGATCTACAATGCTTTGAGGGGGGCGGTCACCCCCATCGCCCCCCCCCCTGGATCCGCGCATGGTCAACATGAACCGCAAATAGCAAGTGATATCTGATTAATAATAAAGGAATAAACATTTTAATATTTCAAATGAATTTGGATAAAGTTTAGCAACGATCCGTTGCAGTTTATTTAATTAAATAACAATTTTTGAGTTCATCAATTAAATTGTCAAATTAATATTTGTGTGATTTAAAATTCATTGTAATTAAGTACCTTGTACCTTGAGGACCACAAAAAAGGTCAAATATAGTTTTTTGTAAAATTATATTTTAAAGTACTTTATTTTAGAATAAGATAGTACATTAGATAAAGTTTAGCAACGATCCGTTGCAGTTTATTTTTTTATTTTTGTTTTTAAATGTACTTTAAAAAAAATAGATAGTTTTTTTAAATCTTTGTTGCATTATTAAATTCTTCTTCAACGATAATGTGGTTAGATCTCTTTTAAGAATAAATGACATCTCAAAAATGTGACAGATAGGGCTGCCAACACAAAGTTAGTTTGCTATTTAGTTATTTTATTGTTTGGCAAGCTATGTTGGCAATTCAGATTTGGTTTCAGTTTTCCGTGAATTTTCCAATTTTCCGGGCAACTTTTCGGATTTTTTTTTACATATTAACCTGAAATGGACTATTACGAACATTTTAAAAAAAAAATTAGCCAAATCGGCCCAGGCATTTGAGAGATCTGCGCTTACAAAGAAAAAGAAATTCATTTTTATTATATAGATAATATTTGCTATAGCCTATTAGTGGGTTTTAAAAATAAAAACCCAATTAATAAATAAAAGATAATTGAAAAAAATGTAAACAAACTGATGCAGGCAGGCCTACTAGAATCTTAAAGCTAGGTTCAGTTTTGTCGCTGGAAAAGTTAGGGTAAACTTTTTCGCTGTCATAGTGACAAACACCGTTGCTTATGGGACTTTTAGTGTATGAATTAAATTGTCTCATTAAAATTATTTTTAAGACATTACGAAAAATCTAAGCAAAAATTTTACAATTAAATAAAACTATTTTTATGTATTTATTTCTTATGAATATAAATTCAATAAGGAACAAATTTCCAGGGTGTTTCTAATCATGCCATAGGTATTATATTTAATAATGATTATTTTTAGTTGAATGCTGCTCGGCAGCACCAAAATCTTTATCATCTCGGCAGAAAAATAAACGACGCGTATAAATTGCAATTGCTCGTGTTCACGACTTATACATTTTTATGGGTAACCTGCGGAGTTTACTCATTGCTAGTACGATTAGTTTATTTATCGAATTCCTTCTGGCATCAAACCCTCTGGTTAATTATGAATATCTTACGATTTATTATGCTCGTTAGTGCATGTTCTTGGACTACTGCACAGGTAAATACCTTCTACTTCCCTACTTTCTTCCTGTATGTATAGGTAAATCAAGGATGATTGTTTTGAATCTAGAATTTAAAAATTCCTAAAGTGTCATTTTTAAAACATTTTTGGTTTATTATTCAGTAAATTAGGGTAAACATAATATAGGACATTAAGCTCCTAAAAGGAAATCAAAATTGAATAGAATGTGTGCATAAAAATTGAAATTAAAATTCTAGAGCCCTTTTCAAGAATTTATAAATATAAGTAAGTAGTGTAAAAAATAATAATTTTAAAAGTCGTCTTGGCCTTTCAATGGAAATCTTTTTCTTGTGTTTCAGGCAAATAAGACAAGTCTAATTATTCATCAGATGATGGTGAACGCCAAAGGATTTCACTTAAAAGAGGTAACATTCAATTTCAAAATATATAATAAAATAATACATATTTCTCTTTCTTTCTAGTTAAAAATTTTCTCTATGCAATTGCTTCATACTAAATTTGAAATTTCTGCCTGCAATCTTTTTCACATTAATTTCCCTCTTCTGTATTCGGTAAGTGTTTTTTAAATAGGAATCTTACCTATGATATTTCTAACAGACATTTGGTTTTAATTTTAGATGATTGGAGGAGTTACCACTTATTTAATTATTCTATTACAATTCCGCAATGTCGACAATGTTAATAATTATAATTTCACTACCAATGGTTCTAATTAGCTGGTTGCAAGCAATGAAATTTTAATCTATTTTAGTCTTGAATAGATTTAGAAAATTTTATATTTTAAAATCCTGGCACATTACAAGTGATGTAGGGGAGACCGGGTCTAGTTAATACAGGGTCAAGTTGATACAGGCCAAAACACTTCCTAATGCGTAGACGCAGACAAGTGGCGACTGGCTTGGCTAGACAACCGATTGGTACTCAGCAATCACGCGTGATCACTTGGAGGAGGTTGCTTTGCTTTGTTAGTTGTGAACTAAAAACTGTTTTTCATCGTCGAAAGTAAATTTTCACTACTGTTTTTCAATTATTATTGTAAGTTCATTTGTTCGTAATTTGTGTTATCGATGACATCACGTTGTTACATGTTATAAAGGTAAGAATTTCACCTTTTTAACTTTGTTCTGTTTCCGTTTTCACGTATTTTAGAGTTTAGTGTAATGGCGACGTTTGGGTCAAAGTGATACAGTGTATCAACTTAACTCACAAGCGTTTCAATAGTTATTCTTCATCCAAACCTGGCCAAAACTGGATCCAGTGTATTTCCTGCAAGAAGTGGGCACACATCGCCTGTGCAGAGAACAACCCTTTTTACACTTGTATTAGCTGTTAATCAGACCCAAATTCCTCTTCAGATTCGGAGTAACCGGTCACAATCAATGATTGTTTCAGCTTTCATTTTTCCCAAAATGTTGTAGATTTTAAAATATCTTTTATAGTTACAATAAAACTTGTTCATATTTCTGGTTTGTCTATTATTTTATTAATTCCTGACACCGTATTAGCTTATACTCAAAGGCGTATCAACTTGACCCAGACCTGGTCAAGTTGATACATCTTGCAAATTTTTTAGAACTTATTTTGACAAGACAAATTTAATTTTATAAAGAATTTAAATATCACAAGTTATAGCCAAATAGTTATAGATACGAATTACACCTACTTTATTTCAAATGATGGCAGGAAAAAATTACAAAAATCGGAAAGTAAAAAGTGTATCAACTAGGCCCGGTCTTCCCTACTATTCAACCTGCAGGAGCAGATTATCTGCTTCTCTAGAATTTTTTTAATTTTGTTTCAGCGAATTGATATTTTTACCAATGTAAAGTTGGATAAGAAATCCTGACTTACCTGAATATTATTATTATTATTTGCATAATGTTTTTAAAAATGTTCTCTCAAAACTTACCTGGGCCAATAAATCGTTACAGCACTCTTAGTTATTTCCGATCTTATATATTGAGAGTTCTTAGAAATGGATTAGTCCAAAGATTCTCGAATCCTCTTTATTTATTCTTTTTTGCATTATTTCTATTTTTATAGTTTCTAAGCGAGAACAATTTTTATTCGACTAAAACTCTTGTGAACTTGTCTTTGACATGCTTGAACTAGAAAATTTATCTACCAGGCATGGACTTCAAACCTTCTATTCGCACTCTTTTCGGAAAAATCTTTCATTTTAATTGCCCCTTGAAACTATGCAACAATTTTAAATCATTTCGAGAACCAATATACCTACTTTTCAAAACAAAAAAATGTTTATTATAGAAATATTTGAAATATCTGATAATAATTTGAAAATTTAAAGATCCTCCTGAAATTTTGAAGTCGATATTTATGAAAATACTCGAAATGTTTAAAATTTTAGGGATGCGCCGCATCCACAGCATCCATGGACCGCACGCCACTGATATATATATATAATGCGAGCCCCGCATTACCTCTGATCCAGTTGAGGATTCTTGTGATGAGTGGCAACAACAGTTCTTAATAAAATTTTCAAGAAAATCACAAGAAGTTGTCATCAAATAGATCTGAGATGTAATGGATAAATTTTACTATAATACTCTAAATAACTAAAATACAAAGATAAGCTCTTTCAATATAAACTGGGAAATGTAATATATTATTTGTCAAACAATTTTAATCTTCATTTTTCGATTTCGAGGATAATTTCCACGGATGCCAATTCTGTTGAAAATCGGGTGGGGACCAATCTGCTAGTAGTAAATCATCTAAATAAATAATTAAATAGTTCATAATTTTGCCAAATTTAATCATTCTATTAATTTATAAGAAAAGACGCCTACCTTCAACTTGTATTAAATCAACGGGCTGGCTCGCTGGTAAATCTTCTTTTAAAAGGTTTCGAATGGCGTCAGGAAGCTCAGGTATGGAACTCACCGAGGAAGCCAGCGATCCCAAGCATTTGCCTTGACACACATACAGTCCATTAGCAAAAAATAAAATATTAACCAAACATAAACGCCACATTCTTTAATCCATTTGGGAGGAGGTTTTTAAAAGAGGGTGGGAATATTTCATTATCAAAATAGGAATAAAAGCTCCAAGAAATTATTCATGCCCCATTTTTTAAATTTGCAGAAAAGAGCTTGCAATCAAATAAACAATTTTTAAATAATCTCAAAATATATATTAAAAGTGAAATTCCAGATTTGAAGAGATCAATGACTCTCTAATTCAGTGTTCCGCAAACTTTTTATGTTCAAGGTACACCTACCAAATCAAGAAATTTTTGAGGTAAACCAAAGAAAAAAACAATGTATATTTAATATTTATTTATTATTATAATCAATAGAATAGGAAATGGTGCTATAATGAGAAATGAGAGCCTGCTTAACTGAGCACAGACGATCAAAATTTGGAGGAATCGTTGATAAGGCTTCTCGCATAACTCTCAGCTATATGTAGGTGCATTATCTTAACAAAACTTGACATTTTTCCGGGGGACACCATCTAATGACCACGGTACACCAGTGTGCCGCGGCACACCTTTGCGGAACACTGCTTTAATTCAACATTAATAAATTGAAAGAAATAATGTCTACTATACAAGTGGGTTCGTAAAATTAACGATATCAAGAAAAAAATAATTATGAGACGTTTGTGACTAGGTCGATTGCATTTTCAGCCATGGCGCTGGTGGAGGACCAGCGCTTTCCAAGACTTTCCTGAAAAGGTGTGTTCAAAATTGGGTTGGAGAAGCACTAGCTAAAGGCCATGCATTTCCAGCATTTTTCATAACAGAAAATGATTTTTTTAAGAAATCGCAGTTTTTCCTTCATAAAATGAAAACTACACATCCTAGAAACTTGATTCTTGTCTCATTCACTAGGAAATTTTATTGACTTGAACGTTTACTTGAACTACTTGTTTGATAAAACTCTTAGATTTATAGATATCTAGCATTTTCCATGACACTTCTGAGGATTCGGATCATATCCTGTCATGGAAAATGAAGGATATCTATAAATCTAAGAGTTTTAACAAAAAAGTCGTCCAAATAAACGTTCAAGTAAACAAAGAGAATGAGATAGAAATCAAGTTTCTAGGATGAGTGGTTTTCATTTTATGAAGGAAAAGTTGCGATTTTTTGCAAAAAATTGCAGTTTTTCAAAACTTCAACCTCATTGCGGCACGGATTACCATTTATTCAATTAATATGAAACTTTGTTTGAATTCTAGAAAATTTAATTTATTTTAAAAATGTATAGAGTGGTCTTTGTCGAAAACGTGTTCCTTCATGGTCAAAATGGGAAAATATCGAAAAAAGTGCGAGTTATTGGGTGATCCCGGGGGGGGGGGGGGGCTGCCCAGGTCGAAAACTTGGATTTTGCGTATGAATCCGAACGGTTGGTCGGAGATAAAAATCTAAATGATAAAATTTGTAGGAAATTTTATGAAATTTCATTTTGAAAAGAAAGGTTATTGTAAGAGTTCGTGGCTGTGATGAAACTATACTAGATGAAGGAGGAGGTAAGAGAAAGGTTATTTACTTAAAGTTGATAGTTTTCAAGTTCTAAGCCAAAAACCGTCAAAAAATGTTGCGTCACGAAATTTGGCTGAGAGACCTCAGATTTGAATTCAGCGCCCCAAAAAACATAAATATATCCAAAAAATCAGAGCTACCCCAGAACTTTCTCAATTTGAGCACAATTTAAGTGGACTATCCGTACAAGATATTTCGACGTTTGCCAATTGTTAAACCCCGGCAAAAGTGTCTGGCTTTTTGCAAGTATTATTAAAAACATATAATTAAGACGCTATTAAAATTTCAGCGTGAATTAATCACTTTTTTCAAATAAAAAAAATGCAACTTTAGGGTTGTCTGGCTTAGTTAATTTTTAATTTAAAATCAACTTAACTGTCGAATAGTATTTGTTGGATTTTGAATCAAACACTTTTTTTTGGCAAACATTTTTGTACAACTTTATCCTATGCGCAGTAGCAGTAGTACCCAGGTAGATCAGGCAAACAAACACCCGATTCCCTACTCATCTATACTATTAATACCTCTAGGTGAAATATCTACTTGAATCAAACACTTCATGAAAAATGGGTCATGGGCTCTTGGAGGGAGAGGAGAAGAAAGGAAGCTATTCCATCCCGGAATCAATTTACCAGTAGAAATGGATGCCTGGGCTAAAGCCGGAAGTGACATTTCTTACCCAGAGCGTAGAGGGAAAACGGTCCTCTTCGGTTGCAAGTGCACATTTCAGATAACACTAACAATGTGTCGTTCGACATTTCAGACACCAGATTCGGATAGACGTCGATAACGTTTGATGATTCGTTGGACTGTGTGTTCCCATGTTCATTATTTAGTATCTAGAAAATTAAAAATCGTATTATTGCACATTCTAATAAGAAATTAAATTATTATTTCTAAAATACAATCGAAGTTCTAAATAATTAACCCACCCCCCCCCCAAAAAAAAAATCGGTTGTCTGTAAAGTCGGTTTACTGACGATAGTTGAACGTGACATCGTCATAAGAAAATACCATTCCATCAGTATTTTCTTATGACGTTGTCACGTTCAACTATCGTCAGTAAACCGACTTTACAGACAACCGATTTTTCTCCATCTATTGCGCAGCTAACTTTGTTCTTTTTCTTCCTCTTCGTCGTGAGTGCTGTATTTATCCTTTCCATCGAAAATCTCCTTCCCTCTCGTTCTATCTAATTTAAAAGCGCGCGCTCCTTCTTGCGCATTCATTTATCTCCTTCTTGCTTGCTCATGAGTTTCTCCCTCTCTCTGTCCTTTTATAAAAAAGGCCCCCCCCGTTCCCTAGGTTTTTCTTAGTTTTTAAAAAAATCTATAATTATTTAGGATAGATCACTTGTTGAATGTCCATCAGAGGAATTTGAAAATAGACAGGACATAGTAGGGTTTATATATATATATATATATATATGAGTGAGCAAGCAAGCAGTCAGACTAGAGTAGAGCGCTCACGAGGGAAAGAGATGGAATACGAGTTGGGCATTGGGGCTAGGGAGGGTGCGAGTGAGAGAGAAGATAGAAAGAAACAGCTCGTTCCGCGCTCTCGCTTGCACTTCAGCCTTAAATGGAACGCCTCAGATGAGTCATGTTTTTTCGAGCGAGCAGCAGGCTTCATCGATTTATAAGACGTTGTCACGTCAAAAAAATAGGATTTTATTATATTGAGGCTTAAGAACTAGTTACATTTTCGTTGAAATTGGGACGAAAATTAGAGGGAGGATTTAAATATTTGACTCATTTGTCCTATTTGGATCTAATTTGTCACAGTTAGCTTTTATGTTCTTTTAGAGAAAAAAATAAACTATCCAAAATGGGTGAGGGAAGAGGGATGAAAAATCAAAAGTAGGGCGGATGAACGTATAATAAAGCCATGAGATGGTCAAATCACATATTTTGATTAATTATTACGAAGTAACTATTTCCTCAAATCTCTGTTTATCGAAACAGTTTTGCTAAACCTACCTTTAACAAAATCTCTATCTTATATTTTTAGATATTTTAATTGTTCCCATGAAATTATTTATATTGATAAAACTTAGGGAACGCGGTTGTTGGTTGATAGTGAAACATTTTGTTAAATTATAATGAGTTTGAACTTAAAGTTGGTGGTGTTTCACAGTAATGAGATGGATAAAATAAATTGTGTTATAAAACATGTAGTTTTATATCTCGATTATATCGAGATATAAAACTACATGTTTTGTGAAACACCACTAAATCCAACCTAATTTAATTTTAACAATGTTTCACTATAAACCAACACTGCGTTCCCTAAATTTGAATGAATTTTAGTAGGAAATAGTGAAAAGTAAAATTTCTCTTTTTTCAATAACACTTACCACTAAAATCCATCCTCGGTTATTAATTTTCGATTGAGAATTAAGATTCTTGATTATTGGCGTAACGAATTGTTCAAAGCTAGATTTCTCAGCTGTCGTCTTGTTGTTTGTGCTGTTGTTATTGCTGTTGTTGTTTAGCGTTTTATCTACTTCAGATAAAAAGCCTGAAAGAGCAAACATTTATTAATAATTTTAAGAAAAAGTTATACAAGATTCAGTAAGCTTTCAGAAAATGCTGGATTGGAAATTTTAGAACGATGAAACATGTATACCGAATTTCAGCTCACTATGAGCTACAACCGTTCAAGAGCTTCCGATTTTTTTTTCATTTTCACCATTTTTGAATCAGAAGTTCCATAACTACTAGAAATACCAATCAGTTCTTTTTTGAAAATATAAGCATTATTCTGGCATAAGATCGGAATTTCTACGACTTTCTTGAGTCATGGTGGGAAAATTGGAATCCAGACGGATAGAAAAAATTATGTTTCAAAATTAATTTTAATTTTTTTTTCTCAAATTATGTCCTTAATCATAAATTTTGATCTGGTTGTGAACTTTTGTATTCGTTTATTATAAATTATACTTCTTTTGGGTAATGCCCTGTTATTGTATAACATAAATTTTGTTGAAGACAAATAAAAATATTATCTTTTCTATCTATAATAGATTTACATTTCTAAATATTAATAAAATATAATAAGCTGACGTGTTCTGATGTGGCCATCTACTTGACTTTACCATACAACCTGAGGTCCCACTGATTATGTATACAAAATTTGGTTGAGTTTGATATAAGGGCCTAGATTTTCATTTTTGACCCCCCTCCCCCACACACCATTTTGGCGGTTAGTTTTTGCATTTTTAGACTTCTGGGGTCCCATTGATTATGTATACAAAATTTGGTTGAGTTTGCTCAAACGGCCTAGATTTTTAATATTTAACCCCCTCCACCCCCTTAATTTTGGGTCGATATGCACCAAAATCTAATCAGCTCTTAATCTCAATGAACCAAAACTACGTATGAAAATGAAAAAACTAACTAACTAACTAACTAACTAACTAACTAACTAACAACCAGACAACCAGACTAAAAGACATTTTGACAAAACAATTAGTATCTCGAAAAATATAATTTTTTCGATGTTCACTTATTAGGGCTTTTTTATAGACCGAAATGCCATGGTTTCGCTCAATTTTTTTAATAAAAATCGATTAAGCCCTTTTTGAGATATTTCGAAAAAAATAAGGAAAAAAACTTTGTTCATGCACGATTACAATACTTGACCATACCCTGTATGGTAAAGTAATAATATTTCGGTCTAATTCACTAATAATGCAGCCCGCCTGGCTTTCAAAACCTGCCAGCCGTACAAAGTAAAGGGGAATATTGCATAAAGAAAAAAAACTTTTAATCAAAATATCTATATATAAATTAATGAATCATTAAATTTAAACTTTATTTTTATTATTCTATTTATTTATTTATTTTATAATTTAATTGATTGTAAAAATGTTTTTATAATTAAAAAGTACTATTTTATTTAATAAAATTTGTTTGAATATTATTTGCGTATTTTGTTTGGTTATTCCCTTGTTGGTCATAGCCATAGGTACTGTTCTAATTCATAGGTATTTCTACTAAAGTATCATTTGCGAGTACCAAAGCCCCTCGTTGGTCAGGAATTTAACATTTTCCCGCAAATAAGGTATAAAAATATTACCCATTGAGTCCATAAAAGACTTGAGGAAATTCTTTCTGACATTTTCAACCATTTGTATCAAATCAACGATTTCATCTTCAATCTGGAAGGAAAAAGAAAGGGTCAAAAATTATTCTATAATTTGAAAGCGTTCTCCGAGGCAAATAGAAATGGCAATATTTCCAATTGCTATTGACATGCTTGTTCTAAGCTTATTCTATATTTTCTTTCCTTTTTTATCTATTGAATTTTATCAAATCGTATGTTTCCTGTATTTGATTCGATAGAGAATCGAAAACAGGTGATTTTTGTCAAATATTAATATCCGAATTTATATATTTCTTACTTGAAATAATGAAGTTAAATAAATTTATAATTTTCTCGTTAATATATTAAAGAATAATTAACACATTAACGAGAATTGTTTTGATCACGCTTTTTGAACAAGATATATATCGCGAGACTACTGCTGGTTAAAGCTATTGGAGTCTGCTTAGTCTTAAGTCTGGACTAAGAGAGAATCAACATAGGATTAATTAATGGCAAGCACCTAACATACGTGTTAACAGATCTATCGCGCTGGACTGGGAGATTGAATTTATAACATCTCAGATTTCAAATTTATTTGGTGGTCCATATCAATGTTTGATATAAATAAACTGCAACGGATCGTTGCTAAACTTTATCCAAATTCATTTGAAATATTAATATGTTCTTGAGTAAAGTACTTTAAAATATAATTTTACTAAAAACTTTATTTAACCTTTTTTGTGGACCCCAAGGTACTTAATTAGGATATTAAATTTCATCAAAATTGGTTAAGTCATTTTCAAGATATTTAGAAAAAACTAATAAACTGCAACGGATCGTTGCTAAACTTTATCCAAATTCATTTGAAATATTAATATGTTTGTTCCTTTATTATTAATCAGATATCACTTGCAATTTGTAGTTCATATTGACATTAATTCAAAAATAATTCTCATTTAATAGTTGAGGAATAACCATTCTACATTTGACCCTCGACATTTCGGTTATTATTGTAACCATTGCTGAAGACATGGAGGAATCGACTTAAAATCAAAAATAGCCATCGATTCTCATCTAATACTTGAGGAATAACAATTCTACATTAGGTTTTTGACGTTTCGATTATTATTGGTAACCATTGCTGAAGGCATGGAGGAATCGACTTAAAATCAAAAATAACGATCGATTCTTATCTAATACTAGAGGAATAACCTTATTGCATTCCATTTTTGATGTTTTGACTATTAATGGCAACCTCTACTAAAAACGTGGAAGAATAGACTTAAAATCAAAAAGACTAAAATCTTTTATGGTAAACAACTCAAGCTTGTCTTCAGAAATGGTCACCAATAAAAACCGAAACGTCAAAAATCCAATATAGAATGGTTATTCCTCAAGTACTAGATGAGAATCAATCGCTATTTTTGGTTTAAAGTCGATTCCTCTATGTTCTTCAGCAATGGTCACCAATAAAAACCGAAACGTCAAAAATCCAATATAGAATGGTTATTCCTCAAGTATTTGATGAGAATCAATCGCTATTTTTGGTTTAAAGTCGATTCCTCTATGTCTTCAGAAATGGTCACCAATAAAAACCGAAACGTCAAAAATCCAATATAGAATGGTTATTCCTCAAGTACTAGATGAGAATCAATCGCTATTTTTGGTTTAAAGTCGATTCCTCTATGTCTTCAGCAATGGTCACCAATAAAAACCGAAACGTCAAAAATCCAATATAGAATGGTTATTCCTCAAGTATTTGATGAGAATCAATCGCTATTTTTGGTTTAAAGTCGATTCCTCTATGTCTTCTGCAAAGGTAAGGGATAAGAAAACAACGCAGTTGCTATGGTTACTTATAAAATTTCCTCCCAAATTTTTAGCATTTCACAGAGAGAAGCCTATCCATTCTTATTTAAGCAAGGCTAAATGAGCTATATTAAAAGGTTCAAATGAATAAATTTTAAAGAATTTAAAAAATTAAAAAAGTACTCTCTTACTCTAAAGTAAAGTACTTTAAAATATAATTTTACTAAAAACTTTATTTATCCTTTTTTGTGGTCCCCAAGGTACTTAATTAGGATATTAAATTTCATCAAAATTGGTTAAGTCATTTTCAAGATATTTAGAAAAAACTAAAAAAGTACTGAAATAAAGTACTAATGTTTGTGGGTCGATATGTACCAAAAACTAATCAGCGCTTCATTTTGTTCAAAGAATGCTAGGTTTTCAATTTCATTTCAATCGGTGCAACGGTGTGGAAAAAATCGTGGGCCAAAAAAACGATAACATACATACATACATCCATCCATACATACATCCATCCATACATACATCCATCCATACATACATCCATCCGCACGCACTAAATGAAAAAATGGCAATTTTTGGCCTCTCGACGAGACCCCATGTAATTTTTGGCAAAACCGTCACGTGCTAAAATTCAACCTAATTGAATACTACAATTTGTGACTTTAATTGAGTCCATGGGTTCCGTAGTCTTTACCTGAGGACCCTTTGAAGCCACGCTTGCCCCGAGAGCGATTGCAATACTTTACCCATGCTTTGCATTGGATAAAGTAAAAAAGTACTGAAATAAAGTACTAATGTTTGTGGACCGATATGTACCAAAAACTAATCAGCGCTTCATTTTGTTAAACTAATGGTAGGTTTTCAATTTCATTTCAATCAGCACAAAGGTGTGGGAAAAATCGTGGACGAAAAAAACGATAACACACACACACACACACACACATACATACATACATACATCCATCCCCACGCACTTCCAAAAAAAATGGCACTTTTTGGCCTCTCGACGAGATTCCAGGTAATTTTTGGCAAAACCGTCACGTGCTAAAATTCAACCTAATTGAATACTTCAATTTGTGACCTTAATTGAGTCTATGGGTTCCGTAGTCTTTACCTGAGGAACCTTTGAAGTCGCGCTTGCCGCGAGACCCATTACAATACTTTCTCCCATGCTTCGCATTGGATAAAGTAAAAATGTCATGCGGGCTAAACGCGAAAATGATGCTGGATTATAGCCAAATGTATCACATCTTTTTCATTCTCTCTTGATCCAGACTCCAATAGCTTCAACCAGCAGTAGTCTCGCGATATATATCTTGTTCAAAAAACGCGATTAAAACAATTCTCGTTAATATGTTAATTTTTCTTTAATCTATTAACGAGAAAATTATAAATATGAATTTTATCAGGGTGAGTGCGTTTACGGCGGAGTTTCAAAAATTGACGTCAAGAGCGTGATGAGTCAAAATAAAAAAAATAAAAATTTATGATAAACTAGTCTATGGATTTATTTAATAAATGTAGGTTTAAAACATGCCTGTGAAACATTCAACTCATAATGTTCAGGATAAATTTATATATTAAATAAAAAGTTAAATTAAAAAAATTTCTTGGTTAATGTGAAAACTTTGATCTTTTGATATCTTAATAAATAAAATATAATATAAAAGGGAGTACGGTATTTTTTATTTATTTAGTGTGAAGTTAAATGACAATATCTGTAAACCACCAAAGTTTTACTTAAGGAGGTCCTTTCGCCGCCAATGTTAAATAAAAAATAAGCTGACGTGTTCTGATGTGGCCATCCACTTGACTTTACCATACAACCTGGCCCCTAAAATTATTTATATTCATATAGGGGAGGGGGGTTAGTTTTTGCATTTGTAGACTCCTGGGGGCCCACTAATTATGCATACAAAATTTCGTTGCGTTTGCTCAAATTGCCTGGATTTTTAATTTTTAACCCCCCTCCACCCCCCTTAATTTTGGGTCGATATGCTCTTAATCTCAATGGACCAAAACTACGTGTGAAATTTGTTTTCGATATTCAAACTAGTTTTTGAGCTAGCTCGTTAACAAAAATTTGATAACGCACAGACTAACTAACAGACATTTTGACAAAACAATTATTATCTCAAAAAATATAATTTTAAAGAATTTTTAGACATTTCGATGTTCACTTATTAGATCTTTTTTGTAGAGCCAAATACCATAGTTTCGCTCAATTTTTTTAATCAAAAAAGTTTCAGCCGTTTTTGAGATATTTCGAAAAAAAAGAAGGAAAAAAATACTTTTTTCATGCATATTGATTACAATACTTGACCACAACCTGTATGGTAAAGTAATATTAGATTGTAACTATAACTTAATTTTTTATAATAGTTTATTTCACTATCTATGCTTTGGTGAAGTTTCAATCACACATTAGCGAACAAATTTTTGAAAATAAATTTTTTTTTAAATGTAAACATATTCTCAGTCTTATGGAAAATTAAGATTTTGACACTTTCTCTTGAATTATACTACTATTAGTTGAATAGGTAAAATTAAAAAAAACTAAAAATTATCTTTTTGAAACATCCAGGTTTCTTTTTTTGCAATAAAATATATGATTGAACGACGAATTTATTTAGATATTTACTTTAAAAAAATCACATAAATGCTATGTTTGGATATAACATAAACAGTAGAAATACAACGCATTGCCAAATCATACAAGACTTATTATCAGCTGATTTGAATAAAACAAAATAGCTTTTGTATTTAATTATTTTTTTATAATTGTTTTTATTTCAAACATTTAAGGCTTTCATACTATTTATTTTTTAATTCTATTATTTTTCATTTGTATTTTATTAAATACGAGCTGCTCCAGGCGTGCCTTCGGCACGCCCTCTAGCTCGGCCCTCCGGGCAGGTGGCCCTGGCGGGCAGCGTCTCAGCATGTGATTATTAGTTCTGTAATATATATTTGTAATATTTTGCCCCCTCTTTCGCCCCCACGCACTCATTTTGGCTCTTGATATTTACAGCATACATTTTATATAGTCTTAAAAACTAACATTACAAAATTTGATCTATATCGGAGATAGTATTAATTTTTTGACCCACTCACATTTTGGGAGGTTGTTATTATTTTTAAGATATTTGCAAATAAATAACTCTCAGTTTTCTAAAGAGTAAATGTACAAAAAAGCTAAAAAATTTATATTCCCTCCCCCTTTCGCCCCCATACAGTCAATTTTGATAGTTGGTTTTTACAGGAATAGTTTCTTAAAGTAATAAAGAATAACTCTACAAAATTTAATCAAGATAGGAGAGAGTTTTAATTTTTGCCCCCCCCCCACTCACATTCTGGATAGTTGAGGGGAGAGGGGTCGGATTACAAAAAATCTTGAAATTATGTTTTAGATATTTGCAAATAAATAATCCACAGTTTTCTAAAGAGTAAATGTACTAAAAAGCAAAAAATTTCTATAATTTGCCCCCTCCCCGTTTCGCCCCCATACAGTCAATTTTGATAGTTGATTTTTACAGGAATAGTTTCTTAAAGTAATAAAGAATAACTCTACAAAATTTAATCAAGATAGGAGAGAGTTTTAATTTTTGCCCCCACTCACATTTTGGATAGTTGGGAGTGGAATTTCAAAAAATCCTGAAATTACTTTTTAGATATTTGTATTTAGAATTTTATTAAGTAAAAATCAAGTAGATATCTTATCGTTCTTAATTGAAAATGCATTATTAGTGTAAATACATTGCAAAGATATTTTGCCCATTTTGACCCCTTTAGGGGTCGAATTTCAAAAAATCCTGAAATTACTTTTTAGATATTTTAATTTATTATTTTTATAAGTAGAAAGCAAGTAGATATTTTATCATCCTTAAGAGATATCGCATAATCAGTGAAAACACACTTTGCCCCCTTTGACCCCCTTAGGGGTCGAATTTCAAAAAATCCTTTCTTACTGAGCCCCTATGTCATAGATGTAATTTCCTCTCCAAATTTCATGTTTCTATGTCCAGTGGTTCTGGGTGTTTTGATGATGAGTGAGTGAGTGAGTGTATCGGGCAAAGAATTTTATATATATAGATTAGATACTACTACACTTCTTTTGACTCAACTGGAGCGAAAGGACCTCCTTAAGCGGCCTTTGACCTTACCTTGTCATTTGAATGTAAGCTGGTAGTAGCATTATGGGTACAATTCGTTTCTCGTTTATCCCTATAATTCTCTGTTATTAAGAAATCCACTCTTGAAAATTCGGAGTCGGATGAAATCAATTCTTAAAAAAATAAAAATAACAATTTTAAATATTTTTTTAATTATACTTAATAAGCTCATCCTTGATATTTTATAAAAATACACACACATTACTTCCACTATTAATAATTCTTCTTAAGGTTCAAATACATATCAATTATTTTACGCATTTCTACTCTTGTTAATACTTTTGAAAAAATGAATTTATTTACAAAAATTATATAATTGAAATTTATTAAGTACTTTTGTCCTTGTATAATTTATTGGTCATAAGGACTCACTGTTTTTTCTGTTTGATCTTGCATTTTAAATTTTTTGTTTACTTTTTAACCGACTTCAAAAAAGGAGGAGGTTCTCGATTCGACTGAATTTCTTTTTTTTTGTGTGTCTATGTTACCTCATATCTCGGCTAATTGTGAACCGATTTTGAAAAAAAAATTGCATTGGGTTCAGTCTACCTTCCGATTGGTCCCATTTTTTTCATTGGTATTAGTCCTTTTTTTGTTAGATTTGTTCAGGCCTAATTTCTTTGTTTATAAACCGATTTCGATGATTCTTTTTTATTGGAAAGAGGGTATTTTAGGGATGGTGCCATATTAATTTGGTCAAGCTCTGATGATATCATCACTATTAATAACATCACTAAAAAGAGAAAAATAAAAAAACCGACTTCAAAAAAATTAAATGCAACAAATAAAATACACTAAAAGGTATAAAATAATTATTATCTTATTTAGTTACAGCTACACGACGAAATATTAACATGAAATTACTTTTTGAAGTCGGTGCCAAACAAACTATACCTATAAGCGAGCGTACCCACCAAACGTACTAAGTATGATCCGTCGAGTGCGATTCATAAAATGTATATGTTTGGCACCAACTTCAAAAAGTAATTTCATGTTAATATTTCATCGTTTAGTTGTAACTAAATAAGATAATAATTATTTTATACCTTTTAGTGTATTTTATTTGTTACATTTAATTTTTTTGAAGTCGGTTTTATTTTTTCTTAAAAATTATAGAAGACAAATTACAAACGAGTGATTTATTATTTAGTCAAACGTATTGAATAGCAAATAACTTAAATTGTGAAATTTTTCACATCACACTGCTAAACCTGTGGCCAGACCTATCTAAGTTTGTTCTCCGTCCATCCCTGGACAAATCCTCTTTTTTGGGAGATTTTCGTCTCTAAATACTACTTTTATAATAATATTACCCAATAATTTTGTAAAATTTACGATTTTTTAAATAAAACATGTGATTCTTCAGAAATAAGTGGATTTTTCGAATTTTGCAAAATGTGCATATTTACAACATTTACCATGAGGGTAACCCCACGGATTTGGTTGAAAATCACTAATTCCCCCTCCCCCCCCAAGCTTGCTTTGCTCATCACTCGCGATCCCCCGAAACTTCTCAGGCTTTCACGATTAAATTGGAGAAATGCCGAACCAACTCATTTGCTAATACATTTATTTGCATAACTTCAGGGAAATGAACTCTCTCTGGGCCTCTCTCTTTCACGTTACTTCAATCCTTCAAGATCTGGAATGAGCATACACCTACGTCTCCAGCTCTTTGCTTCACCACTTTCTTCTCTTCCCTTCAGAAATACAAGGGGTCTTTCAAGGACTCTTCTATCCGTTCATTTGTATTAAAAATAAAGTAAAAAAAAAAATAATAACAATAGAATTTACAAAGGTAACCAAAGATATTAGTAAGATTGATTTCAAAACGTTTATAGGTCTCTTGGGATTCGAACCCAAAAGTTCTAAAAATGGATTAATTTGAGACGATGAAGATGTTTAGTATTTAGTAGCTTGTTTTGTATGTCAGAGATGATTTGTTTCAAAGTACTGCTAATTATCTGGATAATCTTCCAAGTTCTCATTTTAAACTGATGATTATTTCTAGCTTAAATTTTTCTGATAAATTATATTTATGAAATATAAAAAAAATAGTGAATTAATTTTTTATCGTGTATAAATAGATTGGGTTTATGTAATCATCTTGTGCATTTATTTGTGAAGAATTTGCAAATACCTGAAGGAATTTGTAACGCTTGTCTAGACCAATCGAGGAAAGATTGCAATCCGGATTTGAGTAGAAGAGGACAATTGCAATCGGGCATTTCAGAAGGACAAGTCTAAACAGATAAGGAAAATGAACAAGAAATATACTCTTATTCTAATAAATAATAATTAAAGAAAAAGGTTTCGTTACTTGAACAGATTTCACAAAGACTGGCTCGGGTTGAAAAAGAGAAATGTTTTTAATTTCATCTGTCATAATTAGTATCACTCGTTTCAATCCAGAACAAGTTGAAGCTTCTGTGGAGGCTGAAAGGGAAAATCAAATTGCTGGATTCATTAAATAAATAAAAGTTTTTCCCTTAGAATGTGTTTATGATGGAGATTTGATAAGCGAAAGTTTCTCTGTTAAAGTTCGATAAAGTGCTAGGTGTTCTGATGTGGCCATCCACTTGACTTTACCATACAACCTGGCCCCTCACATATATTTAATATTTAATAAAATTATTTATAATCATGTAGGGGGGTTAGTTTTTGCATTTTTTGACTTCTGGGGTCCCACTGATTATGTATACAAAATTTGGTTGAGTTTGGTACAAGGGCCTAGTTTTTTAATTTTTAACCCCCCTCCACCCTCCCCCTTAATTTTGGGTCGATATGCACCAAAAATCTAATCAGCTCTTAATCTCAATGGACCAAAACTACGAGTAAAATTTGGTTCGATATTCAGACTAGTTTTTGAGCTAGCTCGTCCACAAAAATTTGGTAACGCACAGACTAACTATTGTATAACAGACAACTAGACAGACTAACAGACATTTTTACAAAACAATTATTATCTCGAAAAATATAATTTTCTCGATGTTAGAGCTTTTTTTAGAGCAAAATGCCATGGTTCCGCTCAATTTTTTTAATCAAAATAGTTTCAGCCGTTTTTGAGATATTTCCAAAAAAAAGAAAGAAAAAACCACTTTTTTCATGCACTATTACAATACTTGACAATACCCTGTTTGGTAAAGTAATAAATGAGCGAATTCAAGGCGTTTCGATCCTCAATAAAAATTTAAATCATTATTTTACAAAAATAAAATCGGTTATAGACAAACGGTCACCTTAGTAATAAGGCAAAAAATTTTATTGAAATCCGATTCATCAACAAATTTCAAATTTTGTGAATCGAAAAATTATTTATTTTTCAATTTAAAAATTGAAACCCATGAATTGAATTAAATTCTATGGAATTTGGTTGATGACTAGGATTTCAATAATTTTCACCTTAATCCTAAGGGGGACCCTTCATCTAAAACCGCTTTTATTTTTATAAAATAATGTTTAATTTTCTCAGAATTTTTTTTTAAATTAAAATTCTCTCTAGCTATTAAAATATTAATCGGAGCTTCTTAATATAGTAAATAAGATGAGTTTTCTTTTAGGATATTACAAAATCTAAATTTTTCATAATGAGAGCTTTTTTATATATCCAATAACTAGGGCGCTAGACCAGTTTTTATCTGAGTTTCCAAGTAAATTTTACGATTACAGCGTAACCCTTTGACGTACACGAATTGATATAGTGACCAAGGGCGTAGTTATGGAGGAGAAGGGGGCAGTGCCCCCTACAAAACTAACTCATTGCCCCCCCCCCCTTAGAAAAATCGAAACTCCATTATTACGAGGCATCACTTAGGTATTT
The DNA here is from genome assembly GCA_024734495.1 of Forficula auricularia. Taxonomy (NCBI): domain Eukaryota; kingdom Metazoa; phylum Arthropoda; class Insecta; order Dermaptera; family Forficulidae; genus Forficula; species Forficula auricularia. Next base: position 4,674,833 of record JALMQS010000106.1, read on the forward strand.
CTCATTAAATTATTTGGTTATTTTCTATCTCTTCTTACGGCTAAATCGAAAGATAGAAATATTTTGATCAAAATCCTGAATAAAAAAAACTAATAAAAAAAGCTGACGTGTTCTGATGTGGCCATCCACTTGACTTTACCATACAACCTGGCCCCTCACTTACATTAATATTTAATAAAATTATTTATAATCATGTAGGGGAGGGGGGTTAGTTTTTGAATTTTTAAACTCATAGGGGCACACTGATTATGTATACAAAATTTGGGAGAGTTTGGTAAATGGCAAAGATTTTCATTTTTTGAACCCCCCATTTTGGGCGGTTAGTTTTTGCATTTTTAGACTTCTAGGGACCCAGTGATTATGTATACAAAATTTGGTTGAGTTTGGTAAATGGCCAAGATTTTCATTTTTTTACCCCCCCCATTTTGGGCGGTTAGTTTTTGCATTTTTAGACTTCTGGGCGGCCACTGATTATGTATACAAAATTTGGTTAGGTTTGCTCAAACAACCTAGATTTTTAATTTTTAATCCCCCCTTCACCACCCTTAATTTTGGGTCGATATGCACCAAAATCTAATCAGCTCTTAATCTCAATGGACCAAAACTAAAACCAAAAATATCGAAATTCACACTAGTTTTTGAGCTAGCTCTCCCACAAAAATTTGGTAACGCACAGACAAACTGACAGACTAACAAACATTTTGACAAAACAATTACTATCTCAAAAAATATAATTTTTTTGATGTTCACTTATTAGAGCTTTTTTAGAGCGAAATGCCATGGTTTAGCTCAAATTTTTAATCAAAATAGTTTCAGGCGTTTTTGAGATATTTAGAAAAAAAGAAGGAAAAAACCACATTTTTCACTCACGATTACAATACTTGACCATACCCTGTATGGTAAAGTAAAAAAAAACAACTAAACATTAAGTAAATATAATCATAAATATATTTTTAACAACTCCAAAAAATAATTAAAATTTTAAGTTATGTAATGTAAATATTTCACTGGAGTGTGATTTTTTCAGGAGGAATAAACTCGTTGGCCTTTATATACAAATAACATCTATATTTTAACCAGACCCGTCTAAAAATCTTTATCTTGGGCAATTATAATTTACTATGATTAGCTATAATCGAGGAGTGAACCGCGACCTAATATCTTGTACGCCTACTTTCACTTTCACTTTAATTTCCAAGCAGAAGACAATAGATGAAGGGGTATTATCTAATGAATTCCAAAATAATTCCACATAATTCCAAAGACGGTGTACACCTAATTCCAATCTCGGTTCAACCCTCGGCTATAATAGAGAATAGAGCAGATGCATAAAAAATGCATTCCCAAACAAGTCCTATGAAGTTCAGTTAGGATGTAGGTAATCACTTTCTGTTTCTCCTGAAGATGGGTTAGTCACCCGAAATATATATATCGAGATTAAAGATTCTCCAAAAATAAATTCGTTGTATTTTTTATATCTTAATGTGAAACCTACCAAGTATTTTTTATCCAATAATTGTAGGTAATGAGTTCGGCTAGGTCCAGCGGTTAGGAGACCTCGACTTGGGGCTGGTTGGCCAAGCTAACCATTTTAAAAAAACTGCCGCTGAACCGAATTGAACTGATTTAAAAGTTCAATATGTGAAAATTATGGGGCCAGAAGGTTTCTTTATATGTAACGTCGCGGAAATTATTCTCCATTTTTAACTTATATTTATTTTAATTAGACGATAAGGTGAAGAAAGTATCTGACAAAAAATATAAATGTGAAAAAGGGGCCAAGTTCGGTACAAACGGCTTCGCCCACAAAAGAGTTGAGATCTAAGCGGGTACCAAGTTCCATAGCAGTTGGCTTAAATCATAGCTATAGGGATGAACAATGATCTTCAATTGATTTAAAAGAAAATTTGTTACGTTCTTTGATATTAAATTTAAAACTTGTCAAGTTATAGGTAATAGTCAACAACTTACGTTTAACGTGATGATATTTAATACACGCTTAAAATTTAGCTTTGCTATTTGTTTTATTTAATACTACAAATAATATAGTTGGATATAAAACTTGCCAAGTTATAAATTTAATATCAAAGAAAGTAATAAATTTTTCTTTTAAATCAAACGAAGAACGTTGTTCATCCCTATAGATATGATTTAAGCAACTGCAATGGAACTTGGTACCCGCTTAGATCTCAACTCCTTTGTCGGCGAAGCCGTTGGTACCGAACTTAGCCCCTTTTTCACATTTATGTTTTTGGTCAAATATCATTAATTTTTTAAAAGTATCCTTTACTTTATCTAAATAATTACATTTAAACATTTATATTAATAATTATTAAATATTTCCCATAAAATAGTTGTTAAAAAAAATGTCGGTTGTTCATAAATTTCACCCCTTCATTTCGGCCCCCAAAGAAAGTTTCGTTTTTTCAATTTCCTCCTTTATTGATGTGCCAAGCTTTACCAGTATGCCAAATTTCAGCATTCTATCTTGAATATATTTTTACTATATGTTAATTAAGCCTATAATAAATTTCACTCCTTCATTTTAGGTCCATAAAAAGGGAAAGTTTCACTTTTTCGATTTGTTTCTTTAATTGACCATTATTTACTGAGATGGAGACGTTTAAAGATTTTAAAGACAAAAAAGATTTTCAGAAATTTTTTAAAAATCTTATAAATTCGATTCTTTTAAGGCTCTCTAAGCTCCGTAAATAATGGTCTGAGAAAGAGCCTTAAAACAATCGAATTTATAAGATTTTTTTTTAATTTCTAAAAAAATTTTGTCTTAAAAATCTTTAAACGTCTCTATCTCCGTAAATCCCTCTTGCTAGCCAGGGGGCACGCCCCTGGACCCACCAGATACCCCCACGTCCCGCAACATGTACCCGCCCACCCCGCACTACCCCACCACGCCTCTGGACCCTCACCTGAACCCCCTCTCCACCCTGCACCACCACCACCCCCGCATAGATTATTACAACAAATTATACAAATATGCCAAATTTCAGCATTCTAGGATCAGCGGAAGTACTTTAGGTTTTTGATATGTGAGTGAGTCAGTCAGTGTTAAAAATGGCACTTTTCAGAGCTTAATAACTCAAGAACTATAATAGATTTATTCATGAAATTTGGGATTCTAGGTGTTCTAGTGCAGAGGTCGGGGAACTTTTTTAGCCATTACCCCAAAATATTTTTGCGTAGGTCGCTGTTACCCCTACATTCTGAAAAGCAAGATAAATGTATATTAAAAGAGAAAGAATTCAATCTTTAGGACAAATTCTAAGATTGAAAATTAATTGCGATTTCAGAGGGGATTCATCCCCTCAGGAGTCGAACCTGAGAACTAGCATGCTCACTATAAAAACATATAGTAAATTTACATTTTTTTAAGAGTGTAACTAAAATGTCCTTCAGTCTATCAGAGCATTGTACTCGTAAACTAAATAAGATTCAAACTTGAAATCAAAAAATTACTATCGGCGAGAGGTTTTTTGTCTCAAGGGTGTGAGGTGATTGATTGTCTGCCCGGCAAGCGTGTTAGCTCCTAGGTTCGACTCCTGAGGGGATGAATTCCCTCTGATATCGAAATTTAATATTATTTCTACTAAAATCTTAGAATTTGTCCTAAAGATTGAATTATTTCTCTTTTAAAAAACATTGGTTCTCTGTACCCGTGCTGATTTTTTGAAAAACATTCCAACTATTTTTTAAAAAAAGATACTCAAATCTTTAGTTTTATAAATGTATATTATTTATTGAATTAATTGGAATTTACATGAAAACTATCTGTGAGTAAATAAAAATTGTAAACATTAACATAAATCAAACTAAAATACTATAATAGTTTATAAAATAGAAAATTTAAAAAAATGTCCTTATTACCCCAGATAGTTTCATTGTTACCCCATTTGGGGTAATTTACCCCGGTTCCCCGACCGCTGTTCTAGTGGGTCTTATTAGGCATGCAAAATTTCAACTGGTTAAGTCTAATAGTTTTTGAATTATGGGGGGGGGGGGGCGGGGTGGTCGAAAGTAGCTCGAAATGGTTCGGGTAAAAATATAGACATGGCCAGTGGTCGCCCGTTTTTCCGAACTGTCTAGATATTGTATATTAAAAATGGTTTTTAAAAACAATCAATTAACATTTAATTATTATTTGATTAAGCTAAATGTGTATTATATATTATTTAAAAATTAATAGATAGATAATAATAATAATAATAATAATAATAAAAACTTACCGGAATAAATAAGATCATGTTTCAATAAAATCAAATATAATATTAACTGATAATATTTCATTATTATTGTTTGAGTTGTGATTAGGATTATTTTTGAAAAGGATTTTGATTAAGACCTTATAATAAGATAATATTTTCTTTTTGTTTCTCCTTCATGTAGACTAATAAAAAAAACAAATACTTTCTGTTTGTTATTTATTGTATAAGTCTTCTTGATTGCTTATATCTCTCGGGGACATGGATCATTCAAATACCAATAAGAAAATTACGAAAAGTTTTATATTTAAAAATTAATTATTTATTGTTTTATTATTATTATTATTAAGTTGTATATAATATATTTTGTGTCTATCTTTTTTTGTTGAGCATCATGTGTGCAGGTCTCATTTCTGCCGGCAGCGCCTCTGTAGTTGTAGGGTATGCATTCAAATAGAACGCCCTGTAGAGCGGGTTGCGTAGCCAGGCGCTTGAAAATGCAGGTGAAGCGAGCATCTATATATGGTAAATATACTAGCTGCAAAGCCCGCCTTCGGCGGCCCTCTTACTAGCCAGGTGGCACGCCCCTTGGACCCCCAACCCACAAACCCCACACAGCACCCCTACCCCCGCACCATGCACCCGTGCCCAACTCCCGCCAGCCCAACACTCCATCTCGCACCTCACCCACCTCGGACCCAAAAAAACCCACGAACCCCAACCTCCCACCCCACTCCCACCCAGCACCCCTACCACCCGCACTCGTGCCCAACCCCCGCCCCAACACTCCATCCTGCACCCAACCCACCTCGGATCCCCACCCCCGTACCACCCCACTACGCTACTGGACCCTCACCTGAACTGGTTGCACACGTTTCAAGCAAAGTTATGAACGAAAACACCCTCAACAAAGTTCCTGTCGGTCTGTATGTCTGTATGTTTCCGTGAAAAGTTGCTCACGATTCACATAAAAACGGCTGAAGGGATTATTATGAAAATTCATACTTCCAACAGATGTCTTCTAACTTAAGTTTATATCTCTATAACGTTTTGTTATTTTGAACCCAAAAGGGAGTTTGGGGGCGCACGAATGAAAATTATCAAATAACTCCTAAACTATTAACCTTACGGCAAATTTTATTATAAGCAAAGTTGTAGGGGATGTGATTTCTGACAACTTTTGTTTAAAAAAATTCCACCCAAATACCACTCAAAAAAGGGGAGGGTGAAAAAATATAAATTCTTGCCCTTGGAGCAAACTTAACCAAATTTTGTATACATAATCTGTGGGCCACTAGAGGGCTAGAAATTAAAAAACTAACCCCCGAAATAAAGGAGGGTCAAAAAATGAAAATTCTTGCTTTTGGAACAAACTCAACCAAATTTTGTACACATAATCTGTGCGGGGGTGGTGGTGGTGCAAGGTGGAGTGGGGGGTTCAGGTGAGGGTCCAGAGGCGTGGTGGGGTAGTGTGGGGTGGGCGTAGGGGCGGGTACATGTTGTGGGGTGGGCGGGGGGGGGGGTACATGTTGTGGGGCGTGGGGGTACTGGGTGGGTCCAGGGGGCGTGCCCCTGGCTAGCAAGAGGGATTTACGGAGATAGAGACGTTTAAAGACAAAATTTTTTTAGAAATTTAAAAAAATCTTATAAATTCGATTGTTTTAAGGCTCTCAGACCATTATTTATGGAGCTACTGAGAGCTTTAAAACAATCGAATTTATAAGATTTTTAAAAAATTTCTGAAAATCTTTTTTGTCTTTAAAATCTTTAAACGTCTCTATCTCCGTAAATAATGATCAATTAAAGAAACAAATCGAAATAGTGAAACTTTCCCTTTTGATGGACCTTAAATGAAGGGGTGAAATTTATTATAGGCTTAATTAACAGATACCTTTGACCCCCGCCCAGCCCATAAAATTCTTTCTAATTCTTTTCACGATGGAGGGGCCAACCCAGGCCTTTAGGGGTTGCACCTTTTTGGTGTAACTCCTTCTCTCATCATTTTCATAAAAAAAATTAACATATAGTAAAAATACAATCAAGCTAGAATGCTGAAATTTGGCATACTGGTAAAGCTTGGCACATTAATAAAGGAGAAAATTGAAAAACCGAAACTTTCCCTTCTTTGGGGGTCGAAATGAGGGGATTTTAAAAATTTCTGAAACTTATTTGTCTTTAAAATCTTTAAACGTCTCTATCTCCGACAATAATGGTCCGAGAGCCTTTGAACAATCAAATCTAGGCCCTTGGACTAAACTCAACTAAATTTTGTATACATAATCAGCGGAGTACCAGAAGACTAAAAATACAAAAAGTAACCGGCCAAAATGGGGGAGGGGAGGGGTTGTAGGGTCAAAAAGTTAAAATCTAAGCCCTTGCACTAAACTCAACAAGAAGTGTATGGCCACATCAGAACGTGTCAATTTATTTTTCAATGCGATCGAATGCAAGATGCAACCCCTTTGGATTTCGGAAGATACCTGCTTGCCTAAGAGAAGGAGAAATTGTTCAAGCGAAAGGTTATAGAGGCGTGTTTGTGCATCCTGGTATTGAAGGTTTGGAGATTATAAGTGACGAGAGAGAGTTCCAGTTCCTTGAAGTCATGGGTATATACGTATTGTCGAATGAAGTGGTCCGGCACTTTTGCAATTTAAACGTGAAAGAGGGTTGGGAATCGGCAAAACGCAGGCTTCGGCGTTAATTTTGACTACATGCCATGATAGTATCTATATCTATAAAATCCTTACGAATCGGGCATATTCCCCAAAAGCTGGAAAATAGCCAGAGTCACACCTAATCCTAAAAAAAGGAGACTCTTCACAAATCTCTAATTAAAGACCTATCTCAATCACCTCTGTTCTTTCCAAAATAATGGAATTGGTCATAAAACCAACACGTCCTTCATCATTTAGAAAATAATAAATTAATTCACGATAGGGAATATGGATTTAGAAAAAATCGTTCCACAGGCGACATCTTAACCTATGTCACCCACACCTTGAACAAAACTCTAGAGGCCGGAAAAGAAACCCTCGCTGTAGCCCTTGATATCACCAAAGCTTTTGACCAGGTTTGGCACAAAAATCTTCTTGCCAAACTACCAGCCTTTGGATTCACACCAACACTTCGCAAATGGATAGAAAGCTTTCAGACAAACCGAAGTATACAAGTTGTGGTGGATGGAACATCATCTGAATCGTTCTCCACAAACGCTGGTGTTCCCCAAGGCTCTGTAATCTCCTCCACACTGTTCCTAATTTATATAAACGACCTTATCGATCAAACCTCAAACCCCACTCATTGTTACGCCGACGATAGCACTCTAAACAGCAAACCCTCACTGCCGAATAATCGGATCAATGTTGCCTCCTCAATTACTCTCGACCTAGACAAACTGAATAAATGGGGCTCTCAAAATTTAGTTAACTTTAATTCAAACAAGACTCAATGTTGTCTAATTTCTAGGCGCGAAAATAAAGATTTCTCTGATATTCCCTTCGATTCGAATACCCTGAAAATGTGTGACAACTTATCCATGTTGGGCGTCTCTGTCGCATCTGACCTGTCTTGGAATGAACACATCTCCTCTGTAGCGAAATCTGCAGCAAGGAAGATTGGCTTCTTATTCAGGTCCAAGCGATTTTACAAACCCCCACAGCTTCTCACCATCTACAAGGCCCAAATCCGCCCCTGTCTCGAATACGGCTCTCATCTATGGAGAGGAGCCTCTAAATATTCTCTTGCTACCCTGGATGCAATTCAGAAACGAGCCGTCAGGCTAATTAACGATTCTACCTCATCGACTCCTCGACTCGCTGGCTCATCGAAGAAATGTCTCTGCCCTTTCCCTTTTCTATAGATACTATCACGGCAGGTGCTCTGATGAGATAAAATCAATAATTCCCCCCAAAGCATGCTTTGCACGTAGCACGCGTTTTGCCGACTCCCAACACTCTTTCGCGGTCAAATTAGAAAAGTGCCGGACCACTTCATTCGCAAATACATATATCCCCATGACTTCAAGGAACTGGAACTCTCTCCCAGCCTCCATCTTTCCCAGCACCTATAATCTTCAAACCTTCAAAACCGGGGTGCATAGACACCTACGTCTACACCCTCTCACTTAATCAACTTTCCCTTCTCTTCGGTAATGCAAGGGTCCTTCGAGATCCATAGGAGCTGCATCTTTACTGGCGCACCCCTTCTTGCATTCGATTGCATTAAAAAAAAATATAGTTAAAGCGCCAGCGAGTTTTGGATCGTCAATTAGCCTAATAGCTCGTTCCTGAATTGCATCCAGAGTTGGTGAAAGTATGCTTGGAAGCCCCTCTCCAAAGATGCGAATCATAGTATTCGGGAGAGGGGAGGATTTGGGCTTTGAACAGGATGAGAAGCAGCAGAGGTGTGAAAACTTGACTTGACCTAACTAGGAAGCCAATTTTCCTTGCCGTAGATTTCACTATTATAGGAAATGTGTTCATTGGTGTTAGCCAACTCGATAATTTCTACGACTTCTAGAGACGGAAACTCGTTTTCCATCTATCACACAAAGTATTGAATAAAATTTAAAATTTCTTTCACCATTTGAAAGCTTACATTTTTAGGATTATTAAGATAGTTGTTCCGCCAAATGGATTTTTTTAGGATTTTTTTGAAATTTAGACAAATTTTTATTTAAATACTTCTGCATGGATTGGCGCCAAAACGAAATTTATGACCAATATAGTTCCGGAGATATTAAATTTCAAAAATAGAGTTTTTCAGACTCTTATACATTGCACTATACGGGATATGGGAAAATTTACATACATATTTAATTATAATTAAGAAACTCTCCTTACCATTTTTTATAAAAAACTAAACCAACATTAAACAATAACTAATACATATTTTAAGAAAATTTGAATTCATAGTTACAACACAGTTTCTGAGATAATAATGAATAAATAATGAAAAATGTATAAAAAAATTTACACTAAAAACAATTTGGCAACAGCGCATTTATTTAACCAGCGAAAGATGTGTAAAGCGCGATTGGGCTAGATTTTTCAAAATTATAATTTTCATAAGGTGTAACGTAGGCGTTGATTACATTTGTTAAAAAATAACAAAACGATTTTTATAAAAATTTAAAATGTATTTTATCTGTCATTTTAATTAATAAAGTAAAGGCTGTGTAGTTTCACAGTGAATGAAATAAAACTCAAAGAGGTTTATACAAACTCAATATATTTCAGATTATTAGTCCATCATCATTTTAATATAAAAATATTCAATCTCTTACAATGGTGCCAAATTTATCAAACGAGCACGGGATTGGCTAGAATCGGTACATAAACAGCAAAAAGTTTTGGGCTTATGAATTATGAAACCTTATTGTCTGTTCTATATACTCTAGCATTAACTTTTTGCTAGTATTATCGCGAAACCGGTACCTTAAAGGCAATATTTATTTTACTTTTCAGAAAACCAATTAGTAGTAATGATTTTATAAATCAAATCTGCATTTTAATTCATTTTTAAGGAGAAAACTTTTTATACATTTATAAATTGATTAAATATTAATAAATGGAAAATAGTTTAAAATTTGTAATTAAATTCACTACATCATAGTATCTTTATTTCACATTCAGATTTAAATGATTTTAATTTTTTTTTAATATGAATAATCCCTAATTTTAAACGGGGAAACTCTTTAGCCTTAATAAAGTGAAGGGAAACTTTTTGTGGCAATTCAAAACACTAGAAGAAATTGGTAAGATTATTTTATCAGGGATATCTTTTTACTTCTACCTTTTTACTTTACCATACAGTGTATGGCCAAGTATTGTAATCGTGCATGAAAAAAGTGATTTTTTTCCTTCTTTTTTTCGAAATATCTCAAAAACGGCTTAAACTATTTCGATTAAAAAAATTGAGTGAATCCATGGCATTTCGCTCTACACAAAAGCCCTAATAAGTGAACATTGAAAAAATTATATTTTTCAAGATAATCAATTTTTTGTCAAAATGTCTGTTTGTCTGTCTGTTAGTCTGTGCGTTGCCAAATTTTGTGGACGAGCTAGCTCAAAAACTAGTGTGAATATCGAAACCAAATTTCACACGTAGCTTTGGGCCATTGAGATTAAGAGCTGATTAGATTTTGGTGCATATCGACACAAAATTAAGGGGGGTGGAGGGGGGTTAAAAATTAAAAATCTAGGCCATTTGACCAAACTAAACCAAATTTTGTAAACATAATCAGTGGGACCCCAGAAGTTTAAAAATGGAAAAACTAGCCGCCAAAAATGGGGAGGGGATAAAAATTAAAAATCTAGGACATTTGAGCAAACTCAACCAAATTTTGTATACCTACATAATCAGTGGGGCCCAAGAAGTCTAAAAATGCAAAAACTAACCCCCCTCCCCTACATGATTATAAATAATTTTATTAAATATTAAATATAAGTGAGGGGCCAGGTTGTATGGTAAAGTCAAGTGGATGGGTACATCAGAACACGTCAGCTTATTTTGATTACATGTACTGTTTCAAGGGAAGAAAATTGGTAGTAATTTCAAGAAGTAGAGGTTGTAAGTAAAAGTACTGTGGTGTCCTGCACACTATAAGATTATAAAAGAATTCAATTTATTTCTTTAAATAATACAATCAATAAACATTATATATTACATATAATTATAAAAAATATTTTATATAATTTTTAAATTAAACTATGACATCATAGGCGGCCGCAGATGGGAAAGGGGGGGGGGGGTCAAGAGGGGCACTAGCCCCTCCCCGTCCCATGGATCAAAAATTAAAATTTTAGTAGAAGTATTTTCTTTTGAAGAGCGGGCTGGTAAAATTTCAATGGAGGATTGAAGGAAGGCATCTTGAGGACGTCGGTTTTTAAGAGGATGAAAATGACGTTCCAATAACTTTATTTTATTCAGAATTTAATTTTTCATTATCCTTGGGTTGCCTTCCATCAATTCTCCATTATAATTTTAGTATTTCTTTATTATTATTTAAGCGCTGTAAGTAGAAATAATTAAAAAAATAAAAAAACAACTAATTTTACAGGCCGTTTTTCACTCGCCAAACACTAATAACTCAATCAAATTAAGATATTAGTTCTACTTTTTATTCTTCAATGCTTCGATAAGTAGATATGAATAAAAAAATTTCTAAAGAAAACCATATAAAAGTATTTTTACTTGCCCAAATTGGGTTAGCCCACTTCTATACTTTTACCGTCATTAATTTTGGATTTGTGAAGGCCGTAGGAAGAGGTAGATTTCGAAGGGGCACTACCCCCTTTAGACTTCTCCTATCAAATATTTTTCAGACACAAGTTGTAGAGATTAATTAGTTGAATATTAGCCATTTGCAACCAAAATGGTATCCTTCATATTAACGTTGTTATGCATTTTTTAAGATTTCAACCCCTCACCATTTCCACCCCCTTGGGGCTGAAGTCACCAAAAACTAATCAGTTCTTGTTTACATCAAGACTAAATTTTCGGTCAAATTTTATTGCAATCGGTTGAACGTTGCGGCCTGCAGCGCACCCTCACAATTGCAATCCCCCCCACCCCACCCCTCACATACCTACACAAATACAGGGTGAGTTTTTTATCTTGAGAAAGTCTTATAACTAAAAACAGCGCATTCATTATATGGAAAAAAGTTTCAAATAAAAGTTTGTTTATATCGAGGGGGAAACTAAACTACGCTATTGTTTGTCAATCTAGAACAAGCTTTCAAGAGTATTTCAAGGTCAACTTCTGTTTTTTAAATGGAAACCTATATTAAATTAATTAGGTCTAAAAAAAATTCAAATAATTATTATTTTTAATAATTATTCAACTTAATTATCAAATAGTAATGATTAAATAATTAATTATTAAATAAATAATTGTTAAATCAAAAAATCACAACAATGAAAATAAGTATTTATAATGATCTTAATACCTCATTATACGTAGGTACACAGTTTAAGATATTATTTTCTACTTAATAGATCTATTTAAAATTCTTGAGCTTAAAAAAGTTTATTTCTCGTGTCAATCCAGTAGATAGTTATATTTTATTACCATAATAAAAATGGAGCATTTCTTGTTGAAGAAAGAATTGAAATGGTCTTAAATTATATGGTGGATGTGGAAGAAGTGTTTTGAGGCTGCCTTTGAAAATGATGCCGAGCGTTTACTTGATGAGAATACACCCTCCTAAGCTTCATTTTATAGTGTTATAAATCTGTTTAAAAAAATAAGGAAATTGAAACTGGAATTCATCCAGAAGACTTCCAATACACTGTGGAATGTCTCAGAACCGTGTAGCAAAATTATTAAATTATTTATTTAATAATTAAATAGTTAATCATTATTATTAGATAATCAAGTTGAATAATTGTTAAAAATAATTATTATAATTTTTTTGAGATATAATTGATTTAATATTTTTTATAATATTTGATGTCGTATAAAAAATAGTTCTAATAAAAGTTGTTCAGTTTTTTTTTTGTAGATTCAGAATATCTACAGAAAAATATAGGTTTCCATTTAAAAAACAGAACTTGATCTCAAAATACCCTTGAAAGATTGTTCTAGATCGACAAAAAATAGCGTAGTTTAGTTTCCCCCTCGATATAAACAAACTTTTATTTGAAACTTTTTTCATATAATGCACTGTTTTTGAGTTATAAGACTGTCTCAAGATAAAAAACTCACCAGGTATATATATACTTTTGGATAGAGGGTGGTTTTGGGTTCTAGGGGCCATGTTCGGAGAAACTATGATGAGATTTTCCGGAAGTCGCACCATGAGAGTGAGCGCAATAGGTATATATTTCTTCGAAATCAACCTAAAAAATTGATGTGAAATGCATAAAATAAATTTATTTTCGAATTCAGCAGCCGAAAATCCCTAAAAATCAAATAGAATTATTGAAATAAATTTTTAATTGAAGGCCTGTAATTTATCTTCAAGTTTTGCCCGCTCTTGCCCTTGGAATATTCTCTGCGGACGTCCATGACTATATAAAATACATAGATTAATATAAATAGTGTTCCTTTAGAGCAGGGGTGTCCAACCTTTTGGCTTAAACGAGCCTCATTTAAAGAAAAAAACAAATGCCTCGGGCCGCATATAAAATATACTAATTCTATTGATATTTTTCAATAAAAAAAGATAGTTAAAAATGTAGAATAATGTAATCCATCATGACAAAGAGGCAAAAATGGAATAGCATCAAATCTTTGAGCTTTTTTCCATGAGAATATTGTTTTTAAATTAAGCATTTCAAAAGATTTAACTACTGAAATAATACATATTTTAGAAAATATCAGATGAAGAATAGTTTTTAAATATTCAAAACTTCATTATTTTGTTAGATAGCTGAAAGCTAAACATATAAACTTTGCTTTTAGTGAATTTTATTCTTGAAAATAGATTTACCTACCTATATATAAATTTATATTTCCAAAAAGTGAATAAGTATTGTGAAGCCAGTAGTATTTGTTTCTGGTTAGATAATTTTCATAAAATTTTAATAAAGAGACATTATTAAATTTTTCTTTCAGTTCAATCTTTGATTACATACATTCAATCAGAAAGTTTGCAGGTAAAATATGTATATCTAATAAAAATGGAGTCAAAATATGGGACAATTGCGATTAATTTTTCCGAAATCTTGATGTATTTTTTCACATTAAAAATTTAAAATCTGCACTTTTATTCTTCGAAAACTTTTGGGATAATTTTCCAATTTCTTCTTATTTTAGAAAAAATATATATATATATAAATATTCCGGGTGAGTTTTTTTATCTTAAGACAGCCTTATAACTCAAAGGCAGTGCATTATATGAAGAAAGTCTCAAATAAAAGTTCATTTATATCGAGGAAGAAACTAAACTATGCTATTGTTTGTTGACCTAAACAATCTTTCAAGGGTATTTCGAGGTCAAGTTATGTTTTTTAAATGAAAACCTATGTTTCTGTACAAATTCTGAATTTATAAAAAAAACTGAACAACCTTTATTAGAACTATTCTTTTATACGACATCAAATAAAAAAAATATTAAATCAATTAGATCTCAAAAAAAATCCTAATAATTATTTTTAACAATTAATCAACTTAATTATCAAATAATAATGATCAAATAAATAATTATTAAATCGAAAAATCACAACAATGAACAAAGTGTTTATAATGATCTTAGAACTTAATTATACCCAGATATAAGAGATTATTTCATACTTAATAGAAGAACTTGAATTTAACTGTTTTAACTTGAGTTTAAAAAAGTTTATTTCTCCTGTCAATCCAGTAGATAATTATATTGTATTATCATAATAATAAAAATGGAGCAATTTTTTGTTGAAAAAAGAATTGACATGGTCTTAATTTATGCGGTGAATACACTCTGGAATGTCTCAGAACATCATCTTCATCATTGAGTATACAGTCCTAAGACTGGTTTGATGCAACAATCCGTCTCCACTCGACTCTGTCCCCCGCCAGCTGTTTGACCTCTCTAAATGTCTGGCATCCCATATCCCCAATTATTTGGTTGAAATATTATAATCTGGTTCTTCCCCTTCCCCTTTTCTTTCCCACCTCCCCCTCCAAGATATCCCTAAGCAGTCCCCCATGTCTCAGTGTGTGCCCCATCATCTGACCTCTTCTCTTCTTCAGACTCTTCCACAAGGTTCTTCTTTCTCCGATTCTTCCAAGAACTTCTTCATTTGTAATTTTATCCATCCATTTGATATTCATCATTCTTCTGTAGCACCACATTTCGAAAGCCTCCAATCTCTTTCTCTCCGCTTTCCCAATTGTCCAGGTTTCACACCCGTACATGGCTATGCTCCATACATATGTCTTCAATAGCAACTTCCTGTTTGCTAAGCTGATTGAGGAGGAGCATAGTAGTTTTTGTTTTGAATTAAACCCCATTTTTGCTTGGGCAATTCTTGATTTAATTTCTCAGAACAGTGTCGCAAAATTATTAAATTATTTTATTAATAATTAAATATTTGATCATTATTATTTGATAATTAAGTTGAATGATTATTAAAAATAATTATTAAGATTTTTTGAGATCTAATTGAATTAATATTGTTTTTTATTTGATATTGTATAAAAAAATAGTTCTAATAAAAGTTGTTCAGTTTTTTTCTAGATTAAGAATATGTACAGAAATATATAGGTTTCCATTTAAAAAACAGAACATGACCTCGTAATACCCTTGAAAGCTTGTTCTAGGTCGACAAACAATAGCGTAGTTTAGTAAATAAACTTTTATTTGAAACTTTTTTCATATGATGCACTGTTTTTGACTGTCTCAAGATAAAAAACTCACCCGGTAATAAATATATTAGATTGTATCCAATAAGTACATAAAAATCTTAATGTTTCAAGAAAGTTTATAATTTTATGTCGGGGCCGCATTCATTTCAGTGCTCGGCCGCGGGTTGGACAACCCTGCTTTAGAGTGTTATAACTTTAAATTAGAATAAAACATATACAATTTGACCAAATTTTAGCTTTATTTAACAGAAAATCTTATAGTCTTTGAATAATATTTCGGGCATATGCACCCCCCGACTGGTACTAATAAAGCGCATCCTAAATGGTCGAATTTTCAACTACTTTTTCAAGCATTGCTCGCCTGTTATCGCCAATAACATTATGCTAGCACCAAATAATTCAACCTCGCTGATTTATCTGGATACACCAAAGACTTTACATATCCCTACAGAAAATAGTTCAAAGGTGTCAAGTCGCAAAATACTGGTTGCCAATTAACAGCTCAATTTCGTGAAATAACTTGATGGCCGAAACTTTCCCTTAATAAATCCATTGTTACATGCGCTGTATGGAATGTAACGGTGTTCTGTTGAAAGCACATCTCCTCCATATTCATGCCACCCTATTGGGAGACGAAATATGTAGTCTCTTGTCAAGGCTCTGTAGTGCATTAACGGTATCATGCTGGCTGGCTTCATTTTTTAAGAAGTACTGTCCGTTAACACTTTCAGTCCATAGAACACACCAAACGGTGCATTTTGCTGGTTTTTTGAAGAATCGCTTGTGGATTCTCTTCACTCTAAATGAGACAAAATGAGCGTTATTAGGTCGCCCGAAATACTGACCGGTCGTCGGTGACAAAGATAAAAATAAAATCATTTATTAAAGGATTATTAATTCATTTCATGACAAGTGAACACAAAGAAAAATGAAAAAAAAGGTATGGACTGTCGTTCCCAAAAATTAGCTAGGAAACAAATTTGGAATTGAGGTATTAATGTTTTAAATATTTAACACTGTAAATAAATTTAATTAATGTAATTTTGTAATATATAATTGACACAGTATCTATATTATTTTTTGGCCTTGACAATGGTCTCTTAGTAGACCGAAACCTATTAACCATGGTGGTCGGCCAATAATAAATATTCTACACAAAGATAGAAAATTAATCTTCTTTATTAAAAAAGTCATACATCCGCTTAACCTCGACAAGTAAACTCTCACAAATCGTTATACACTACCGAGCAAAGAAACCGACCCACCAATAAAAACTTTATTAAATAGTAGATCATTTTTAATTTTTTTACAAGTAACCATACATTATTGAAATTATTGCTTATTGCAACTGATGTACTTGCCATTTGTTGTTGACTTAGCCCTTGATTAATTAGGCACCCAATTGGAACTGCTTGAACTTCAGAATATATACATTTTGTATATTTTATCTTTCTATCAATGATGCTTAATTCAAAATTATTCATTTATTGATATTTAAAATGGAATTTGATCTTTTATTAAAACTTTATTTAAATTTAAAGTGATATTGAGAAAGTAGGATAATTTGTAATTGTATCTTTTAATTTAATTTTTTTATAAAATTCAAAAATTATCAACAATATTTATTGAATATGTTAGTTTAAGAGTTAATGGGACAAATTATATGAATATTTGTAAAACATTTTAAAAATAATTTGCTATTTAATCAAGTTTTTATTAGTGGGTCGATTTCTTTGCTCGGTAGTGTATATTTAATATATCTTGCCTGGTTTCCTTTATAACTAATAATTTAAAATGTTAACACTTTCAATTAATTCATAGAAACTTAATATTAAAATTAAAAAAAAAAATGAATTTAATGAAAATCGATCATTTATTCTTTGTTTTCGAAACTGTTGATACGTTTATCGTATAAAAGCTCTTAAATCAGTACGTGGGGGAAATAGGAGATATTAAGAGACATTTTTTTAATTAATCATGTTATTTTTAGCTGTTAAAATTTTCTTTTTTTTTTTAATCTTATTTATTAAGCTAGAAAAAATTAAAATGGCATTTAGCTTTAGAAATAATTTTTTTAATATTGTATTTATTCATTTTATCCAAAAATTACCAAGTGTCCGGGTTTTTTTTGCTGTTGAATGTATAAAGCCAAAAATTCTGATCATTTGATCAAATCGTATCTGTTTTATTCCAATTGAAAGTTCTAACACGATAAAAAAAAAACCTAATATAAAACTTGATAGATATTAGAAGGAAGAAAGGACAGGGATTGAGTAGGAGTATTATAAAGAGCTAGAGCTATTGGAATTGAGCGGCAGTGAATAAACCCATTGGGGCTTATCTAGAAGTGGGTGTTGGCCCATTGTCAATTTGATTTGACGCGAGGGATCCTTTTGAAAATCGCGATACAACCGACCCAACAGTTTGTTGCCGTCATGAACTTCAGGATGGGCCAGGAATTCATCCAACTGAAATAAAGAAAAAATTAATTAATTAAAATATTTATATAGAGAAACTAGTGTGTAGCCAAGTTAAATTCGCCAAGAATAATTAAGTTGAGAAAATACTAGATCTCTCAACTTAAATATTCTTGGCGAATTTAACTTGGCTACACACTAGATTTCACTACTTTTTCGAACTTGGCCTGTTTTTTCACAGAATGTTTTGTTTGAGATAAACATCTATAGGTATATATAAAATTAAGGTTTTGTCTGTACATTGCTCTAAATCACGCCAAATTTTGGTTGCACACGTTTCAAGCAAAGTTATGAACGTAAACACCCTCAAAAAATTCCTGTCTGTCTGTCTGTCTGTTTCAGTGGTTTCAGCGAAAAGTTGCTCACGATTCACGTAAAAACGGCTGAAGGGATTATTATGAAATTTCATATTTACATCAGATGTCTTCTAACTTACGTTTTTAGCTATATAATGTTTTGATATTTTGACCCCAGAAGGGGGTTTGGGCCGGCGCACGAATGAAAATTATCAAATAACTCGTAAACTATTAACTCTACGGAAAATTTTATAATAAACAAAGTTGTAGGGGATGTGATTTCTGACAACTTTTGTTTAAAAAAATTTCCCCAAAAAACCACCCAAAAAGGGGAGAGGGTGAAAAAATGTAAATTCTAGCCCTTGGAACAAACTCAACCAAATTTTGTATACATAATCTCTGGGCCTCTAGAGAGCTAGAAATGCAAAAACTAACCACCCAAAATGGGGGGAGGGTCAAAAAATGAAAATTCTTTCTCTTGGACCAAACTCAACCAAATTTTGTATACATAATCGGTGGGTCACTAGAAGGCTAGAAATGCAAAAACTGGGTGCGGAGGGTGGGTTCGGGGGTGGAATGGAGTGGGGATGGGTTAGGGTATAGGGTGCCAGGGGTGGAATGGGGGTGGGTGAGGGAGTGAGGCGAAGTAGAGTGGGGTGCAGGGGGTGGTGCGGGGGCATGGTCTAGGAGGGGGGTGCTGGGTGGGTTTCGGGGGTGTCGTGGGTGGAAGTGGGGGTGAGGGTGGGGTTCGCGGGCTGGGGGTCCAGGGGACGTGCCGCTGGCTAGCAAGAGGGCCGCCGAAGACGGGCCTTGCAGCTAGTATACCTATATAGTATATATAAATTAATTAGAGCCATTTATATTAAGTAGTGTAGAACTGCAAGACAAAAAAGAGCATGGCAATTCCTTGGAGAGGCCTATGCCCGGAAGGGCCTAGTTTCAAATAATTAATTTTCAATTAAAATTTTTGTATATATTTATGATAATATGTATGTATTGTTATATACAGTATTTGTCGGAGGGCTATAAGGGTAGATGTGGAGGCCCTTTAAAAAAAAAAAAAAAAAGTTATAATAATTCTCAATATTTCTCAATAGAAATTTTCCATTGTCCCTCTTAAGATATATCCTCACTTGGTTCTTAAATTGAATCAGACTTGATGCATTTCTGACTTCAACTGGCAAAGAATTAAATTCCTCAAGTCGCCTAAAATATAATGAATTTCTTGTGCCCTCTTTCCTCGCCCTCTCAATAAATATATCGTCTCTAATTCGCGTCTCATGGTCATGGATCTCGTTGACCAATGTGAAATTCAGATAGGCTGGCAGCTGCCTATGATATAATTTATATACAAAACACATTGTCTGTAAAAATAGAAATTCATAAGTCCTAAAACATTCCAGCATACTACTTATTGATTGATTATTGAGTACCAAAATTTAATATTGTATGACAGTAAGAGAAACTAGGACTAATTATAGTTCTATACACCTTAATTCTAGTGTTCATATTCAAATTATTACTAGCTCTACCAAAGTATTGCACTTTTCTGTTTACATTCTTCAAGAGCTCACTATAATGAGTCTTAAAGTTCAACTTCATTCACTGATCATAAATTATTTTATTACGAGGGGGCGGGAGTGATCTTTACGGGGGGGGGTGATTATAAATAAATTATTTTATAATATAAATGGCGTAGGGGGCGAGATACCAGGAGTCCAGGGGGTGTACTTCTAGTCAGCAAGATGTCCGTCCAAGGCGAGCTTCGCAGCTGGTTAATAAATTATTTCTTTAAGATTAGATAATATTTTATCAATAATATCATATTTCTTAAAAATATTTAAAATTAACTTTAAATCGATATTATGTAATATTATCTGGCTCTAATTTGACCCCCTTAATATTAGCGAAAATTCCCGATTAATGGTTCTGGAGATACGATAACGAAAAGAAACACGCTACATTTTGAATTATTTCTAAAGTTTATAAAACGAGGCTGTTTTTTCCATATTTTTTACATCAAGTGTATTGGACTTTTTTTTAGTAATCGTCTTGAATCTAAATGACATTTAAAAAAAATTTCATTACTTATTAGTTTTGACCTTCTATTTCGGAGTCTCTGTAAGTTGAGGGCATGAATTTTTTTTAAAGTAATCTCTTATTCACCAGCTATTAGAAAAGTGTCTTTTTAGCACTCAGAGTGCAGTACTTTTTTCTACAATTAGCAGTTATTTGTAGAAAGTCGGGAAATTTCAAAAAAAAAAAAAATTAAAACTCTGACAACTCCAAAACTAATGATTTTTGACACCGGGTTCATAGGGTCAAATTTATTGGAAATTAGCTATAGTATAACCCCTTTCAATATTTCTATCGAATTACCAATAACCCTGTATATACCAGTATGTACGAGGATAAGTCAAAAATTACTTACACTTTTTGTTCTACATCTTTATTAAACTAAGATAGGTGTACAACAGATACATTATTTTTCGATATAGTCTCCACCTTTAGCAATGCACTTGGTCCACCGAGCCACAAGCTTCCGGATGGCTTCCTGGTAGAAGGTTTTCGGTTGGTCATGAAGCCACTTTTGAACCGCATCCCGAAGGTCCATGTCTGAGGCAAATCGACGACCTCGCAAAGCTTCCTTGAGCGGTCCAAAGAGATGAGTCTGAGGGAGCGAGATCTGGGCTGTAGGGAGGGTGTTCCAGGGTCTCAAAGTTGACGGTCGCCCAGCTCCCTCTTTTTGTGTTGTTACGCTCGTTCAGACACTTTTAAACATTTAGATCAATAAAAAAACGCTTTCACGAGATAAAGCACTTTCCCCGTATTGTGACAAAAGTCTCCGGTGAATTTCAGCAACTTTTACACCCCCTGACCACTCCTCGTTGCTCCTCTTTGGTGCAATCTGATAGTGGAGCTGACATGCTTATGCTGTTGTAGCTAGACGACAACTGACGCGATCGTGATTAAATTCCGCACACATGACCACAGACGCGCCAACTCAACGCATGAGCATGCGCATGCGACCGCCTCCTATCATAGTTTAATAAAGTTGTAGAACGAAAATTGTAGGTTATTTTTGACTTATCCTCGTATAAGCATAGTTAATATTTAAGATGATTCGTTTGGTTTAATTGTTACCTTCATCCATGTTGTTTTCGAAATCTCCTTTGGACAGGCTGATAAGTCCAAAGACTGAGGTTCTAGGGCAGCCACTATGTAAATATCAGAGCAATTGAAATTGGCAGTGTGTAAGTGTCGTAGGGCAAGGAGATGAGTGAACCGGGCCTGGACGCCTGTCTCCTCTAAAACTTCTCGTTCAGCTGCGTCTGGTATCGATTCCCTAGAATTAAAAAAAAATCATTTCGAGGGAATAGACTTCAAATAGAAAGAAATTAGAGGTAAATTTAATCAATTCTTGATAATAATTCGAGGTCGAGTCAGAGGGCATCCATTCACATATGAGCCATATAACAAGCAACAACATCCAGAGATAGACTAGAGCTTATCATACTTTATCATACAGGGTATGGTCAAGTATTGTAATCGTGCATGAAAAAAGTGGTTTTTTCCTTCTTTTTTTCGAAATATCTCAAAAACGGATGAAAATATTTTGATTAGAAAAATTGAGCGAAACCATGGCATTTCGCTCTACAAAAAAGCTCAAATAAGTGAACATCGAAAAAACTATATTTTTCGAGATAATAATTGTTTTATCAAAATGTCTGTTAGTCTGTTAATTAGTTAGTCTGTGCGTTACCAAATTTTTGTGGACGAGCTATCTCAAAAACCAGTGTGAATATCGAAACCAAATTTAACACGTAGTTTTGGTCCATTGAGATTAAGGGCTGATTAGATTTTGGTGCATATCGACCCAAAATTAAGGGGGATGGAGGGGGGTTAAAAATTAAAAATCTAGGTCGTTTGAGCAAACTCAACCAAATTTTGTATACATAATTAGTGGAACCCCAGAAGTCTAAAAATGCAAAAACTAACCGCCCAAAATGGGGGGGGGGGGGGTCGAAAAATGAAAATCTTGGCTCTTGTACCAAACTCAACCAAATTTTGTATACATAATCAGTGGGTCCCCAGAAGTCTAAAAATGCAAAATCTAACCCCCCCCCCCTACATGATTATAAGTAATTTTATTAAATATTAATGTAAGTGAGGGGCCAGGTTGTATGGTGGATGGCCACATCAGAACACGTCAGCTTATTTCTATTTCTATTTTACATCGAGAGAACACTGAAGTCCAGAATCAACAAATTTGATTGATAAAGTAAAGAAAATTTTGAAAAATTTAAGAATGTACTTATAACAATTTCGATTTATAATAGTGGATATTTTACCTGGCTCAAGGTAACCTCCTGGAAGTTTCCACCTTGGCAATTGCGAGACATGGAATCGCTCTTGTACTACAAGAATACTGTCCAGTTTGGGATTCACAACAACAGCGCCAACGCCAATCAATGTGTGTGCATAGGAAGGGACATTGGGGGGCTCGTTAGCGCTCAGCCATCGGTACAGTGTAACCCCCTCAGGTCCTGCGTGATGATAAACGAAGCCATTCTGCAAATTAAGATTTATTTTTTTATTATTTATTTTCGGATTTTTATCTATATACGTATAAAAATAAACAGATTGAAGAGAAAAATTGAAAACTGGGTACGCATTCGACAAATTTTAGTAATGAACAGTTTGAGGTAGAAAATTGAAACTTAATACAAAGAGGTGTGCCAAATTTCATTACTTACAATTTCGATTATTTTCTTTAGGATAATTCGATTTTTTTCTGACTTTGCGTATTTTTCAAGCGGTAGCTCTAAGCTAGAAAGGCCACAATCTAATTAATACTTCATTTTGAAAATACAAATATATTTGCACACCAGAACGAACTTTATACTGCCATGTTTTTTTTGTGTTATCGTATGTTGTTGAAATCCAATGAAAAGAATAGAAAAAATCATGATTAAAAATAATTTTATTTCACATTTCGAATGAGAAAAAGAAAATTTGTGAAAAAGTGAATTCAATACTTTGACTAGTAAAAACAAAAAAACAAAAAAAAAATATGAAAAAATCAACCTTCATTCAAATAGTGAGTAGGGGTTTAAGATTAAAAACAATCTTTCAGTCAAGCTTTCCACAAATTTATTTCTTTATTATTAATGTACATTGTAGTTACAAAGGTACATATATTATTTATTTAGTGTCTTCCTAAAAAAATTGAAGTAAATGTTTTTTAGTATTTTTTTTCAGGTAAATTAAATTTTATTTTTCTATCAAAATCTATAAAGTGATGATAGGGGGGACCCTTACTTACTTTTCTGAATTTTTGAAGGGTGAAAAAAGTAATTATTTTAAAAATATTTAAATAAAATTATATTCATTAATCTCTATATGAATAATTAAAATAATAGTAAAATTATCAAATAATTAAATTTTATTTTTCTATCAAAATCCATAAAGTGATGATAGGGGGGCCTTACTTACTTTTCTGATTTTTTGAAGGGTGAAAAAAGTAATTATTTTTACAATATTCCAATAAAATGATATTCATTCATCTCTATATGATAAACTAATTAAAATAATAGTAAAATTTTAAAGTAAATTAAATTTTATTTTTCTATCAAAATCAATAAAGTGTTGATAAGGGGGGATCCTTACATAGGAGAAATTTGTTTTTCTCTTAAATTTATCTATCCTAAAATAGATATAAATTGTCCTAAAGAAGAGAATAAATTTGTGCAAATCTTGACTAAAAAGGCAAACCTCAAACCTAACTAAATTTATATGTTTAGATATTACCTTTGTGAGTATAGGAACCCATTCTGAATGTTCTAATCTGACTGTGAACCAAGCAAGGCGGACAGCTTTCTCTATCCAAGTTTCGATTGCTTCTGAAAAGAAAAAGAAAAACAAACAATAACAACTTTATTTTTGAGGGTTAAATATTAAGAATTTGAAACCAATATCAAAAAAAGGAAGTCCTAAATAAAAATTAATGAGGTTGTTCTCAGGCCCGTCTCAAGAGTTATGTGCCGCCCGGGTGCAAGATATAATTTGCAGCCCTTTCTCATCAGAACATCAATGTTATATTACGGCAATAATAATAATAAGTTCGTTGATTTAAAATTCTGATTTTAATTATTTGATAACTGTTAATCTGTTTAAGAAATAGAACATTAAAATAAACATGATAAAGGTAACTTTTTATAATTTTAAAAAAGAATGTATTTGAAACAAACATAAAATTATAATCCTTAGTTTTAACAAAAAAAGTACCTTATCTATATACATAATTTATATTAATCTTTTATTCTTTATTAGCACTGTTTAATGGCAACAGGGCGAAATAATGTGGGAGAGCTTAGGTGTGTTCTGAGCGAGCAGGCAGGAAATCAAAGTCACGTGTTTTCATTTTCAACATAAATTTCTATAAACTTTTCGGATCGGTCTTCTGGATTTTACAATTTCGCAAAATCTACTGTTTTGCTGCCGTCATTCTGACCTATATCGACAAGGCGGTAATTCGTGTGTCGATATATTTACGGTGTACAAAGTAATATTTTTATAGCGATCGGCATCTTTGTGGATGTATTTATAAATAACTTTTTTATTTTTTGCCGCCCTCTATAGAATGCCGCCCGGGTGCCATGCACCCCTTGCACCCGGCACGGGCCGGCCCTGGTAGTTCTGAGTAAAATATGTTACGTTATTTAGCTATCAATATAATGAGTATTGCCAGTTAATTTCAAAACTCTAGATAAATAATCTAAGATTTTATTTCAAATACCACATTTTCGGATAAAGGGAGTATTTTTTAATCAAACTTAATTAAGTTATCATTAAGATAAATATTTACAAAAAAGTAAAAAAAAATAAAAATAAATAATATCGTTTTTCGTCCTGTATTTCGGAAAATATCAATTAATCTAATTTGGGCTGGATCGTCATATTTTTTAGCCTCAGAAATGTGTCCTAGCGTTTTGTACAGACCTTTTAGAAACATATTATATAATTACAATAGATTTAGTTTTTCAAATATCAAAATGGCAAAAGAAAAGTTTAATATTAATACTTTTTATAGTATTTGTAAAAAATTACTTAATAACTTGTCCTGCAATTGATCAATTTCAATTGGTTGCTGTTGTTCAGAGTAGATTGTAATTCCTTTATACCGATCGCGTTTAACAACAAATTCTTTGTTAATATCTTCTAAATCAAGAATTCGTGATCGATCAATATTAGACTTTTCTTTCCTAAAACAAATTAAAAATAAATAAATTAAATTAAATTAAATAATTTATAAAAAAAAAAAACTATAGGTATATGCCTGAGTATAATACGTTTCGGAAAATTTTTTTCAGTTTAATTATTTTTAATTGTTTACCTAAAAAAGCGTCAAGTAAACATGATCCGATTTAAACCAAAATCGACTGGGTTTTTTATTTCATTATTAAAATGACTAAATATAAAATTTTGTTTTGAAATTCCAATTAGATTTGTAGATAACAGAAGATTTTGACTACACTCGCACCTACTAAGACATTTTCAAAAAATAATTAATATATCCAAAAATAATACTTTTAATTGAATGTAATGGAAGGCAGCCCAGGGAGTAGTGAGGAAAGAAAAATTAACACATATCCAATTAAGGTGTAATTTATTGGAATCATTCATCCTTTCCTTTCAAATCGACGTTTCGGAGGATTCTTTTCTTCTTCTTCAGTTCCGAAGCTTCGCTGTCGGTTTGAAAGGAAAGGAGGAAGGATTCCAATAAATTACACCTTGTTTGATATGTGTTAATTTTTTCTTTCCTCACTACCCCTGGGCTGCCTTCCGTTACATTCAATTAAAAGTTCTACCAGTCCGTCTCTCTCCAGAGAAAATTTCGTTGCAAAAAAATAATACTTTTACTTTGAATGGTAAAATTTAAATATCTAATAAGATTATTGATACCATTGGCCTTTGTAGTCTTTTATAAAACAGTTGTTGTTCAAAAGTTTTGGATAAAAACTTTAGCAGGTGCTTCCCAACCTGGGGTCCGAGAAAATTTTCAGTAGAAATATTTATTTATGAACATTGGTAATCCTAATTCTTTTTGCAACTACATACCTATGTGAAAAAGCATTTTCGTCATTACTTTTAATAATAAATAAGCAGAGATCATGCCTTTCCACGGAGTCTTTGGAAGATTCCTTGCGAGTTAGCATTTCTGCAATTGAAGTTGTGAGCTTCAAAACTGTTTGTAAACAAGTTACTATTCTTTGGAATAAAATAAAAATTTTGAAGACTAAAATACGTTCTTTTTTTCAGGGGTCGGGGATTATTTTTTCAGATTTAGGGGATGAAAAAGGTTGGGAAGCACTGGAATACATCTAGAGACACGGCAGTGTGTCAGCCAAGTTCAGAAAAACGGGCGACGCACCGACCATGTGTATATTTACAGAACCATTCCGAGCTACTTTCGACCCCCCCCCCCCCCCCCATAACTCAAAACAATTAGACCTACACACTTGTAATTTTGCATCCCTAATAAGGCCCACTAGATCACCTAGAATCTAGTATGCTGAAATTTCGCATACTGGTAGAGTTTGGGCTATAAATAAAGGAAAAAATCGACAAAGTGAAACTTTCCCTTTTTCAGGACCTAAAATGAAGGGGTGAAATTTATTATAGGCTTAATTAACGTATAGTGAAAATATATTACAATCCAGCTAAGATGCTGGAATTTGGCATACTGGTAAAGCTTGGAACATTGATAAAGGAGAAAATTGAAAAACCTAAACTTTCCCTTCTTCGGGGCCCGAAATGAAGGGGTGAAATTTATGAAAAACCGACCAGGTTTTTAACAGATTTTATGAGAAATATTTAATAATTATTAATAAAAATATTTAAATGTAATTATTTAAATAAATTAAAGGATAAAACTTTTCAAAAATTAATGATATCTGACCAAAAACTTGGCAAGTTATAAATTTAATACCAAAGAACGTAACAAATTTTCTTTTAAATCAATTGAAGAACGTTGTACATTCCTATAGCCAGTGGCGGATTAAGACAATATAAGGCCCTAGGCGCAAAAAAATGAGGCCCGGATAACAAAAATTTCTTTGGAAATTAATTAATAGATATTATAAATATAAAACGTAATTTAAATTACTTACATGCAATTTATTAATCTTATTTTTATGTTTCAACAATTTATAATACTATATACATAATAATTATTAACATTATAATTATATGTGTTTTTTTCTAGATTTTTCTTTAGCGAGTTTCTCAATAATAAGCTCGCAATTCAAACTCTATTTAATAGTTCGTCTTCAATATAAATAGTAGATAAATAATTCAACCTATTTTCAGAAATTTTGTTTCTAACGTAGTTTTTTAATCTTTTTAAAGCAGAAAAAGAACCCTCCCCTGAACCATTCGATATTGGCAATGTCATCAAAATTTTTAAAATAATTTCGACGTTAGGGAATGTTGCTTTTAAATGCAAAGCCTTTTGATATATTTGAGAAATATTCAACTTTTCCAGAGAGTCGTCTTGTTTCTGCTTTAAAAACAGTAAAAATTGATTTACCTCATCCTCGAATTATTCGGAATCAATTGATAATTTTTTTATAAAAATGAAATGAAATTTTATATCACGATCAAAATTAATTTGATAATCAATTTTGGGGTGCCCCATATTCGACGGGGCCCTAGGCGCGCGCCTAGTGCGCCTTGCTTATGATCCGCCACTGACTATAGCTATGATTTAAGCAACTGATATGGAACTTGGTACCCGTTTAGATCTCAACTCTTTTGTCGGCGAAGCCGTTTCTACCGAACTTGGCCCCTTTTTCACATTTATGTTTTTAGACAGATTGACTATGACTAGCCTATTTTCGCTCGGGCACGTTTGATTTCGCATCGTTGCGTTGCTCCTGGGTAGGGCTAGATTAAATTCTCTGTAAATTTAATCGCGAAAGTCTTTATTAAAAAAAGAAAAAAAAATCTTAAATATTTCATCAGAGCTTGACATTCGTCATTTGGCAATGCAGAGGGGAGAGGGGGTAAATGAATTAAAACTATTAAATCTTATATTTGGAACAAAACATGGCATGGATGCTTTCTCAGATTGTATTTAAGACACAAGATTTTAAAAAATAAAATTTAAGATAAAATGTCATTTTCAGTGGGATATGTTTATTTATTTTTGTTCTTTTTACTTTACCATACAGGGTGTGGTCAAGTATTGTAATCGTGCATGAAAAAAGTGTTTTTTTCCTTCTTTTTTTTCGAAATATCTCAAAAACGGTTGAAACTATTTTGATTAAAAAAATTGAGCGAAACTATGGCATTTCGGTCTACAAAAAAGCCCTAATAAGTGAACATCGAAAAAATTATATTTTTCGAGATAATAATTGTTTTGTCAAAATGTCTTTAGTTAGTCTGGTTGTCTGGTTGTTAGTCTGTGTGTTACCAAATTTTTTTGGACGAGCTAGCTCAAAAACTAGTTTGAATATCAAAACCAAATTTCACACGTAGTTTTGGTCCATTGAGATTAAGAGCTGATTAGATTTTGGTGCATATCGACCCAAAATTAAGGGGTTGGAGGAGGGGTTAAAAATTTAAAATCTAGGCCGTTTGAGCAAACTCAACCAAATTTTGTATACATAATCAGTGGGACACCAGAAGTTTAAAAATGCAAAAACTAACAGCCCACAATGGGGTAGAGTCAAAAAATGAAAATATAGGCTCTTGTACCAAACTCAACCAAATTTTGTATACATAATCAGTGGACCCCCAGATGTCTAAAAATGCAAAAACTAACCCCCCTACATGAATATAAATAATTTTAGTGATGTATGGTAAAGTCAAGTGGATGGCCACATCAGAACACGTCAGCTTATTTTGACCAAAGAAAGGATTCTTTTGGTTCAGCTGGTTGAATCGGATTGGCGAGTTTTTAGACGACGATCATGCCTGGACTTGATTTCTGACATATTCTCGGCAGGATTACTTTGTATATTTGTTTTATTTGTTTGTTTGGTTTATTTATTTATTTGTTTTGTTTATTTATATATTTGTTTATTTATTGTTTTATTTTTTAAATCATGACTTTCATCAAGCGCTCCTCGTGGAGCCTATGATGAAAAAGAGAAAAAAATATATAGATAAATAATAACTAACCTTTCTGACATTTTCTTGAAGGATGCTGAAGATTTTTGTTGAGCACAATTAACAAGTCGTAGATAATTCTTATATTTATTCTGAAATCTATTTAGATAAATTAGAGAATGTTTCATTAATATATTATTCATTTAATATATTAATTATAAATTAGAGAGAGAGAGAGAGAGAGTCAAGTCAAAGATTTGAAGTAATAAAAAGGCCAAAGGAACATACTTTTTTGGTAAATTTATATTTAGGATATTATGTAATTATCATATGTCACATAAGAGAAATAAATTCGCGAGCTTGTTAATTTAATTATTATATAATTTATAATTGCAAATGAAAAATTTATAATTTCAAGGTTAAGTACGCCTATCAGTGAAAAATCACAAATGTTTATCCTAATCATTGAATTATCTTTTAATTAAAAAAAAAAAAATTAGTTAATTTAGTTGCAATCATAATAAAAATTAAAAATTTTATTTTTATTAAAAACCCTTCTTTAATGTACCGAGCCAAAGATTTCCCGACTTTTCCCACACTTTTTTAAAACTTAAACATTTATTACTAAATTAATATTATAAAAGTGATAATTTGTACTTTTTTCAAAATATTAAAAATAATATTTGTTATTAATGTTGTTTGTCAAGGCCGTAGCCAAGGGGGGGGGGTGTTAGAACTCCCCCCTCCGGGCCCGGCGAGAGGGTGCGGGGGGCGAAAGGGGACCGGCACTACCACTGTTAAATAAATTTTTACACTACTAAAATCAATTACTTGTTATAAATAAAAATATAAAATAACAAAATTATGTAATAGTAACAAAGCATATTAAGTCACGGATTTATTTATTTGTTAAATAATAAAATATTTTATAAATTTAAAAATGTAGTACTTTTATTTGTCCCATCATAGAGGGACCCGCTGGTTTTATTTTGCCCCATAATAGCTCTCCACGAGCCTGCCCCCCTTCCCATTTAATAATAATAAAAAAAATACTCTGATAAAAAAGCAATCTGGGCATCTAGGAAGTCATGTCTCCTAGGAGCATATACATACTCCTTTTTAGTCCATCGGTGGATAACCATCAACCCTTCCCGAAAATTTGTACATTTTTGTCTGAATTCCTAGAATAATAGAAATTCTATTATTCTAGGAATGGCCTTTTGCATTCGGACCAAACGATGCCTACTCATTATAGAAGAGAGAGAATATTCAATTGGACTTGATTAAAATTCAGACAAAAATGTATAAAACACAAAAGAAATTACTTGTTGCGGCTCTATAATTAGCAAGGCTAGCAAGTCTTGAAAAAGTTTTAACTTTTTCTTCTATTTTTTTGGATTTTTAATTGCGTCTAGAAATCCACTAAAATTTAGTTCACAATTAATTTTGCCGAGGCAGCACTTAATAATTTTTTCCAAATAATCGGGACAAAATGACAAACTGACCGGGATACCTGAACCATGCTTTCAAACCGGGACGCGTATTTCCAAATCCCTGTGCAGTACAGATCATGCGGTCCGCACGATGCTCTGAATCACTCGGGGGTTTGGATATCGTTTCGTTGCGTGGCCTCTATCCAAACACCTGTATAGTACAGAGAACGCGGTCGCTCGGCGCTCTGAATCACTCGGGGTCTTGTATATGGTTAGGCTGCGTTGCGTCAGACAAATAAATCCCAGTCTGATACATAGCAACCTTTAATACTTCCAAGTTTTGACATATGCAGTAGCTTAATCCATTTGGGAACTATTTTTTGAACACATCCCACAATTTGAATTAATTTAATAGAGTGAGTTTTTCTTTTTTTTCTGTTAAAGTTGACTATTCTATAATAATAGCTCATTTCTATTTGATAGCTTCAACTTTCATATTTCCGATTTTATATGTAAATGAATTTATGAAAAATGCCTCCTAAACGAATCCAAAGAAAGAAGTATTTTTTATTTATTTCTAATAAATATTTGATATAAAAGATAAATGAACATAACACACAGATATCAAATTTTAATAGATTTGAATAAAAATTTAGTGAGAAAAAATAAATCTTTTGGCCATTTATATTTGATTCGCTCCCGGAGAGAAGAAATTGAATCTTTTCATACAATTTCTTTTAAACTACAAAATTCTTAATCAAAATGCTATTTTCTTATATAATAGACATATTGTGAACTTTCAGATAGATGGAATCGATCAAATAAGATTGTTTTCTTTCTCATTTATAATTATTTTGGTCTGTTATATCAAGACGCTGGCTGGGTGGCATGTCTGTCACCCGGCATCAGCAAGTTATTTGTTACGGTTTTCTAGCTTTTTACCATTTTCTTAAGAAATAATCAATCAATTCCGTTCAAAATTGAATATAATTATTAATAATCGATTGTTTTATATTTTAAAAATTATTTCAATGTAGTAATTAGCGTTATTTCAAATTACACTTCAAATAAACTACCATATAAAATGCAAATATTCTAATATAAACTATTTGATATAAAAGATAAAAGAAAATATTTAATAGATATGAAATTTCAATAGATTTAATTGAATATGTGATGAGGAAAAAACTAAAACCTTTTGCTATTTCTAGTCGACTCGCTGCCCCAGTGATGAAACTGAATATTTTCATAACATTTTATTTAAACTACAAAATTCTTAATTGAAATGCTATTTTCTTATATTAGAATGATTACGTGTACGTTTGCATAGATTAAATCGATAAAATAAGATCGTTTTCTTTCACATTTATAAATTTTTTGGCTGAAATTGTTTTGGATAATTTCTGTTACATTTCAGAAGATTTGCGTGTTCTCTTTCTTGTGCGAGTTGAACCCAAGTATCCCTACCAATTGTTTTTCTCTTTTCTCTGTATAAATATCCTGTTTTAATATTTTTAGTAATAACTAACCTTAACAAATGTTTGCTTAATATTTATTTATTAATACGTGATAAGGGTGGGGATAGAGAGGTTGGATTTATTTGATTTTTTTATACATGATAAAGAAGCAAGGATTTAATATTATAAAATAAATTAACATTTATAGTCTATTCAAAGTTTCACTGCCCCACGGGTATTAGATAGGGTAGAAAAACGCTACTTTTTCTCTATTTTTCTTGATCAGGCTACACTTTAGTAAATTTTAAATAATAATAACCAAATTTCAAATATTTATATTAAAAGTGTATATTAAGGGAAAACAAACTATAAGATTGAAGTAATTTTTGAAGACAGACTGATAATAAGTGAATTGAGTGGATATTGATGAGGCAGTCCAAAATTCAAAAAAAGAGGATAATTTAAACTATATTTTTATTCATAAGCCGACGTTTCGGAGGCTTATTCCTTCCTTCTTCAGGGCTTTGAAAATTGTTACTGCCACCGAAAGACAGAGGGGAATGTGAGATTGGATTTGCTTCATTGACTTTTCAAAATCCTGAAGAAAGTGGGAATAACCCTCCGAAACGTCGGTTTATGAATAAAATAAGCTGGCGTGTTCTGATGTGGCCATCCACTTGACTTTACCATACAACCTGGCCCCTCACTCAGATTTAATATTTAATAAAATTATTTATAATCATGTAGGGGAGGGGTTAGTTTTTGCATTTTTAGACTTCTGAGGGCCCACTGATTATGTATACAAAATTTGGTTGAGTTTGCTCAAATGGCCAAGATTTTTAATTTTTAGCCCCCCCCTCCACCGTGGGTCGATATGCACCAAAATTTAATCAGCTCTTAATCTCAATGGACCAAAACTAAGTGTGAAATTAGGTTTCGATATTCACACTAGTTTTTGAGCTAGCTCGTCCACAAAAATTTGGTAACGCACAGACAGACAGACTAACATACATTTTGACAAAACAATTGTTATCTCAAAAAATATATTTTTTTCGATGTTCACTTATCAGGGCTTTTTTGTAGAACAAAATGTCATGGTTTCGCTCAATTTTTTTAATCAAAATAGTTTCAGCCGTTTTTGAGATATTTCGAAAAAAAGAAGGAAAAAAACACTTTTTTATGCATGATTACAATACTTGACCATACCCTGTATGGTAAAGTAATAAAAATATAGTTTAATTTTTTTTTTTTTTGAATTTTGTACTGCCTCATCAATCATCAACTCAAAAAAATATATATTTTGATTATGGCTAGTTATACACTTCTTCGCTAGATGTCTTTAAACGCGGGGTAAAAGAAAATAGGGGGGGGGGGGGGGTGTAAAATACCGTGGCACAGAAACTTTGATCAGATTATAATATTATATTCATATTTTTTTCACTTATTTTAATTTATTTATTTTTTATTTCATTCACATGATGCAAATTTATATTCATTTTTTTCAACAATTTTTGTTTTATTTTGTCATAAGTTTAATTAAAAAAGTATTAGCGATTGTATTCGATTCATAAAAAATTCAAAAAACATATCATCCAATTTATCATATCCTATTCTTATTACAATCGCTTACTTTTTTTTTTGTTAATTCTCACTAAATATTATGTATATAATATCATCTAATATTATTAATAATCTTAATATTCCTATTAATATGATTATATAGAAGGTATTATTAATATTATTATTTGAAATTATATATAGGTATGTATTTTATTTTTTATTTTTTATTTACAATGCACATTAAAAGGGAATTACAATTTATTTGGAGGAAGAAGGAAAGGGGGGGGGGGGTAAGGATTTTAGAATTAGAAAAATATTATAGGTGATTATAATATTATAGTTTGTTATTTAAAGTATATAGTATCACAAAATGGCTATAGTTTTTGGGACTATAGACCCTAAGCTTGAGATAAAAGAGCAAACTGAGGCGGTGGTCTTGAAAATTGAGGCTCCCTTTTTTTTTTTTATTTGCTTTTTTCAATTTCTTACATTCAAAACTGACTTAAAATTCTTTTATTTTAATTTAGAAAATTGGTTATATTTATACACAAATTAAAATTATATATATTATACAATATTATATATCTAGTGGTTTTTTATATTTTATATAATGCCCGTTTTTTTTTTTTAAGTCAGTGTATGTGTGTGTTTTTGTGATGTTATCAATCAACAAGCAGTAATATATCCTTGTTAAAATAGGAGATTAGTTTAAAGGCACATACCTACATATGTGGCGACATGCCTTTATTGAAAGCCATAGATGGCGCGCACATAACCCAAGGCAAATTTCGTTGCTTTTCTCATCACAGAGAAAACAACTTAATAATGCCAATTATTGGGACACTGGCCCTTTTAAATTATCTCCTATTAATAATTCATGTCAGCATAAGTTTGCTCGCTGAACACGACTCACAAGCAAGATGCCGCGTCGTTTTCAACTGCTCTGCGAGGAAATTGCCTAGCTTTATGGAAAAGGTGAGACAATTTCCCTATGAGAAAATTGCCTAAGGTTATGGGCGTGCCATCTCTTGAGCCGAAGCTCAAGGCATGTCACCACACATATATTTTAATATATAAAACATTTAAATTGATTTTAATTAATACAGATCAAATTGAAGAATAGCTGATTTAAAAAAAAAAAAAATATATGTAAATAAAATATAGACAGAAATTTAACTTGTGATTTATTTAAGGGAGTTGACCCCCTAAACTATTACAATCAGGTTTTTTTAACCTTTGGAAATTGATAAATATTTATGAGATAAAAATCCTTGAAAAATTTCATGAAAACTGAGCGCTTCCTTCCGGATATATATTAATGACAATAAAAATCCCTTGAAATTTTAGGTACTCTCTCTTTAAGTATTGATAGAACTGTGTACAAAAATTCAAAGGATAGATTTCTTGATAAAAATTAATAAATTCAAGAAAAATGATTTCTTTCGAAAACACCTCAAATTCACCGTTGAAACGTGGCAACATCGCATACTGTTAAAAGAGCATCCCCTCCCACCCAAAAATATACAATCAAATTAACTCCTAAACTGTTTACTCTACGGCAAATTCCATTAGAAGCAAAGTTGTAGAGGATACAATTTTTGACTCAAATAATATAAAATAAATAAGTAGGAAGTAGCGTATTTATATTCAAATATATTCATTGCGTATGCGCTATACAGCGACGTTGCCAAGTGTTTCTCTTACCCTGCTCCACGAGGACAGCCACTCGCAAAAGTTTTCGCTTTGAGGCGGTGAAAAATAAAGGCCGTTCTGTCTCAAATTATTGCTAGTGAGTGTACAGTGTCAACTCCCTTTATTTCATTGTAATAATATTCAAGCGGAAGGCACTGGGAAAAGTACACCCCATGTGAATGATTCCCCCTTGAAAATTACTAAAGAGTAGCACTCTGTCTATGGTCGGCAGAGCTCAGAATCGAGTATAGCAGATGAATAATTTAATAATAATATTATTTTTAAGATGAAATCTATGAGAGTGTCCTTTGCTTGATCTAAAAATTGAAGCGAAATCTCAACATCAAGATTTAAGCTCAATAGAACTATATATAGTACAAAACTTAAATCGAATTATAATTTGTAAGAAAAAAATAAATAATTTTTATTTACATCATTTAGAAGAAATTTACAAAAGTAACTCACAATTGCCATAGCTAAAAAAAAATAAAATTAAAAATACGCAAAAATATATACTAGTATATATTTTTTTGCAACGAAATTTTAATTGAAGGTAATGGAAGGCAGCCCAGAGGTATTGAGGAAAGAAAAAATTAACACATATCAAATAAGGTGTAATTTATTAGAATCCTTCCTCCTTTCCTTTCAAACCGATGTTTCAGAGGATTTTACCCTCCTTCAGGGTTTCAAAGGGTCAATGAATGAAACAAATAAAATGTTTCCTTCTTCTCTCCACAGTAGTGTTCAAAACTTTCTTCTTTTTTAGCAAAGAAATAGAAAAATATTTTTTTTCCTTTCTCCTTTTCTTAATTAGATATATATATATATATATATATATATAATACTGGGTGTTTTTTTTAGAGGTTCACAACTTTAAGTCCACACTTGGATACAAAGTCGAGCGATAGTTTCTAGACATGTATAGGAACTGTCTATAGACAATGTATATAGACAAATGGGGAATGTTCTGCGATTTTGTTCCAAAAACTAGACATGAATTTGTATTTCGACATTGTCTATTTACAGAAATCGCTCGACTTTGTAACCAAGTGTGGACTAGGCTTTAAATTTTTTAAATACCCATGAAAATGGCTTTATTGGAAAGATAATTTTATGCCATTAATGTTTGAATATGATTTTGGCCATTAGGCTGCCGCGACCTACGCGTATATGGCGCAATCTGGATTTCCAATTTTTTACACAATTTTCGTAGCAATTGCATCCGTATTTCGTCAATAATAAAATTTTAACTGTCAACTTTCTTAATTTTTCAAGATTCCAATTTAAAAATGAAAAGATGTACTCCTGTTTTGTAAATGTACGTCAATGATCTTAGTTAATTATTTCACTTCTTTGTTCTTAAAAAAAATCTCTACAAAATGTACATTTTAATTTTTTTTCTATTTTATTTAAGAGTGAACGGATTGCTTTGGTTGTTTTTATATACGGTAATAAAATTGTTTAAAATAATACAACTGCTTTTACTTCAAATTAAAATTAGGCATACAATGAAAATTAAAAGGGGGCGATAGGTGTTAGTCAACCTCCAAAAAAGGGCGATGGGCCACAAAAGGTTGGGAACCACTGGTCTAGTTCATTCTATTTAAAATATAATTTCAATTCGATCTGATTTTTTTGTTTTGTAAAATATAATATTTATTTAAATCATGTGTCGGTTGTTGTTGCTCTAATTTTATTATTGGAATGAATGTATGTGCCTGTGAGAAAATTTCTGTTGTTTTTGTTAGAGACTTGATTAAAAAAAAAAAATAATAATATATTTATCAATATAATAAATAATGCCTATTTTATGTTCATTTTGCTAATTTTCTATAATGTTTTGGGTTTTTATTTTATGCACGATTATTATAAAGGCAGTGGCGTAACTAGCTTTCCATCTCCCTATCTTTGTCATTTCTAATCTCCCAATTATCCCAGATAACATTGCTCGACAAAAATTAAACAAAAATTTCTCCCCTTAAACCTAACAATGGATTCCAGTAGAGTTTTATACGCTGATTTTCATGCAATTTCCCGATTTTATACAACACGTCAGAGTTTTGAGATATTATCGGTCAAATCGAGGAAAAATGCCATTTTAACCTATTTTCGAGTCCCAATAGATATTAAACAGCAATATTTAAAATCAAAATATTTTGTTGACGTAATAGAAAACACCTTCCTGTTTGATTTTCAAATTATCACTTGAATTTAGCTCAATTAGAACTCGAGCTATATGTAGCGGTTCGGAAATTCGCTATATAAATTTTCAATGTATTTTGTGAAGCAGCGAAAGTATTTTTTTTCCTTAATAATAATTATAATTATTTTAAGGGTAATATTTATAGCAAGGCAGCTAGGTAGCAAGGCGGCTGAGCCTCTGAGACCTAGGTCAAAGCTTTGATGGTGAAAACGTTCTTGTTGACAATACATCAGTGGGAAATACATTTCCCACCTTTTTGAACATCAATAAATTTAAAGTAACTTGTCATATTTGGGTTAATAAATAATTCCTGTCAGATAGCTTTTAACGCCAGACATCAATAATAAAGTCATGTAAATTTATTGGGGTTTTTCCGAATTTTGCCCAGAAAAAACCATGAGAATAATTTCTAAAAAATAGGCGGGCTCCAATAGTTTAAAACGCCTTGCTAATTAAGAATTAAACCAATGGGAAGTTTTGGAGAAATTTCCATTCCAAAGGTCAGGCAAGTTTCAGAGACAAGCGAGCAGGCTTCAGTTCAGTCAGTCTTCAGTAGACAGTTGAGTTGTAGATAGACAGTTGTGCCAGAGATATACTAACCATCATATAAATAAAAAACCATGATATAAAAATAAATGCATTCTTTTAAACCTTTGCTTTAGAGAATAGAAACTTCTTCCACAGGGATACACATCCTTTAGCAACGGCGAGCGAGACAGCGAATCCACACATCTGAAGGCTTCGCGTCACCCTGAGCGAGTCTTATAGTCCGTCAGGAATATAATACGGCCCGCTCTAAATTTAAAAATAATTTGTTCGCACCCATAACCACAGGCTCGCAACATATTTGGTGGCGAGCGGTGGGACGCAACATATAACTAAAAATCTAAGACTTATGTTTTTAATCTATGTTTATTATCCTTTATAATCACGTAGTTTTAGTTTTTTAGTTATAATTCAAGTTCTAATTGAGCCAAAAACAAATGGTAATTTGAAAATCAAAGATGAATCAGTTTTCTATTACGACAACAAAATATTTTGATTTCAAATATTGGTGTTTAATATTTAATGGGACTCGAAAATAGGTCAAAATGGCCTTTTTCCTCTTTTTGATCGATAATATCTCAAAACTCCGACCTATTGGAAAAAATCGCGAAATTGCAGAACCAGCGTATAAAACTCTTCTGGAATCCATTGTTAGGTTTAAGGGGAAATTTTTTGTCGAACAGTGTAATTATACATATTTTAGCTTAGACAAGTCAAAATATATTGTACTTACCCAGTAGATACCATATACCAGTAAATACATTTTTATATTTAATAAAAATAAAATATTCGACTTCAGAGATAATAAAAATATAATTTTCAAATATTACATGGTTGGGTATTAGCGTACCGCGTTTTGAAAAATCTTATTTTTTTTTTTTGTTAAATTATTTCAATCTAATTTTTTTTTTATGATTGAAATTACATTTTAATTTTTTCATCAAAAGGCCCAAAATTTTCAATTATTTTATATTCTTGATTGATGTATCTTTAAATAAAACAAAAACAAATCAGAATTATTTTATTTTAAGGACTTTAAAGTTATGAAATGAGAGATATTCTTCAATTAGAACAGAAAATTCCAAATTCAACTAGTCTGGGACACAATTTTGACTTTTCCAATATTGTAAAATTTTAGATAAATAGCGGAATTTTGAAGAAAGATTAATTTTAGAAATCATTGAAATTTTAAACAACAAATAATTATTCAATTAATAAAAGAACAGACTGTTCTAATATTTATAAAAAAAAATTAGAAAAAAATAATTTTTTGTAAATTTTTATTTTTATTCAAGGTAATTTCATCTCAAAAGTATTTATGTGTTTATACTAGATTTTTAATTATTTCTTAAAGAAACAATTTTTTTAAATTTCTTAAAATTTCATTAATAAAAGGAGAAATTCTCCCGAAACGTTTTAAGTTTGTTTTTAAAAAAGATTTTTATTTATTTATACAAAAATCAATCAATATTCAATCTTATCATTTCAACGCAAAACATTATAAAAAAATTTTAGAAGCACCCAAACATGTTTCGGTTTTTCTTTGAGCCCATCTTCAGTGGTAACATTTCTTTAAAAACATTGTGACAAGAGAAGTGAACGTCAACTTTCTCAATGCATAAACAAGGAGCCCCGAAATAGTTGACTAAGCACGGAGGAACGATCTTAGGCCAGGGGGGTCAAAAATTGGAAAGTGATGTAGGTCTACCGGGGGTCTCGGGAATTTTGAAGCAAATTGGTACAATTTAACCCATTTTCAAGCAGTTTGTGGCTTTATCAACATCTGTTGTTTCATCAACAATTAGCGAATATTACTGGCCTTTTTTATCTTTTTCTGTATATGAGGGGTGAACCGCGACCTAAAATCGTGTACACCTACTTCCACTTTCATTTCCAAGTAGAAGAACATAGATTATCTAATGAATTCCAAAGTAATTCCAAATAATTCCAAAGTCGGTGTACACCTAATTTCAATCGCGGTTCACCCCTCGTGATTTACTAAATCAAAAGCTAAAAACTGCAGAATTTCGTTCTGGATGTCATGTTAAAGCCAGTTTTTGGGTAAAGCAACGGTAAAATTTCTTTCTTTAGGAGGTCCGCTGATGCCCTTGACCCCACAGACAAATCCACAGGAGGGTCAGCTGACCCCCCTGACCCAACAGTTCGGCCGCCCCTGTAGTTGACCCCACATTATATCAACTCTTAGACCAACTTCCAAATCAAAAAGGGGTTTTCCTTCTGTCTGAATATTTTTTTTTTAATCTTACCACTGAACATAGGTTCACAAATTCACTTATGAGTATAAACATTTCGAAAAAATATTTAAAATCTCTTAAAATATCATTTTTTAATGTTAATTATATTGGCTTTTTTGTGGCCCATAACGCTGGGATTTCGCTTAAATTTTTTTTATCAAAATTGATTCCGACGTTTTTGAGATATTTCGAAAAAAAAATACCAATTTTTCTCTTCATGAATAACAATACTTACCCATACTGCGTATGGTAAAGTAAAAATTTTTTTTTATACTAATAAATAACATAGCAATGGAAATGAAGATTCGCTTGATGTTGAAGCAGTGATTTGAAGAATTTCGTCTAAAAACCAAATAAATTAGATACTTTTGATTTTCTTAATATATTCCCATTTAGAATACACAACGTTCAGGATTAAGTATTTTCATGGTCATTTTGTTTATCCGCGAGCAAAGCTAGTTATCGTCTGCGTGTGTGTGTGTGTGTTAATTAAGGCGACCAGATTGCTGCAGCGGGATATTTCATTTTTGGTATGCAACTAATTACACTAATCAACAAAAATTTCTCCCCGTAAACCTATCAATGGATTCCGGTAGAGTTTTATACGCAGATTATCAAGCATATTTCCCGATTATTTACAACACTTCAGAGTTTCGAGATACTATCGGTCAAAACGACGAAAAATGGCATTTTGACCTATTTTCGAGTCCCATTAGATATTAAACAGCAATATTTGAAATAAAAATATTTTGATGACGTATCAGAAAACAGCTTCCTCTTTGATTTTCAAATTATTTATTAGTTGTTTTTAGCCCAATCAGAACCCGAGCTATAATTAAAAAACTAAAACTACGTGATTATAAAGGAAAATAAACATAGATAAAAACATAAGGTCTTAGTTTTTTAATTATAACTCGGGTTTTAATTGAGCTAAAAACAAGTGGTAATTTGAAAATCAAAGAGGAAGCTGTTTCTATTACGTCGACAAAATATGTGATTGCAAATATTGCTGTTTAATATCCAATGGGACTCGAAAATAGGTCAAAATGGCCTTTTCGTCATTTTGACCGATAGTATCTCGAAACTCTGAACTGTTGTGAAATATCGGGAAATTGCATGATATTCAGCGTATAAAACTCGACTGGATGGATAGGGGACATTGTAGAAAGTGTTACACAAATTATTTACTGTAAACGTATCTTTAATTATTTTAGCGATTAATTAAGGTTTTCGGCTGTCCGGAGTTCGCATTTATTAATGAAAAAACTGTTGGAAATCGTCAAATCGATGAAAGGCGGGTATATCTAATAAAATAGGGAGTAGAAATCGGAACTCTCCCCCTGG
This sequence comes from Forficula auricularia, assembly GCA_024734495.1. Lineage (NCBI taxonomy): Eukaryota > Metazoa > Arthropoda > Insecta > Dermaptera > Forficulidae > Forficula > Forficula auricularia. Next base: position 4,716,720 of record JALMQS010000106.1, read on the forward strand.
TCACCTTAATAACTTATAGTAGTGAAGTCTAAAGGATTAGTTCAAATTCTTGGCTCATGAAGTATATAAACTAAGTGGCTTTATTTTCAATTACTGAAAAACTTAAAATAATCAAGTCTCTTCTTTTCAATTTTATTTCAAAAAATTGTATTTATTTATTCATTTTTCATCATTTGTAATTTTTATTGATATAATATATTTAAAAAGTGTCTGTTTGTCTATATGTCCCAAAAATATAAATTATATCTATCACTAGATTTATATATATATATAGTTGTACAAGATAAAATTAAAATTGAAAAATAAAATCAGGATTGTAATGCGTAAAATGGTATGTAATATGTATGTAAAGTGGCAAAATGCAAGTGGCGGAGGAGGGTGAGGGGGGGGGGGTCGAGAGGTACGTGTTTTATACTGGAGTGAGTTTTTTATCATGAGACAGTCCTATAACTCAAAAACAGTGCATTATATTCAAAAAAGTTTCAAATAAAAGTTTAGGGGAAACTAAACTACGCTACATTGTTTGTCGACCTAGAACAAGCCCTCAAGGGTATTTCAATGTCAAGTTCTGTTTTTTAAATGAAAACCTATATTTTTCTGTACATATTCTGAATCTACAAAAAAAACTGAACAACTTTCATAGGAACTATTTTTTTATACGACATCAAATAAAAAAGAATATTAAATCAATTATATCTCAAAAAAAGTCCTAATGAGTATTTTTAACAATTATTCAACTTAATTATCAAATAATAATTATTAAATAATTAATTATTAAATAAATATTTATTAAATCGAAAAGTTACAACAATGAAAATAAGTGTTTATATGATCTTCAAACTTCATTATACGTAGGTACACAGATTTAAGTGATTATTTTCTACTTAATAGAACTATTTAAAATTCGTGAGTTTAAAAAAGTTTATTTCTCGGGTCAATCCAGTAGATAGTTATATTGTATTACTATAATAAAAATGGAGCAGTTTTTGTTGGAGACAGAATTGAAATGGTCTTAATTTATGCGGTGAATGTGGAAGAAGTGTTATGGGGCTGCCATTGAAATGGATGCCGAGCGTTTTCCTGATAAGAGTACACCCTCCCAAGGTTCATTTACAGTATCGTGTTGTAAATCTGTTAAAAAACTAAAAAAACAAAACAAGAAATGTAAAGGCTACGAAGAAACTGAAAAATAAGGAAATTGGAACTGAAATTCATACAGAAGATTTAGGATACGCTTTGGAATGTCACGGAACATTGTCGGAAAATTATTAATTATTATTAAATTATTTATTTAATAATTAAATATTTAATCATTATTATTTGATAATTAAGTTGAAGGATTGCTAAAAATAATCATTAGAATTTTTTTTTGAGATCTAATTGATTTAATAATCCTTAATTATTTGATGTCGTATAAAAAATAGTTCAGTATTTTTTTGTAGATTCAGAATATGTACAAAAACTTATAGATTTCGATTTAAAAAACACAACTTGACCTCGGAACACCCTTGAAAGCCTGTTCTAGGTCGACAAACAATAATATAGTTTAGTTTCCCCCCTGATATAAATAAACTTTTTTTTCATATAATGCACTGTTTTTGAGTTATAAGACTGTCTCAAGATAAAAAAAACTCACTCGGTACCTTCTTATATATTTTTACACTAAAATAATATTTTGGGGAAGAGGGAATCCAATAGGTGAGTATGTTTTCTAGAATCAAAGAAATGGATTGGAAGTCGAAAGAATTTAGGGAGCCGGATCTTTAAGGTTGTAGGATTCTAATAGGATGGAAATTCATAATCTCTAGATATCAGAACAGGATTGAATTTGTTTCCAAGAGGTGTTTTGTGTTTACAAATTGTTTTTCGCACGGAAGAGGATTTTTAGGAGATTATTGAATTATTTCATTAGAACATAAGCCATCTATTAAATAGAGAAAGGGCGGAAACGTTTCTAGGGAACTAGTCAAGGCCACTTATTTAACAGCTATTGATATTAAGCCTCACTATAAAGCGCGATCCGATTTGATGTCACAAATCTGGATATTTTCTTTTTTTTTTTAAGAATCGAAACCACAAATTAAATTTTATTTGGTTATTATTAGAACAAATAACACAGCATGGAAAATACTGAACATGTAAAAATAAAAATATTTTTGTTTTAAAACACTCCAATTAACTGTACTTTTATAGAGTGTTATTATCACGAGAAAGAAAAAAAGTGGATTATTTCTACGATAATTGTAGTTTTTACCATTTAAAAAGTAATAGTAGACAAAAAAAAATAATGTTTAGATAATATTTTTATATTTGCTAAAAATATATATATGAACAACATATTATTATTATTATATTTGTATATATCAAAAACTACAAGAAGGAAAATTAATTGCTTGTTATATCATCAATTTTTTTTACATATTAAGTTTGAAAAAAAAGTAATTCCACCATTCTACCAAACAAAAAAAAATAATATTTTTTTTTAACTTTTTTACAATACAACAAACAAATTGATCAAATGAGAACTAATTTTATGGTATAACATTCTAAATAATAAGATAAATAAGAAAAAATTATTATAGTCTGTTCAAACTTTTTGTACCACGCATTTTATCCCCCACTCTCCGGGCCAATCAATATACCCGGAACTTTTCCCACCATATACATTAATCCTCCTCCTCTACTGACTATTTCCCCGCACGTAAAAATATATTACAGAGAAATATTTAACTAGCCCTGTAGCCATAGGTAATGAAAAAAATATTAATAAATTAATCAAAACATAATACAAAATTTTATTCTTTATATACACTATTATGAATAAAAATATTTGATTATTATTAAATAAATTATTTAATAATATATTTGATATTTCGCGTGAAAAATTCACCATATGGCAGCTAGGTCAAAAAAGAGAGAACATTTTTGAGTAAAGGAACGAGTTGCTTACCCCACCCTCAAGAGTGGCACAGGAATTTTGTATAGACTATAATAATATGCTAGTGGAAGAATTCTTTTTTTCATTAGATTTGTATTTTTTCCATTTAAATCAAATTAAAAAAAATATATATATATAATAATAATCTTTACATGATTTTTATCTTTTTCCATTTACGAATTAATATCACATTCGTAGAATATTTAACAAAAAATAATAATAATAAAATTAAATAAAATAATAATAAAATTGCATACAGCTAAGAATAAGCAAACAAGAAAGAGAGCAAAATTCGAAAAAAATAGAAAAATTAAAAAAAAAATGAATGAGTGAAATTATTATTATTATTATTATTTTTAAATGATTGATTTTTTTTTAGACTAGAAAAATGAAAATTGTTTTCTTTCATTTAGAAAAACCATACAAAAAAATATTAAATTAAAGATATATAACTTTGAACATTTAGAAATAATTATATATATATCTTCTTTTTATTGATAAAAAATTTTGAATAAAAACTGATAGCACCAGAAAATGATTCTCAATATTTTATATATATATATAAATATATACAGGGTGTCATTTCAATATCAAATTAAATTTAAATGAAAATTTAGAAGAAATTGGAAAAATTTCTAACAATATTTTTGTAAAATTAAAGAGACCAAAAAGATAGACAACATCAGACGCGAAAAAAATAATAAATAAATAATTTTAGAAATATGTATCTAAATGGAATGAACGAATTTTATATATAATACTAGGAAACAATTTTAAGCTTTAACAGTGGCGCGATTAGAGACCTACGTGTGAAAAAAAAGAAAAGGACCCTACTGGAGTAGATAAAAGCTGAGCTGAACTCAAACTATTACAATAAAAAAAAAACGAAATAAAAATAACTAAACCAAACTGAGCGGCATTTTCAATCAATATATTTTACAAGTGTTTTAGCAACTTTAAAAACAATATAAGCCATTTTCGATCGTAATCAGGACAGGCGGTTAGTTAGATGAACCAAATGAGGCTGTATTCAATTTTTTTTTTTTTGAAGTGAAACTTCTATAGCAGAAAAATTTCTAGACGTAATTCAAAGTGAAACGCTAAGAGGAAAGAATATTAATGTAGGGAAATTTTTTAATTATCTGCAACACAGATGTAATGGTCGCTCTTTAGGACCCTTCTCTGAGATTATATGGCGAAAGGAAATATGTAAATATGTCATAAATTCAGTAATATAATAACAGGGTGAGAAATTATTCTTCAATATGAATGTTTTTAACGAACATGGAATTTTCCATTAACCATCTCATGTGACTTCTCCCACCCTTACGAAATAATGTCAAAGTCTTGGACTTGCAAACAGACAGCAGTCAGACACGAACAGATCCAAACGTATAACGACACGATAGATTCAACCCCCTTCCGCTTAAACGAATAACCAAGTCTCTCAAACGATTAACGAATACAATTAATATTACGCCTTTATAATTAACGCCCTTCGAATGAAAGTTGTCATTTAAATTTGTATATAGAATATTATACCTGTTAATAAATGTTTTATCTTAAGTGAACACCTTTTATTTGATAAACCTCTAGACACATAACGCCACAGTGAACCCACACGATCGGGATAAGTGAAGAATACAGATCCCATGGCAATAAGAAGAACGTGAGGCTTGAATTGGTGTTATAAAGTAGACGAGTAGAACATGCGTAGAGTACGTAATATATGCATCTGAATGCTTTTTTTCCAAAGGAAACAGACAAATAATTTTATTGATAATTATTTATATTTCACCAAACAAAAGTATTAATGACATTAATGTGTTGTGTTGGCTATAATCTCTTAGATTTTGAAAAAGTTGAGGTGTAATTCTTATTTAAAATTTATAAAAAAAAATACCTACCTAACTTGGGGAAAATTTTAATATCAACTCTGCAGAATCATCAATACTGTTATTTATATTTTTAAAAGAAAATTTTGATTTTAGTGAGACAAATCAATTCTACAGGCAAATTTGGAGAAATTAGAGACACTGTTTTTAAGAGATATCTCTCCAATCAGTTAACAGATGAATATTTACATCATAAATCACTTTAGTTAACACAAACCATTTATAACATTAATAAATAAGAGTCAAGTACTAGATCAATAAATAATTTTAAATATATCTTTGGATTTATACTTTTTTCGTTTTTTTTTAGTCTAATATAGCGAAAATTTACCTACTTTATAATGCTTATACATATATAATTTTAATAAAAATGAAAAAAAATTTGCATGGTTAGATCATCTGCTATAGAACTTATATATTATTATAAGTCTTGCGTTTTTGTAGGGGAGGCACACGCATTAGGTATACCGGGTGAGTTTTTTTATCTTGAGACAGTATTACAACTCAAAAACAATGCATTATATGAAAAAAAGTTTCAAATAAAAGTTTATTTATATCGAGGGGGAAACTAAACCACGCTATTGTTTGTTGCTCTAGAACAAGCTTTCAAGGGTATTTCAAGGTCAAGTTCTGTTTTTTAAATGGAAACCTTTCATATTCATAATCTACGAGAAAAACTGAGCAATTTTTATAAGAACTATCCTTTTATTCGACATCAAATAAACAATATTAAATCGATCAAAAAATCTTAATAATTATTTTTAACAATTATTCAACTTGTTTATCAAATAATAATGATCAAATAATTAATTATTAAATAAATAATTATTAAATCGAAGTCACAACAATGAAAATGAGTGTTTATAATGATTTTTAAACTTCATTATACTCAGATTTAAGGGATTATTTTCTACTTAATTGAACTACTTAAATTTTTTAAGTTTAAAAAGTTTCTTTCTCGTGTCAATAGAGTAGATATAGTTATATTTATTGTATTACCATATTAAAAATGGAGCATTTTTTGTTGAAGACAGAATTGAAATGATCTTCATTTATGGTGAATGTGTAAGAAGTGTTATGGGGCTGCCATTGAAATGAATTCCGAGCGTTTTCCTGACAGGGATACACCCTCACTACCTTCATTGTATTGTGTTGAAAATCTGTTAAAAAAAAAACTGGAATTGTAAAGGCTACGAAGAAACTGAAACAGGCCAAAAAACGAAATTGGAACTGGAATTCATCCAGAAGACTTGAGATACACTCTGGAATGTCTCAGAAGAGTGTGGAAAAATTATTAAATTATTTATTTAATAATTAAAATTTGATCATAATTATTTGAGAATTAAGTTAAATAATTGTTAAAAATAATTAGTAGGATTTTTTGAGATCTAATAATTGATTTAATATTTTGTTTATTTGATGTCGGATAAAAAAATAGTTCTTATAAAAGTTGCTCAATTTTTTTGCAGATATTGAATATGAAAAGAAATATATAGGTTTCCATTTAAAAAACAGAACCTGACCCTAAAATACCCTTGAAAGCTTGTTCCACGTCGTCAAACAATAGCATAGTTTAGTTTCCCCCTTAATATAAATAAACTTTTATTTGAAACTTTTTTTCATATAATGCACTGTTTTTGAGTTATAAGACTGTCTCAAGATAAAAAACTCACCCGGTATATATTGGCAAATATTTTTATGGTAATTCAATTTTCGAATTTTGTTTTAGTGGTAGGTTAGGAATCACTGCTATATGCAAAGAAATAGCATATTTCGCGGAGAGGCTTTGAATATTGAAACTAGTCCTCCAAAGAATCTATTCCATTTAGGGGTGAATTTAGAAAGATATCTGAATTTGAATTACCCAGCAGATGCTTCAATTCACAGCCTCATGGTTGTTTGTGACCACGAGTCGCCACTGAACGGCAATGACCGAAATATATGCTATTTGAGAAATATTCTAAAAAAAAAATGAGAATTCTTCAAAATTGTATTCCGAATGGTAATGTCGAAAAAAAAAATTGAAAAGGGGCTGAATGATCCAACAACATTCGGATAGAAGTTTGGAACAAATCCTCACTCTTGACGATTTCTGATGAGGTGAAATGAGATTCCTTTGAGATAAGAGAAGTCATTTCATTAATAAAGAAATCCCTTATTTTTTTTGTTATTAAATTCTAATATTCGCGAACCGACGGACGATCCTTGGCATGTTCAGTTCAATTAGAAGGAAATTTATTTATTTAAATGAATTTTTTATTTGTTTTAATATATATAATTTATTTGTTTTTATATTCATATCACTTTTTTATTGAAAAGAAAAAACTTACTCATTAAGATCCATATTATCTAGAACATCGGACCAGACATTTTGTTTTTCGAAATTAAACTGAATAAACATTTTTATAATTTTTGTATAGATCTTCTCTCTGCACCCCCGTTCATTAATTTCATTAAAAAAATAAATAATAAAATGAATATAATAAAAACAGCTAACTAAAATAAAGACGCTCTTTTTCGGGCCACTGAATAGATATTACATTAGGTAAAAATCTATGAAATTAACAAAAAAAAAAAAAAAAAAATTAGATTAAATTAATATTTTATAAATATAGTTGAAATAACATTGAATATATTTAGAATAAGAAAAAAATAATAATAAAAATTAAAAAAATAACTATTATCAAATATAAATATTTAAAAAACACATAATATATATTTACTTAAATTGGGAATAGAAAATATACTCTAGAAATGTTTGAAAAATGTGTTATCGTAATTAAAATTAATGACAAAAAAATTGCGTTGTGATGAGTTCATCTTTATTTTTAACAATTTCTTAAAAACTATATAAAATTATATAAAGTCTCACTTATATACAGTGTTGTAACTAGCTTTTTATAAGTTCTCTATGGCCAGTTTTTTTTTTCTTTGGAAAAATTAAAAAAACCAATATAATGAAACAATAAAGCAGAAAAAAAAATAGAAAACATAATATGTTCAACTGCCGTAGTAATATATTTGGATATTTGAATTAGGAGTTTTTTTGTTTGTAGTCAGATGAAACAAGTAGGAGAACTATTAAAAAAAAAATTGCTTCTTGGCAACATCTATAATATATACACGATTTATTAATAAAATAGCTGCATGATTCCTTGCTAAATCCCAATAGGGACCGTGCGTTAAACATAGAGGCAGCACTACTGCCGAAGGTAGCGCTCTCTTGTGTTTATTTATTCAAATAGTTTAGGAAGAATTGAGCCAAATATTGTATTATTGTTATCATAGATAAAAGAGTGCACGGAGCCTAGGGGGCCGTAAGCGAGTCTCTTTGTCTTGGACGTTTAATAAATCATCCTCCAAAGCTTACATTTTCGTCGCCAGTTGGCGCTAAAGTGGTGACGCACGGTCCCTATAGACGCTGCCTATTAAATACGTCACTCTATATTTAGGTAATTTCGACTCTCCATTCCCAATTGGCCCCGTGGCTGGCTAAGCCCCTTTAGCTAATTAAGTAACGTTACCATCTTTTTTCAAAGAAAAAGAAAATTTCATGACACATATAAATCTACAAAAATGTAATACCTATGTGGGGTATGTAATCCGGTATTAATTGAGTATGTTTTTTTTTTTAATATGATAACCCCCCTGACGGCTATCAACGCGCCCCCTAATTTTCAAATATCCAAATACTATTATACATATATTGAGAATTTTCACGTGTCTATATATATTAGACTGGTCGTTAAAAATTAAATTTTTCGACCTCCCCTAAAAAGCTTCCTTTTGATGAAAAGAGGTATTTTTTTTTTTTATTAAAAACATCACATCTAAGTTCATTTTTTGGTAAAATCATGTTTTTTTGGAAATTTCTATAATATAATAATATAATCAATGATTTGTACAGTACAACTAAGAGAAATTTCGAGACATATTTTTTTATAAAAAGACGTATGAAAGCGTCGGTAATTTAATAAATATAGATAATGATTGTACATTAACCTGCTAGCTAACTTACCGATAGGAAATTTACTTGGGAAATTACTTCAAATTTATTGATGAAAATAATATCCAAAAATTATTATTATTGCATATTTAATGAGAAATTTCCAAAAAAAAACATGATTTTACCAAAAAATGAACTTAGATCGTCTTGCGGCAGCGTGTTGTTTTTAATAAAAAAAAAAAAAACTATCTCTGTTTTTTTTCAACAAAATGAAGCTTTTTAGGGAGCGTCGGAAAAAATTTAATTTTTAACGACCAGTCTAATATATATATAATAAAATATTATTTCTATAATTAATTAATAAAAACTGGATGAAAGAATTAAAAGAGTAATATATTATGACACCCTGTTTATCGCATTATTATTATTTTGTTTTTTCTTCAAAACTATGTTTTAAAATAAAATAAAATTCAAAAAAAAAAAAGAAAGAAAACATTTAATTCCTTCATTCCCCCCGCATTAAAAAATAAAATCATTTATGATTTAATATAATCTTAAAATTAAAACTAGGCACTATGTAATTCTTACGTATAAAAAAAAATAGTAATTATTATATTTACATTTTTGTTTTTTATAAAGAACGGGGAGGACGGTAAAGGAATAAAAAATAACAAATTATAATAGCTCAAATTAATTAATAAAGTAGGTATACCTATATATATATATATAATTATATATCTTTTAAATTGTAGGATTTTTTTTTAGATAATGCGATTTCTCAATCCTTATTATGTAATATTTTTCAAATTATCATAAAAAGGAAGAAGTGTAATAATAAAATGTATGTATAGGAAAAGAGATAAAAGATATATAGATACATATATACCTATATTATATTAAAAAATATTATTGCCTATATATTTATATATCTTTTTTACTTAAATTTTTTTGTTGAAAATTAAAATAAAAAAATAAATATAAAAAACTATAATATATTTGTTTTTTATTTATTTTTTTTATGTTCACTTTCACTTTAGTTTAAATGAAAACAAGACGGGGGGATTCAATTCCATCATAATGATTTTTTTTCTTTGAAGGGAGAAACAAAATCACTTAAATTGTATTATTTCGGTGGTTCAATACCTGGTTGAAAGGTGATTTTGACCGCAATTGGGTCATAATGCCCAGCTAAATAGTATATATCATTGTTGTCATAGATAGCGTTGAGACGATTGGGATCGTCCCCTAAGATTTCCCGATACTCTGCTAATGGGACAACTTCACATTTATGAGAGATTGTTTGAACATCGTTTTCATCTGCGTGGGTTGAATCAAAAAGACCTCCCTAAAAATAAAATAAAAAATTATTTACTTTACAAAAAAAAATTACACATAACTTAATTAAGAGCAGCACATTTTATTGGAACTTGTCGAAAGATTATAAAATTTGATTTGTTAGGGATATATATCCTCCTTCATCTAGTATATATAGGGTTTCATCCAATCGACAATAATAAATTATTTGCGAGGGGTGAACCGCGAATGGAATTAGGTGTACACCGTCTTTGGAATTACTTTGAAATTCATTAGATAATCTATTATCATCTATTGTCTTCTACTTGGAAATGAAAGTGGAAGTAGGTGTACACGATTTTAGGTCGCGGTTCACACCTCGGTTATTTCTATCTCATAGTCAACATTTTTTAGAAATAGACCTAATTTTGGAGAGAAATATTAAAATCCTTTAGAATTTAGATCAAAGCTGTCGATCTTTTTATAGGATCTTTAAAAGATCGAATGTTAGGAAATAAATTAAAACCTAGTATAACTTTAATAAACCATATTTATTATATTTTTAACTTACCCCATCAACTTTGTTCATTATCTAAAATTTATAAATATATTCAAGTGCGTTCAGAGTTTTTAAAATTTAATCTAATAATCCAAAAAGTATTCTATATATCCAAACTGTGGTTTTTATACTTAATTCATGAAAATTTAGCAGAGATCTTACTTTGAAAAAATGGACCTTAATTTACCCTATCCCACATTTAAAATTAAAAATATAAAAAACAATTTGAGATAGAGTGAAAAAGCTTAAGAGAGAGACTGTTAAATTATAAAAGGGGTGCTAATTTTTTTTATAATTTAAATAAGTTTAAGAAAACTCAAAGCCGGAAGTTATCAATTGCTTGATCCACTAGTACATGGGTCGAGACCATCACACTCTCGTGGAAGGGAGTGTGGTGGGATAAAGAGGTGGAGTCCCTCATCGCCTTGGGTATATCCCAAAAGACAATAAACTATTTATATGTATAGGGCGATGAGGGAATCTCTTCTTAATTTTTACACTTTCAGTAGAAGGGCATATAGAGCGGATAGCGTATAATTATTTTATGGTAAATACAAAAAAAAAATTACTTCTTGTCATCATCTATAATATATACACGATTTATTAATAAAATAGCTGCATGATTCCTTGCTAAATCCCAATAGGGACCGTGCGTTAAACATAATGTGAGTCAGGATTAATCCTGGCTCTCTAAGGGCCGGTTGTATGTCGCAAAGTAAATGCTTTTTACAACTAACAAAGGGTAGATGGTAAATGGAGGAACTGGGATGGCCAATCAGATGACAGGCGCTGAAAGTGCTAGTTGTAAAAAGCATTTACTTTGCGACATACAACCGGCCCTAAGCCACCGCTCTGAATTTTAATTTATTTGTTTTGAAGATGAAAGTGTGAAGTTGAAATAAATATGGACAAATGTTGAGCTAAAGTAAAGAAAATTTTTAGAGATTTTATAAAATTTAAATTATAAAATACTAGATAAATTTTTAAAAGTTTCTTAAATTTTTTAAAATTTTCTTTACTTTATTTAAAATGTTTCACCAAGAACCCACACCATTCTCCTTTAACAAAAATGTTGAGCTATTCTATCTATTCTGTCTTATTTTTGTAAAAGGCGGGGCCCGCTCCTCGGAGGCCCAATAAACAAAATACTGTCGACATTTCAAGTCAAAAAATTCTGAAAATAAAATTGGCAAATTATCAATAAGAAATTATTTGAGTACATATTTACCGGATATTCAAGTGGTTGCTTGAGAACCCCGGTCTCTTCTGGATGGTAGAACCATTTAACTCGCACTACCATATTGGTGCCCCAGGCCTCCCACATGTTGACAATCCTTCCAATATACGGTCGATCAGGACGTCCAGTTGACAGGAACACAGCACAGTCTCCAACTCGGATTGTCTCCCGATCTCGTTCGATTGCTTTATAAAATTCTTTTCTACCTCGGCCCTAAAATGAATTCACATAGACATTATCCAATTATTATTAATAGAAAATGCAATTTAAAGAAAAAAGAGAAAGAACTGGGAAGTAAATGGTCGTAGAAGGAATATGCCACATTGCCATATCAAATTAATAGACATAAAGAGACTTTTTGTAAAACATCGAAAGAAAAAATAATTTAAATAATGAATGCAAAGATTTAAGCATTTTTTTTTTGAGTTTCATTTTTTGAAAAAAAAATGGAAATTTTTTCATAAATCAACCCAGTCATATACTATTAATAAATGAATTTACCTAAAGACCTTCGGCGGCCCTTTTCCTAGACAGGGGCACGCCCCCTGGACCCCCAACCCTCGAACCCGTACTTTAAATTATAGAAATCCGCAGAGATATCCAGGGCAACAAAATTTTTTTTATTATGCTGTATAATAAATACACTTTTTCCCTTCCTTATTATCGTTTCTTTGCCTTTATAGTCTAAAAACCTAAATCTCGAAACACAATTTTCGCATAAGTGTCGTTTTTGAAAAATTAAAACAATGGATTTAATTTAAAAGGACGAATCATAATTATTTTGAAAAGTGTTAGATCAATCCTATCTAAAGAGAAAATAAGCGTGCTCATACTTTGCCTCGAGGACGTTTATATCCCCTTCCACTCCACCGCCAAAGTTGTCTAGCAGGTAGAAATGCGGCTATTTTGCTTGGATTGTCGGTGGAGGGTTGACGAGATCTTGGCGATTTATTATTGCTATTCGCTTTAGTAGATTGGGTGCCGTTAACTTGCGGCTTAGTAGGAGATGGCGGCGCTGCTTCAGTCTGAAATACAATTATCACTAATTAAATAGAACGTATAATTAAGAATAGAAATGAATGATCTGCTCCGAATCCCACCTCCAATATTCAAAGTTAACGTGAAATTAAAATTCACTTCTTTTATAATTGTGAGGAATTAAAAAAAATCAATCTTTCATTATTATTATTAGCATTTAATTAAAGATTTTGAATGATGGCAATGAATATCTATATTTTTAAAGAAAGAAGTTCTTATTTTTATTATTATTTTTTTAATTTATTTATTTTGTATAGAAATGTTGAAGAATATAATATAAAATTGTATTTATTCTTTTCTACTAAGTAAATTGGGAACACATTTATTTAAGTCTGAGACCCAGTGAACAAGATTATTCGAACGAGTCTTATCAAGAATATTTGATCATTTAGGCCGTTATAGAGTTGACTTTCATTGAAGTGAACGTTTGACTTCTGGGAATTAGAACATAGCCAAGTCTCTTATGCAATTATATTAGCTTAATTGAAAAGTTTTTGTTTTGCCGAGAGTAGCAGAGTTGTTGATTCACAAAGAGAAACAAAGAGGTTGTCCTCTGCTTGATGCAAACAAACATACACACATATATATCGAAATTATATATCTGATATATATATATATTATTTATTTGTTTGAGACTATAGTTTCGAAGACTTGGTCTTCATCATCAGTCTTTTTTTAATTATAAATATTGTTTTCATGGAGTCAATACCGTATGGATTTTGAAAATTTTCGATCTTTACTTAGCTGGGAGCCAGTTAGAATTAAAATCAACTTCCAAGTCTTCGAAATTATAGTCTCAAACAAATAAATAATATATATATATATAATTTCGATATATAGGTGTGTATGTTTATTTGCATCAAGCAGAGGACAACCTCTTTGTTTCTCTTTGTGAATTATATTAGCATTGGTTTTGTCACGAAGATTTTAGCATAGTGTTTAGAAAGCAGTTAAAGCGCGCTCACGAGGTATTCAAGATTGCTTGAGTGGATTATGTGAGGGAGAGCGCCGGGATTCTGGGGCATATCCTTTAGGGATTACTTCAGTTTAACGGATTGGACATATAAGTCTTATTAGTATCATTCTTTTATGGGCCAGAAGTCTTTGCCGTAAATATTTAGAATGTATTAAATATAATTATATGAACAGTAATATTGGAATTCTCATTTATAAGCGATGAGTAAATGCCGACGACACCAGTAAATAAAATCTGACCAAAAACATAAATGCGAAAAAGGGACCAAGTTCGGTACAAACGGCTTCGCCGACAAAAGAGTTGACTACTAAACGGGTATCAAGTTCCATAGCAGTTGCTTAAATCATAGCTATAGGGATGTACCTTCAACGTTCTTCAATTGATTTAAAAGAAAATTTGTTACGTTTGCTATTAAATTTATAACTTGGCAAGTTATAATAATCGATAACTTACGTTTAAAGTGATGATATTTAATACAAGCTTAAAATTTAGCTTTGCTACTTGTTCTATTTTATACTACAAACAATTTATTTGGATGTAAAACTTGCCAAGTTATAAAATTAATATCAAAGAACAAATTTTTCTTTTAAATCAATTGAAGAATGTTGTACATCCCTATAGCTATGATTTAAGCAACTGCTATGGAACTTGGTACCCGTTTAGATCTCAACTCTTTTGTCGGCGAAGCCGCTTGTACCGAATTTAGTCCCTTTTTCACATTTATGTTTTTGGTCAGATATCAATAATTTTTGAAAAGTTTTATCCTTTAATTTATCTAAATAATTACATTTAAACATTTATATTGATAATAATTAAATATTTCTCATAAAATATCTGTTAAAAACCCGGTCGGTTTTTCATAAATTTCATCCCTTCATTTTGGGCCTTCTTGTTTTCTTTTTCATATCTTTCTGAATTAAAAAAATATTTTTTCTCTTGCCATCATCCCTGGACTGCCATCCATTCAATTTTCAGTTTTATATCTATCAGTCTGCCTCGAGGAAAAACATCTAACGACTTGAATAATATTTTATTTACATCACTGATGCGAATGAAGAGAATTCTAAAGCGGCCCCTACACGATCATTCTGACTATCAGACTTGTCTAGGATTAACATTCCGATTGAGCGTGTATGAGTAGAACTGATGGACTGATGAACGAGATTGACGGATTTCCAGAAATCCAGAAAACAGTGCTTCAATCATGTAAAAAGGAGGGGAGATTGACAGTCTGAATGAAGCGTGTACCATAATGGTACCGTCATTCTTTTCATCAGTCGAGAACATACCTATACAATTTAAGAATTCAAATATTTAATGAATTTAATAATTATGTAAAATGATCATTATTAGTTAGTTTTTCATTTTATTATTTGAAAATGGAATCAAATTTCATCAAAAAATCAATAATAATTTAAAATTAATTATTTACTTGAATTACTTGAATAGATTAAAGTGTGAAGAGGACCTTATTAGTGTTTATATTATCATTTTACTAAGCAGCCATGGAAGAACATTTAGATGAAGATATCATAGATGTATTTGTTAATACCGGCGACCAATTAAGTGCTAAGGACTTGATTTTAAAAAGTTTAACACTGTAGAATGAGCAAAAAAACTTCAATCTGACTGTCCGTCGGAATGTTCGTGTAGGGTTCTGCATGATTGAAGTAACGAATGACAGTCGGATTGATTCAATTGGACTGACAGTCAGAATGATCGTGTAGGGGCCCCTTAACAGACTTTAACATGGATAGTTTAATTTTTTTTTTTTTTTTTCTCACAAAGTATACAAACATAGGACCTTAGGTCCCACCTAGTGTTTATACATAATTTAGCAATAATATTTTACAATGTTGGCAAAAGATTTCACAGATACACAAATTTTGGAGGGGAAGAAGAAAAAAAAGTAGAGAAAGATTAGAAGACATAAAGGAAATAAGAGTAAGGAGTATCAGTTATTGGGATCCATAAAGAACGAAGACCTGAGAGCACCAAGAGTCGGGTTTGCATGAAATTTGGATGGAAGTTCATTCCAAAGCCTTGCACCCGCCAATTTGAAGGAATGAAAGAAGTGTTTAGTTTTACAGTGCACCTGCACTAGCGTTGTCTTCCTGGTGGAGCGACCGACGACAAATAGATTTTCTAAGTAAGACGGGCAACTGAATTTTTCAGAATTTAATAGCTTATAAATAATCACACAACACCGCCAAGCGTAAAATTTAGAAAGATCTGTGTTTAAGATGAGTTTTTTATCCTGGTCCGAAAGATGGCTACGTGGTTTTAGATTTAAGACATAGCGGGTGCATGCATTCAAAGCTATTTCTAGTCTTTTGCGTGATTTACTGTCGAGGGAATTCGAAAAGATTATGTCGCAGTACTGGAAAAGGGGTGCTAATAAACTCTTGCTTAAATTGAGGCGAAGATTATATGGCGTGAGATATGAGAGTCGCTTCAGTGAGTGAAGGGCCCCATAAACACTACGGCATATATTATTGATTTGCACATTCCAAGATAAATTGCACGAAAAAGTCAATCCTAGATTCTTAGCTGAGCAAGTGAATGGAATAGTATTGTTATTGTAGCGAATAGGAGGTAGTAAGTTAGTAGGAAGGCATTCTTTAAATAAGATAATAGCCTGTGATTTTAGAGGATTAACAGAGATTAAATTATTCATGGCCCAGGAAGAAAGTGACAGAAGCTCTAGGTTAATTAATGAAATATATTGCACAACTTGGTTGGGCAAGCAGTGAGCATAAAACTGAAAATCATCGGCAAATAGGTGATGATTACAGCTAGAAAGAGCAGAGGAGATATCATTAATAAATAAAGAAAATAATAGAGGTCCCAGGATAGATCCCTGGGCCACCCCTGTCCTAAGAGAAAGCGGAGATGAAAAATCTGAGCCACAACGAACTGCTTGAGTCCGATCACTTAGAAATGAAGATATTAATTTTGCAAGCTGAGGATGAAAAATTAAATTGAGAAGCAAGTTTACTTAAAAGAATCGAGTGATTGACTGAACCGAATGCATTTTTAAAATCAAGAAGTACTAAAATTGTACATTTTCCGACGTCAATTTCTCTTCGAATATCCTCCGTAATTTTTAGTAAAGCAGTCGTACAGCTATGTCCTTTACGGAAGCCAGACTGATAAGGGTCTAAAAATTTGTTATTTTCGATATGATTTAAAATTTGACAGTTAATAATTTTTTCTAATATTTTGGACAAAGTTTATGGCTTTTTCACCATGGAATTCAGAAGTCACGGAATATAAATTATTAGAATAATTAAAAAAAAACTCAGCTCAAAAAAACATATTTATTGTAAACATTAAGAAAAACATGTTAGATATTATTTGAATAAGTAAGAAAAGAGGAGGTTTGTGGATCTCGGCCCCTTGTTATGTTTTAACACCGAGCTTCGAAAGGATTATTTGTACTATTTCTAAGATCGTTCAACTCTAGAAGAATAACGATAAACATTTTTTTGTTGAAATGACGTGGCATTGTTCACTGGCTCCCCAAAAAATAATAAGAAAAATTGATTTTAATAAACAATGTATGATGAATGTTTTGAACAAGTAAAATAATTCTATAAATCAAGTTTCGACTTTTTCCCATTTAAAACTTGTAAAAAAAAAAAAAATGTGAATCTTTTTCTTTCCATTACGAATGAATATTGAACATAAAAATGTAATATTTCGAGTAAGAATAAGATTAGATACAGCTAAGAAAACAGAGAGAGAGAGAGGTAGGCTAAACATCAAGAGAACAAAATTTGATAAAAAAAATCTATAATTTATAAAAATTTGAACATTTATGATCTATAAAAAATTATTAAACCACACGACATTCACTTACCCCTCTTTATATATACCGGGTGAGTTTTTTATCTTGAGACAGTCTTATAACTCAAAAACTGTGCATTATATGGAAAAAAAGTTTCAAATAAAAGTTTGTTTATATCGAGGGGGGAACTAAACTACGATATTGTTTGTCGACGTAGAACAAGCTTTCAAGGGTATTTCTAGGTCAAGTTCTGTTTTTTAAATGGAACCCTTTATTTTTCATTACGTCTAATTAATCTACAAAAAAAACTGAACAACTTTCATAGGAACTATTTTTTAATACGACATCAAATAAACAAAATACATTAATCAATTAGATCTCAAAAAAATCTTAATAATTATTTTTAACAATTATTTAACTTAATTATCAAATAATAATGATTAAATAATTAATTATTAAATAAATAATTATTGAATCACAACAATGAAAATAAGTGTTTATAATTTATTTATTTAACAAAGTATAATGATCTTAAAACTTCATTATACACAGATTTAAGAGATTATTTTCTACTTAATAGAACTATTTAAAATTCTTGAGTTTAAAAAAGTTTATTTCTCGTGTCAATCCAGTTGATAGTTATATTGTATTACTTTAATACAAATGGAGCATTTTTTGTTTAAGACAGAATTGAAATGGTCTTAATTTATGTGGTGAATGTGGAAGAGGTGTAATGGGGCCCCAGTGAAATGGATGCCGAGCGTTTTCCTGATAGGAATAGGTATACCCTCCCAAGCTTCACTTTATCGTGTGTTTAAAAAAAAACAGGAAATGTAAAAGCTACGAAGAAACAGGACAAAATAACTAAATTGGAACTGAAATTCATCCAGAAGACTTGCGATACACTCATGAATGTCACAGAATAGTTGCGCAAAATTATTAAATTATTAATTATTTAATCATTATTATTTGATACTTAAGTTAAATAATTGTTAAAAATAATTATAAAATTTTTTTATGAGATCTATTTGATTCATATATTTTGTTTATTTGATGTCGTATTAAAAAATAGTTCCTATGAAAGTTGTTCAGTTTTTTTGTAAATTAATTAGACGTAATGAAAAATATATGGTTCCATTTAAAAAAACAGAACTTGACCTAGAAATACCCTTGAAAGCCTGATCTAGGCCGACAAACAATAGTGTAGTTTAGTTTCCCCCTCGATATAAATAAACTTTTATTTGAAACTTTTTTCCATATAATGCACTGTTTTTAAGTTATAAGACTGTCTCAAGATAAAAAACTCACCCGGTATATAGGTACTATATATTAATATTAACATTGAATAATTATAAAATAAAATAATAATTTTTTTTCTTTAAAAAAAAGAAAGAAAAAAAAATGCATTCAGATTAAAATAAAATTTAGTCAGCGAATATTGAAACCTGGTTCTCGGAATTTCGTAGTCATCCAATGAGCCAGCTATTCGGCTGAAACTTGTGAACAAATAAACCAAGAAAGTATGTTAGTTTTGATTAGAAATTTAAAAAAAAATCAATGTTTTCTCATCACTCTAAGGATCATATTCCTTCATATTCAATATTTTTATTTATTTATAATCGATTCTATCAAGTAGATAAGAATCACATTTAATCTATGGTTTTAGCCGATTTTAATTAACGTAACACTGATGCATACACATGAATGAATGGGAAAAAGTTTTAGAACACACAGCGAATTTTAAGTAATCATTGGAGGCGTTTATGAGAATTTTTTTTGTTTTTAAATGTGAAATAAAAGGGTTGATTTTTTAATGATAAGGAAGAGGCATAAAGATTCATAAAATTTGGAAAGGATTGCCAAAGGGGATTTCAGTATCTAGAAGTCATATCTGTGTGATAGAATGCAAAAATGCAGTAAATAGATACAAATTCCAATTATATAATTTGGAATGTCTATCAGTGATTTACTTTAAAATCAATACAAAATTTTTCTCCTCTACTATTTCTTTTTATGAATTAAATTATTTTGAAAAAAATTAAACGAATTTTTCTTTTCAATTTTTGAATAAAGATTATTGATAAAAGAAATGGAAGAAAGAGAAAAATGATAATTCTTTTGAATAAATATTTAATAATAAAAAAATAATGGATGTATTTAACGAACTTCGTGATCATAAAATCTATCCAACATATGTAGTAACATTGGAGTTTGGTTGAGTTTGCTCAAATAACCTAGATTTTTAATTTTAATCCCCCCCCCCCATTTTGGGCTGTTAGTTTTTCCATTTTTATACTTCTGGGGTCCCACTGATTATGTATACAAAATTTGGTTGAGTTTGCTCAAATAACCTAGATTTTTAATTTTTAACCCCCCCCCTCCCACCTCCATAATTTTGGCTCGATATGCACCAAAATCTAATCAGCTCTTAATCTCAATGGACTAAAACTACGTGTGAAATTTGGTTTCGATATTCACACTAGTTTTTGAGTTAGCTCGTCCACAAAATTTGGTAACGCACAGACTAACAGACAACCAGACAGACTAAGGCGCTGAAAGTGTTTGTCATCTGATTGGCCATCCCAGTGCCTTCATTTACCATCTACTGTTTGTTAGTGGTAAAAAGTATTTACTTAGCGACATACAACCGGCCCTAACTAGCAGACAACCAGACTAACAGAACAGACTAACAGACTAACAGAACAGACATTTTGACAAAACAATTATTATCTCGAAAAATATAATTTTTTCGATGTCCACTTTTTAGAGCTTTTTTGTAGAGCGAAATGCCATGGTTTCGCTCAATTATTTTAATCAAAATAGTTTCAGCCGTTTTTGAGATATTTCGAAAAAATGAAGGAAAAAAACACTTTTTCATGCCCGATTACAATACTTGACCATACCCTGTATGGTAAAGTAAAAATTAGTTCAAGTTTAAGGTAAATTCCATGCTATCGAAAAATCAAAAAAGTAATTTCAAACAAAACTCGTTATTTTTGCCAAAAAATGTTTTCTCAACAAGGAAAAAAATTCCCCTTGCCCCACATGATGAAAAACCTATCCCTCAATTACTTAATTAACTTACCACAAATGACTCAGGAGGGCTAATGTAAATAAAAGTACGCATTTCGAAAATTTATAACAACAATTTTATTTGTTAAATCGTGTAAGAAATATCGAAACAAGATTTTTAAATACGTAATATTGGTAAAAATAATTTACATTTAATTCATATATTACAAAATTCATAATTTTATTGCAAAGGTCCGACATATTTCTTTTCTTTTCCCAGGTAACACACAATATCCTCAGAATATTCTAAGAAGTTATTTAAAGGACATATATATTCCAATTATCTCCAGGAGATCCACAGAATATGTGTATGGCCGTTAATCTTCTGAGAATATTCTTTTCCGAATATTCCAAGAATGCGCAACTAGGAATATTCCGGGAAAGGGAATTTAATGTCCTACACAAATATTTTAGTTCTAAAAAAATTCCCAGAATATCTACGAAGATTGAAAGATTATTCATAGGATATTCCAATGTCCAGAGAAGATATTACTATATCAGAATATTTATAGATTATTCTTGTGCTACCTGGGTTAAAGAGAAATAACTAGAAAAATATTTTAAGATATCGAAACATTTCATATTTTGAGGGAAATTTTGCTTTAAGAACATAAAATAATTTGACTTTCAATCATAATAGAATTTAATTTAATTGTAAATGAGAGGAGACGGTTCCCCAATGAACGTTCCGAAGTTCGTTATTATATTTTCCCATGTTCGTTTTTTTTTTTAATAAATCTGTTGACGATATGATCGATTGTGTCAAAAGTGGATCAAATTTCACTTTTTTTTTTTTTTAATACATTTTTTTTAATTTAAAATAGCTCAAAAATTAGATGAATTTTTTTAGGATCAATTTTTTTTTCAATGGAATAGTTCTAATTTTAAAAATTTCCAAAAAAATGAATTAAAATTTTCACAGTTAAAACAAGAAATAGCATAGTATATGTCCATGTAGGAATATGTAGATATAATAGTTTTTCTCTTTTATTTGTTTTCAATTATAGGTATGTACCTATGTATAAAGGAATAAATAGTAGGGGAAACTGCTGTGATTTGGTACCCATCATAAAAAGCTCGTTCTGGTGGTCAAATGTTTGTATTTCCAAGAAGTAGAATTAGATTTTGGAAGAAGAAAATATTTTCTTTGTTTGTTGGCATAAAAAAACAAAAAGAGGGTTAAAGAAATGAATTTTAAATAGTTTGAGAAAGTTTTCACTTTTTCCTCTATTTTATCGTCTAAAATATTAGATTCTCTAAAAAGGTTCAATTCAAAAATTACGATTTTTATTAATCCAAAGGGAATGAGATCATATAGTTCAAGACCCCTATAGGAAGTTTAATAAGGTCAAATTTATCTGGTCAATGTATAGTATATTCTTTGTAATATTTTTGAAAATTGACAAAGAACCCTTAGTACAGCAGGTTCCCTTATATAAAGAAAAACAATATTACATATTGATATTGCAACCCGTATGGAAATAAATAGATTTTCAAAATATCTTTTTTATATATTTTTGAAAATATATTAAAAATATAAAATTTTTGTGTTAAATTTATATAAAGTTTATGTTTTCTATATATTCTTAAAATATAAACTATTTTTATGTAGCTCTAGTATAATATATATTTATATAAATTTAACACAAAAATTTTATATTTTTAATATATTTTCAAAAAATATATAAAAAACATATTTCGAAAATCTATTTATTTCCATACGGGACTCCAAATATTATGTGTCAAAATCTTGCTACATGAATATTTTTATTTATTTATTCATTGATTCTCTTCTTCCTTTAATTTATTATTATTTATATTTTATTCTTCCGAATATCAGAAGCAAATATGACTTCAATAAATATAGTATTTAAAAATACTCTTCACAAGTAATAAATTAGTAAAAAAAAAAGAACCAACTTACTTTACGACCCTTATCTTTAATGATTTTATTTTCATTTGTCGTTGGTGGTTGACTTTTATTTTGATCCTGTGTTGTTGTTGTTGTTGTTGCTGTTGTTGTAAGTTTTTCATTAATTTGGTTTTTGGCAACTCGGCTTAATGCGGTTTGTTGTATTTCAAGAATATCAAGTTGCTCTAGCACAGGTGATAGGTGAGAACTTTCCGTAGATGCCAGGCCATTTGATAAATTGCCATCAGCATTCTCCACAGTTAACGAAGTGGCTGGACTATCTCTTGCATTTGAATGATTACGTTGATGTCGATGTCGATGCCGGTGACGATGTTTCCGATGATGCCTAAAAAATAAATTATATTATAACATGTTTGGTGCGAATCCCATTTCTAAATATGTAACAAAAAAATACAAATATTTTATAAAAAACAATCCAGAAGACGTTTATTTTAAAACCAAACGTTTTTTGTTTTTTATAAAAGATTTTTATTTTTTATTTTATAAACAATTAATATTTTTTTCTTTTCTATATATATAACAACATATATAATTATATATATATCCATATACCTTTCTTTCTAGTCTTTGTCGAAAACGTGCTCCTTCATGGTCAAAATGGGAAAAAAAAATCGAAAAAAGTGCGAGTTTTTGGTATTTATGGAAACAGAAAAAATACGCCAATTTTCAACTAGCCTGAACGGTTGGTCTGAGTAATAAACCTAAATAATGAAATTTGTAGGAAATTTTATTACCTTTAATTTTAAATAGAAAGGTTATTTACGAAAAGTTGATAGTTTTCGAATTATAAACAAAAAATCGCCAAAAAATGAGATTTGTTACCTTTTTTTTGAATTTTTGACAATGTCCGTCACGAAATTTTGTTAGAAAATTTCAGATTCGGATTCAGCACACCCAAAAACATAAAGGGTCGAAGAAATTACAACTACCCCAAAACTTTCCGTGTAAAAACACAATTTAACTGGACTTTTTGTTTTAATAAAAAAAAATTCAAACTAAATATTTTGCTTTGTGGATTGACCCCCCCCCCCACCCCCCATGAAAATTTTCTGGCTACGCCACTGCTTGTTCAGATGATATATTTTAGCTGCTAAATCACTCGCCACTCGACTAAAATACTAGCCTAGTCCGAACAAGGCTATAGGGTTATTTATTTGTGTGTGTGTAAATTGGTGTAGGGATCAAATTATAGCCGATCAAATATTTGCAGTGAAAATGGACTAGCTTGATTCATAGGCAACGTCTCTACCCACTCGGTCAACCTGAGACCCAAAAACTTAATTAAAAGCTTGTAAAGATAATAGTGAAATTTCAAGATGAGTAATTAGTACCTATAGCTGCGGAGAGAATTTCAATAATGCACTCGATTGACTAATTTGCTTACCTATGGTGACACCTTTCATCGGAACAATGCCTGCGATGCTTTCTTTTTTTATTAATTTCAGCTAATTTTAATAGATTCCCGATTGAGGTGGTTGGTATCGAGGTCAAATCTTCATTGGGCGATTTTTTAGTTGTTGATTGCGAGGATGCATGTGTCTTGGAGAGGCGCTTCAATTTCTCTCGTCTTCGCTTTTTCAATCGACGCCGGTATTCACGATCTGAGGAGGAAGCCGTAGATTCTTCATTCGATGTTGTCGCACTTTTCTGCACAACAACCGGTGGAGGAGGTGGCGGTGGTGGAGGCGGGGCTTGACTTTTGCCAGATTCTGAAGAACATCTTCCTTTTCGTTTCGAATTAGATATCGGATCAGGTTCTGGCTCTAAACAGGCAAGCATTTACGGTTACTTTAATCTACTGTAAATTTTATTTTTATTTTAAATTAATACTTTACTTTTTCTCTAACCATTAAAGTAGTTGTTCAGCCAAATGCGTTTTCTTGGGATTTTTTTGAAATTTAGAGAGATTATTATTTAAATACTTCTGCATCGATTGGTGGCAAAACGAAATTGATGAACAATATAGTTCCGGAGATATTAAATCCCAAAGATAGAGTTTTTCAGACTCTTATACATTGCACTATACGGTATATCGGAAAGTTTACATACATATTTAATTATAATTAAGAAACTCTTCTTACCATTGTTATAAAAAACTAAACCAACATTAAACAATAACTAATACATTTTTTAAGAAAATTTTAATTCATAGTTACAACAGAGTTTTTGAGATAATAATGAATAAATAATGAAAAATTTACACTAAAAACAAGATGGCAACAACGCATTTATTTAACCTAAAAATTGGGTTAACTTTAGTAATTTTTTTGACGTTTTATCGCTTCAGCCATTGTCGCAACAGCATTCAATTGCTTATTAAGAACTTTTTGTTTCATAAATCTCCCTTTATAATGTACTCTATCTGAAATTTCTATGATAAAATATATACAAGCTCGGACAGTGTTGCCAGATTTGTGAAACGAGCACGGGATTGGCTAGTAGTGGTACATACACAGCAAAAAGTTTTGGTCTTATCAATTATGAATCCTTATTGTCTTTTCTATATATACTCTAGCATTAACTTTTTTCTAGTATTGCCGCGAAACAACTACCTTAAGTGGAAAATGGATTGATTTTATTTTTTTATTTACCTTGAGGTGGAAATCCTCTTGGTAAGAGGCGGATATCTTGCACACGGATTGTCCCGCTATCGCCATCATCAAACTCGACACTGACAAAATTATTATTAGGAGTGTTGCTCGAGGAGGGTGGTGGTGACGAGGGCGGCGCAACCGTCCCCGGGTACAGGCAGCGGTATTGCTGTGACCAGTAGGCGCACACCCTCGAGCCAATCGGCAATTCGCTACCATCCGCGGGACATACCTCTAAGATCTGAAATCAATTCAATACATTAACTATTGTCGCTTCAGGCAGGGCTGCCGAGAGCTTATGAGGGCCCATGGTTAGATCACATCGTGGGCCACCCTCTTATTAAATTCTTGTTAAAATCATGCAGAAAACTATCCTTTGGGTGAGCACGGGCCCCAGTTGCAGCCCCCGATCTCGACGCCGCTGGTTTCAGCGAATTAATAGAGTCTGGCGCCACGATATTAAACAAACAACTCTCATAGGGTTTGTACAAAGATTTAATTTTTAGAAAAACTTTTATTTATTAATAAACAATTGTGTTTTTATCGAGAAAGTTTTGGGGTAGTTCTGAATTTTTGCATATATGTGTTTTTTGAGGAGCTGAATCCAAATGTGAGGTCTCCCAACAACATTTCGTGACGCAACATAGTAGAAAATGCAGAAAAAGGTGAAAATTTCCATGTGTTTTTTTCAACTTCAACCTCATTGCGGCACGGATTACCATTTATCCAATTAAGATGAAGTTTTATTTGAATTGTAGTAAATTTAATCTAGTTTAAAAATGTATAGTGGTCTTTGTCGAAAAGGTGCTCCTTCATGGTCAAAATGGGAAAATATAAAAAAAGTGTGTTTTTGGGATTTGCCGAAACAGTAAAAATAGGCCAATTTTCAACTAGCGCTTGAGCCCAACAGATGGTCGGAGAAAAAACCTAAATAATGAAATTTGTAGGAAATTTTATCAACTTTCATTTTGAATGGGAAGGTTATTTACGAAAAGTTGATAGTTTTCGTGTTATAAGCGAAAAACCGCCAAAAATGGAAATTTTCACCTTTTTTTTTTTTTTTTTTGCATTTTCTACAATGTTGCGTCACGAAATTTTGATGGGAGACCTCAGATTTGGATTCATCGCCCCAAAAAACATATATATGCAAAAAATTAGAACTATTCCAAAAGTTTCTCCATAGGGGCCCATTTGAGTACAATTTGACTGGACTACAAGGAGATTATCTCATAAAGAGAAACAAAGAGGTTGTCCTCTGCTTGATGCCAATAAACATACACATCACTTATATATCAAATATATATTTTTTATTTATTACATTATATTTTCAACTGGTTCTCTTTTAAGAGTAAAATATAAAAAATTCATTTAAGCCCACCCTAATGGTAGAATAGTTTGTATTTACAAAAAAAGAGTGCATGTAACAAAGTGCGAGCGCTTAAAGAAAAACAAATTTAACAATGAAATGTAATATTTTTGTGAACGTGATATCAAGCATATCAATAAATATTATTATTTTAAAATTCCCAAGATGATTCTTAAGAATAGATATAGAAAATCGGGCAAAAGATTGTGTTTAATAAAATAATAATAATATTTAATTGTTCGCATCCATAATCAAATCTTTAAAAGGATCGTAGGGAGTTGGACAAGAATTTAAATCAAAAGCAAAGTTTCTTAATTAAATGGGCCAAACGTTTCGTCACTCATTAGCGACTTCCTCAATAAATAAATATATTGAATAGTGGATGAATTGTATTTATTTTATTTTTTTAATTTTTTATAATTGTTATAACAAGAGACAATCTTAATTGTTTTTTATATGTTTTATCGTTATTTTAATGACAAATTATTGATGTTCGGAAAAGACATACCTTTTAAAAATGTTTTTTCTTATAGTTAGAACTCCTGACAAATAAGTTTATCAAATGAGCAACTGAGGAAGTTGCTAATCAGTGACGAAACGTTTACTTACTTACTTCGTAGCTCTACAACCCTGGGTGGGTCTCGGCTGCATGAACGATTTCTCTCCAAAAGAAACGTTTGGCGCATTTAATTAAGAAATTTTGCGTTTGATTTAAATTCTTGTCCAACTCCCTACGATCCTTTTAAAGATAAAATAATAAGATTTTTTATTGTTTCTCATTGACAGGTTTTTGAAATAATATCAGTTTTTCATATCGCTCAGTTTTCGTCACAATCTTGAGAATTATTCAAGTTGGTATCGGGAAATAAGGACTAAGTATATTTTTTTGTGC
This sequence comes from Forficula auricularia, assembly GCA_024734495.1. Taxonomy (NCBI): domain Eukaryota; kingdom Metazoa; phylum Arthropoda; class Insecta; order Dermaptera; family Forficulidae; genus Forficula; species Forficula auricularia. The sequence goes on from JALMQS010000106.1 coordinate 4,744,246, forward strand.
AAATAATTTTTATTTTATTGCCAACGTTTCATCAACTTTGTTGACTTCTTCAGGGCTCAAATAGTTTTCTTCCTTGCATATTTGTCATTTTTATAATTCTTTCTTAGTTACAATTAGCGAAAAAACATAGCAAGGCAAGTCACTTACCTTTTCATCAATCAGATTGATGAATCAGGTTTTAAATTTTCAATCTGATTGATGAAAAGTTCAGTGACTTGCCTTGCTATGTTTTTCTCAATTAATTGTAATAAGGAAAGAATTATAAAAATGACAAATATGCAAGGAAGATAACTATTTGAGCCCTGAAGAAGTCAAAAAAGTTGATGAAACGTTGGCAATAAAATAAAAATTATTTGCACAAAAAAATTTAGTCCTTATTTCCCGATACCAACTTTAATAATTTATCGATGGACATAACTAATCAAAATAATCTTGAGAATATTTCTCTCAACGCGCTAAAGAAGTTTCACTTATAATTTAAATAATAATAATACTTACAGCATCTTTAAGTATTTCTTCTCTGGTATATACATGAGTTCGATTACCACGCTCGCCATCTAATTTGACTCCATAGATATCAGGAGGCTGTAGAGGACGGACGACTCCTGCATATATAAGACCATCGCGTAAGGTGAGACACCGAGTACCCGTAGTGGAAGCCAAATGAGATGGACGAAGTACACAACGAAGTTTTCCTAAAAAAAAAAAAAAAAAAAATATATAGGTATACATATTTTATTGATAAAAACAACATTTTATTGCTTGTTTTTATATATATAGAAAATGATAAAAATAGGTTTCACAAAAAATAAAACAAATATATGTTTTGAGTTTTTATCTCGATATATACACTGTGGTGCAAAAAAGTGGAACACTTAGCAAGATTGGGTGATTAGGTGTGAAAAGTGGGCCTGTCGCTGGTCTCCTTGACATCAACCCTAATTCCCGGAGACGTCTTCTGATAGTTCAAGCACTTACCATAGGTTGACTTGTCGAGTTTGTAGAAAGCGCTGTTGAATATGAGCTGCTGTACATTGTACAATGCCGATCCCTCAATACCTCCAATAGTATGAATCGGTCATCTCTCTCATTTGAAGCTCTAATTCGATCAGATCCCGGTCTCCTGGCATAAGAGTTTGTTTCTCTATATCGTTTTACAGCTCTGTGGATACTTCCAACCGATGCTTTAAGTCGTTGAGCGACATACCGATACGATCTTCCATCATTTTATTAGAGCTACAGCTTGAGCTACTTCCTCGGTCTTTAGAGGCATTATGCTTGGACAATATTTCAAATGAAATTAAATTAAAAGATGAGATATTCAAATCGAACTGATAAACATTAAAATATTCAATTTAATTCGATATTAGACGATAATCATTTAATACAATTCAATAAAGGGATCAGATTTCAAACCTGAAAATTTATGCTAGTTTAAATAAATTTAATTTTAAAGGGTTTAAATTAAAGTAATACATTGTTTTCACTCTAAAAATGTTTAAAAATATTTGTACAATCACAGAATGTATCAAAAGTTTAAATAAAATATGTTTTTTCTGAAAATTATTTGAAAAAACTAAATTTTTCTAAGTGTTTCACTTTTTTTGCACCACAGTGTATATTTCGGGTTTTGAGCCCATCATCAGGAGTTAACATAGAAATTCTATATGTTATTTTTTGTGAAACTTGGATTGAAATTTTAGTTACTTTTTTATTTTTTGAAAATTTTTCACTTTGAATCGACATCTCTCTTTAAAAATTTTTATAGAAAACAATCTTAAAAGGTTTATTTGTATTCATTTTTTAAAGCTACTATTTTTTCAAATTCTATTGAGTAAGAGAGAAATTTTCCCGAAAACTTTGGATTTTAAATAAATGTTCATTCAGTTTGAGCATTCAATGAAAAAAGTCGCAACAAAATAGGCTCACTTATCGCGTCCGAATTCAAGTGAATTTTATTTCCAATTTATAATCAGTGGTTCCATTTTATCTGTTATATTGAAATTAATTAACAAATTTTACATAAGGGAGAAGAAAAATTGAGGATGGTGGGTGACCCACGTCCACCACATACTGACTATAAACGATAAGGATAATATTACGGATATTGAAATGGGATCTGAAATAAAGGTAAACAATACAAATAATTCGTCTAAAATTGACCAATCTAAATTAAAAATAAATAAATATACATATATGGATGTAGGTCTTTGTTGAATGTATAAGGTCTTTGTTGAATTCACTGATAAATCCATTAAAAGATTACATCCCATGAAAGTTGGAAAATTAATTTTTTCGAATCTTCCCAAATACAAGACCTCCATTCAAAACATTATGTCAGTCGGATTAAATAAAATTAAAATAGAATTAAATAATTATGAATCAGCCAACAACATTATTAACGAAGCTATTTTAAATGAAAACAATTTAAACGGCTATATCCCATTGTATTTCACCACAAAAAGTGGAATAATAAGAGACATTCCAACTGATCTCACAATAGAAGATCTAAAAGAAGATATTATATCTGACTACCCTATTTTAGATATTTTCAGATTTAACAAAAAAGGAAATATCAATGAAAAAAATCCTATAATTAAAGTAATTTTTCAATCCCAAACCCTGCCTCAACATGTTAAGATTAACGGGGTAAGGGCCAGGGTAATATCTATCATCCCTTCGGTAATTATCTGCTACAGATCCAATCACAAATTTGAATCTTGTAAATCAACCCTACCTAAATGTGCCCGCTGCCTCGAAAACCATATGCTCGATGCGTGCACATCAAATGCTGAACCAATATGCCTATATTGTAAAAATGCCCATTATACTACCGACATTAAATTATGTAAAGAATTTGAAAGACAAAAAAAGATTAAAGAGAAAATGCTAAGATTGTTTTCTATAAATTATTTGTATTTATTGATATAGATATTTTTTATATCTTATTTATTAAATCAATATTAATTATAGAGCTATATACCTGGATCAATTTTTAATTGAATTAAGGGAAGATCTTCGCTTCCGCTGCTACATGCTTCATCAATCGGGGGTGTAGCAGGCAATGATGGTGGGGGAGGTAATGTTGGTGGTGGTGGAGGTATTGTTTGTGGTGGGGGGGCAAGGGAAGGGGCAGGGACAGGTGGTGGAGGAGAAGGTGGAGACGGTGGCGTTTTAGTGCAATTGGCAGAGCGCACAGGCAAACTTCTTCGTTTATTCAAACTTTTTGAAGGCGAAGTTTCAGACACCTTGAAAAAATCAAACAATTATTTACAATTAATATAATACAAGGTACAATAATATTTTGCTTAATTTTTCCGGATATTGATTTAAGAAATCAAAAATAAGTTAAAAAGTGTTGAAGAAAAAGTTCCGATTCACTTATTTATTTATTTAAAGACATTGCAAATGGTAACGAAAAGATCCTGGCACAATTTGAAACCCTTAAAAATCCCAAAACATTATTTTACTATTTAATTTTATTTATTTTCTTAGAAAGACGGACTGCTAAGCGAAATATTACTCACCCATCAATAACTATTCAATACCCTGAAGAAGGAGAGAAAAGGTCTCCGAAACGTCGGAATTTGAATAAAAAATTTAAATAATTTGGACTGCCTTTCATTATTACCTACTTATTATTTTACTATATTATCTTTTACTCATATTTTTAAATTTAATCCAACGCAAACCCTTCAATATCTCGAATCGAACATAAATGGATTTACGCCACTTTCAAAATAAACGGCTCATATATATTTTGTCTTAGCTACTTTTTCATTTTAAAAATATTTTTTATTCTGAAATTAAAAAAAAAAAAAAAATTGTCCAAAGAAAATTTTTTAAAAAGTCAAGAAAAGGAAAAATTATATTATTAGTGTAGTTCACTAAAATATACAAAGCGAAAAAAACAATTAACACCAAAATATTTGTCTTCTATATTTTCATAATAAAAATTTCAAGATGATCTCATCAATTAAAAATTGCCTTTATCTCTAATCTAATATAAATGTTTTCATTGAAATTTCAAAATGTGATTTTTTTTCGTTAGACGATTTTTACCGAACCTTAGATTTCTCTATTTTCTTATTAAATAATATAACTCACTCACCCTGGTAGTTTTGAAAGGAGATGAGCATGAGGGTGATCTATTAAGGATATTCTCCAATAAGGGGTCGTCGTCAACATTGTCGTTATCCTTCGTCTTCGTCATCTTGCCAACTCCAAGATTTCACTTTCACTTCTGCTTTTAATTTGGGTCGGATTTTTGATTTATTACTAGTAGTTCCACTATTATTATTAATACTATTACTATTAGCACCAAGAAGTACTTTTGATAAAACGGGCGGCTCAATTCTGGGTTTGTTCACCTAGAAGATAAACAAAACAATAACATGAATTCCTTTTAGATATCCAAAGAGCAGGCGAATGTTGGGACTAGGGTAGGGCTGTAAAAATTAACGAACAGTGATCCCAATTGGAATTCTCCAGGAGGAAGCAAATATAATCCTTTTGAAGAGATTCTTTTTTACAGATTAAAAATTCACAGTTCATTGGACAATGTTTTTTATTGAAGCTCTTATTCAATTTTTGTACAGCGTTTCGTCTCTCTCGAGACTTTTTCAAGCACTCAATTGGTTAGAGCAACATTGGTTGAGATAACAGTAAATGGATCCATCTAGACTTATTTTATTGTATCAATCTAAAAAGAAAAATTCTACTATGTCTCAATTATTTTTACTGTTATCTCAACCAATGTTGCTCTAACCAATTGAGTGCTTGAAAAAGTCTCGAGAGAGACGAAACGTTGTACAAAAATTGAATAAGAGCTTCAATAAAAAACATTGTCCAATGAACTGTGAATTTTTAATCTACTAATTATAATGGACATTAATCAACATAATTCTTTTTTACTTTAATATTTTACTTTTTTAATATGATAATATTTATTATTTTATTTATTATTATATTTTTTTACAAATATGATACAAGGTTAGAAATTTATTTTTATAAGAAATTAATGGAATTAATAATATCTAATATGTCTGAATTGAGAAGAGGATTCTAGAATCCTGCGTTTTGGGTTCTATTCTCGAACTGAGCACTAATAGTTATCGACAACGATGATTACCCATTCATTGAATAAGCTAAATAAAAAAAATGTTATAATATTTTAATAGTGAGTTTCTTGAATTTTGAAAAAAGATCTTTTTTTTCGAGTGACAGCCATTGAGAAACGGAGGAGTATGATGTGACAACATTAAATTTGATCTAAAATTTAATTAATAAAGTTGTTGTAGGGAAATAAGGGCACTTTGTTGACTTCCTCAGGGCTTAAATAAATTTACTTCTTTGCATATATGTCATTTTATCAATATTCCTTCTTAGCAAACACTAAATAGGCACAGATTGAAAATATCTAGATATTTTAAGATTTAAAAAAGAAAATATTTTCAATCTGTTTGATGACTAGCCTGATATGTTTGCTAAGAAGGAATATTGATAAAATGACAAATATGCAAAGAAGTTGATTTATTTGAGCCCTGAGGAAGTCAACAAAGTTGACGAAACGTAGGCAAAAAATAAAAATTATTTGCATAAGCTATTGCCCTTATTTTTCTACAACTTTATTAATTTAATCAATGGACATAAATAATCAAAATAACTAAAATTTCATTTTAATTTATTCTATCCTTGAAACTTGATATAGCCTTTGAATTTGTTTTAAGATATGAAAAAAGGGCTTTAAATGATGAATACTTATAGATAGATTATTCCATATAATAAAATTATTAAAAATAAGCATGCCTGTTGCAAGAAATAATAAGGAGTAATTGAAATAGATTCTGAAACATTAATTTATTTTCAATGAAATATATTTTACATGAAAACCAAATAACATAAGAATATATTATTCGGCCCATGGCAATCAATAAATTTATAAAGTAGGCCCTAGACCTAGACGGTCAATCATTGACTCAATCAACCTAAATCTTTTGATTATAAATCATTCGGAGTGGGGTTTCGATTAGGTTTCAGTGTTGAAAGCTAGCGGAGAGTCCTCTATTGTTGCTGCCGAGTGCGTGATTGAGGAAAAGATTGACCAAAACCCTTCTAGACGGTCATGCGCCTCTTCAATCATTTGCGTCAATCAAGCATCAAACGGATTCCTAGACGGTCAATCATGCTTGACTCAATCATTTTGATCAAAAGATTGACCGTCTAGTGTAAGGTGACCAGACTTCCCGCTTTTGGGGGGACAGTCCCGATTTTTAACAATTTTTCCCGCGTCCCGGCGACGTTTTAAGAAAGTACCGATTTTTGGAAACAAATGGTTCACAATTAAGTGTTGAGACTTTGAAAGTCATATTATGGGTGAAATATATTTTAACAAGTCTTTGCGATAAATTTCATGACGTTTTAAACAACAACAGCAATCTAATCTACAAAATTCCTCAAATGATATATACCGGGTGAGTTTTTTATCTTGAGACAGTCTTATAACTCAACAACAGTTGAACACATGAAAACAAGTTTCAAATAAAAGTTTATTTATATCGAGGGGGAAACTAAACTACGCTATTGTTTGTCGACCTAGAACAAGCTTTCAAGGCCATTTCAAGGTCAAGTTCTGTTTTTTAAATGGAAACATATATACCTATTTCTTTACAGATCCCTAATCTTCAAAAAAAAGTGAACAACTTTCATAGGAACTATTTTTTATCCGACATCAAATAAACAAAATATTAAATCAATTATATCTCATAAAAAATTTATAATAATTATTTTTAACAATTATTCAACCCATTTATCAACTAATAATTATCAAACAAATCATTATTAACTAGAAAAGTCACAACAATGAAAATAAGAGTTTATAATGATCTTAAAACTTCATTAAATACACAGATTTCAGAGATTATTTTCTACTTAATGGAACTAGGAACTAGTTAAAATTCTTGATTTTTAATAAGTTTATTTCTCGTGTCAACCCAGTAAATAGTTATATTGTATTTTCATAATAAAAATTGAGTATTTTTTGTTGAAGACAGAATTGAAATGGTCTTAATTTATGATGAATGTGGAAGAAGTGTTATGAGGCTGCCATTGAAATGAATGCCGAGCGTTTTCCTGATAGGAATACATCCTCACAAGCTTCATTTTATTGTGTTAAAATAAACAGCAAGTGTAAAGGCTACGCAGAAACTACAAATGGCCAAATAACGAAATCGGAACTGAAATTCATCCAGAAGACTTGCGATAACACTCTGGAATGTCTCAGAACAGTGTCGAAAAATTATTAAATTATTTATTTAATAATTAAATATTTGATCATTATTTTTTGATAAATAAGTTGAATAATTGTTAAAAATAATTATTATAAATTTTTTTATGAGATCTAATTGATTTAATATTTTGTTTATTTGATGTCGGATTAAAAAACAGTTCCTATGAAAGTTGTTCACTTTTTTTTGAAGATTAAGGATCTGTAAAGAAATTATATGTTTCCATTTAAAAAACAGAACTTGACCTTGAAATACCCTTGAAAGCCTGTTCTAGGTCGACAAACAATAGCGTAGTTTAGTTTCCCCTCGATATAAATAAACTTTTATTTGAAACTTTTTTTCATATAATGCACTGTTTTTGAATTATAAGACTGTCTCAAGATAAAAAACTCACCCGGTATATGCCAAAAATAATGGATTTTTAAAATACTATACTTATTATATGTACCTACATATTATATTTGTCAAAAAAATAAATAACAATACAATTTTTGAGTTCTATGATAATAAATTAATTTTTGTTGCTCTAGACCAATTTTTTTTAAAACAAGACCCCCCCCGTCAATGGTGTCCCGCTTCACCAATGTTAAAATCTGGTCACCTTAGTCTAGGACCTCCTTAAAACCTGTGAAAAATTCAACTAATAATAATCATCAGTTAAAAAACATTGATGCAATGTAGGTATTTTTCTAAATCATTTTAAATGAATAAGATTTAATTTGAAAATAATTACCCCATTGAATGGATTAGTTGTTACCAATGATTTGGCTTTCGGTTTCTTTGCCACAATAGTTTCTGTTGTTGACGCTGTTTCTATTTGTTTCTTTGGCCTGCCAACTTTGCGTTTCTTGCGGCGTCCAGAATCTGAATTTATTGAACCATTGGATGGATGATTAGAGATTAATGGCGAAGTGGTAGTAGTCGTCGATGATGTTAAAAATGGCCTAGGAGAGGCGGAAGTGGAAGATGACGATTTTGAAGTTGCGGAAAAACTTGGCAGCTCATCGGCGTCCCGAGAGAGCCAGAAATTCGGAGATGAACATCGATTGGTCTTTGGATGGGAATGAGAGTGATGATGATGTTGCACTTTCGATGTCGCTGAGGAAGATGTTGATGATGTCGACGACGAAGATGATGGTGTTGTTGACAATCGGGAGCCAAAGGTATGAAGCGATTTAAGGGAGGTAAAAACTGAAAGCAAACCAAACACACCAGTGAACATCAAAGCTTAATACATAAATATGTGATACATAAATTTGAAGTTTTTTTTTGTTTGATTTGGCCAAATTGAGGTGTTGGGACTTAAATTATAGACGCTCTAGAAATTTATCTATCAACTAAATATCTATGGAAATACAGGATCAAAAAAATGTCAACACCCAAATGAACCAAAGGATACGATGTTAATTAAGTTATTTTATTCTGTTTCCGACAAAATATAGCAACACGTTTACAGTAGCGGATTTCCTATTAGGGTAAGTAGGTTGAAATCTACGGCGGCAAATTTTCGACGGATACCTAATTTCAACTTTGAGGCTTTTAAGAAAAAAATGTAGACGTCAATATTTTTAAGTTCCTGGACAATGTATGAAAAATTCAATTTAATTTACTTAAAATGTGTTATTTTTATTTATTGCTGAGCTTTGATTTAATTAGATTTCATTGATATAGGTAATATCATACATATAAATCCTATTTATGTTTAATAATATGTTATTCTCTTTTATAATTTTAAAAAAGTTTAATTTTTTTACTTTCTATTTGCTGGGTTTTGAATCTAATTTTAGATTTATTTCAGATGCTTTACCTTAGTAAATATTCGTAGGTAACAGGAGAATTACAAAGTACACGGCTTCTAGAGAGGCTCAAAAATGTGCCAAAATCTTACCCTTCTGACAAGAATAGGCAGGGGCGGACTTTGGCCTAGGCTAAAGAGGCAATTGATTCGAACTATTTATATACATGTATTAAATATATTTTATGTTTTTACGTAGGGGCCCGAAATAAAGATTTTGCCTAGGACCCAAAAGAGTTTAAATCCGCCCCTGAGAATGGGCGGAAAAATATTTTAGCCTACCGGCGGTAAAATCCGCTACTACACGTTTAAGTTTGTAATAAAGAAAAAAAAGTACATAGCGCGGATAGATGTATTCCAGTCACTGCCGGCAGTGAAAAATAAATTTCAAGAGTGATCAACGGGCGGATCCAGGGGGCGAGTCGCCTCCCATAGAGGCCCGTGCCTGGCAAAAAAAATTTGTAAAAAAAAAAACATTTATTTTTGAAAAAAATTTTAAAATTGAAAATAAAGTTCTATTTGAGTGTGTGTGTGTGTGTGTGGGGCGCCGTCTCTGCCCCCCGCTTGGACAATTCGATCGGGACACACTTTAGAGATAAAAAGTAGATCTTATATACAATATCACCCCCCCATAAAGAATTCCTGGATCCGCCCTTGAGAGTGATATATTGTAGTAAGTACATCCAGCTTTCTTAAATATTTGTGCCATTATTACTCAATTGAATATGCAATTTCGAAAAGGGCACATCTCGCATATTTTGAAAAATACACTTTTTCATATAAATATAATCTAAAAGTTTCCATGCACCTACTCTATACTCGAAAAATGCACAACTCTGGTATTTTTACTCCCAAAATATAACTCAAAAATAAATTTTACACTACTTTAGAAAATAATTAGTTTTTTTTTCATTCCTGAACATTTTCAATTTTCAGACATGTGCCCTTTTCGAAATTGCATATTCAATTGTAACTGAAATACATTCATCAACGTTGCAATCTTTCTCTCTTTACAAATTAATCAGCAGTGCCATATTTTGTCTAAAAGGTAAAAAATTACCTAAGAAGAGAGTATTATTTCAATTTTTAATACATATTAAGAAAATTCTTAATTTCGGAATTCTTGAAATTATGTATATTGATAGAGATTTTCTTTAGGAGACGGACTGGTATAAATATGTAATTGGATGTTGATGAAAGCAGTCCACGGTGGTTGTAAAAATAAGACTATAGATGTTTTATTATTTTACATTTATTTGTTAAACCGACGTTTCAGGAACTTATTCTCTCCTTCTTCAGGATAACAAAAAGTCAATGAAAGTAGTTCAAAAAAATAGTTATTCTGTCTCCTTTGACAATTTTTGGCATTGTCAAAGGAGACAGAAACTAACTCTTTTTGAACTACTTTCATTGACTTTTTGTTACCCTGAAGAAGGAGAGAATAAATCTCCGAAACGTCGATTTATCAAATAAATGTAAAATAATAAAACATCTATAGTCTTATTTTACAACCACCGTGGACTGCTTTCATCAACATCCAATTACATATATATATTATTTGGAGATTTCATCATTTCTTTTAGATAATTTCTCTTTTAATAAATTTAAAAAATTTTCCAAAAGAAAAGTAAATTTTTAGAAGAAATTTAAATGATTTTAAAAAATAAAAAATATTTTTACTAAATTATCACTAATGAAGCGTATACTCTTTAAATGAATATACCGGGTGAGTTTTTTATCTTGAGACAGTCTTATAACTCAAAAACAATGCATTATATGAAAAAAGTTTCAAATAAATGTCCATTTATATCAGGGGGAAACCAAACTATGGTATTGTTTGTCGACGTAGAACAAGCCTTCAAGGGCATTTCGAGGTCAAGTTTTGTTTTTTAAATGGAAACCAGTATGTTTCTGTACATATTCTATAGAAAAACAATTTTTTTTCCTTCTTTTCTTAATTAGAATTAAGAAAGAAGGAAAAAAAATATTTTCTATTTCTTTGCTAAAAAAGAAGAAAGTTTTGAACACTACTGTGGAGAGAAGAAGGAAACATTTTATTTGTTTCATTCATTGACCCTTTGAAACCCTGAAGAAGGAGGGAAAAATCCTCCGAAACGTCGGTTTGAAAGGAAAGGAGGAAGGATTCCAATAAATTACACTTTATTTTATATGTGTTATTTTTTCTTTCCTCACTACCTCTGGGCTGCCTTCCATTACATTCAATTAAAATTTCTACCAGTCCGTCTCTCTCCAGAGAAAATTTCGTTTCTTAATAATTATTTTCAACAATTATTTAACTTAATTATCAAATAATAATGATTAAATATTTAATTATTAAATAAATAATTTGATAATAATTAATAATTTAATAATTTCACGACACTGATCTGAGACATTTCAGAGTGTATCGCGTCTTCTAAATGAATTCCAGTTTCAATTTCGTTATTTTGGCCTGTTTCAGTTTCTTCGTAGCCTTTACATTAATAATTAATATTAAATAAACATTTATTAATCGAAAAGTCACAACAATAAAAATAAGTGTTTATAATGATTTTAAAACTTCAATATACGAGCCTACACAAATTTAAGAGATTATTTTCTACTTAATATAACTATTCAAAATTCTTGAGTTTAAATAGAGTATTTTTTTGTTGAAATGGTCTTAATTTATGGTGAATGTGAAAGAAGTGTTATGGAGCTGTCATTGAAATGGATACCGATGGTTTTCCTGATAGGAATACACCCTCACAAGCTTCATTTTATCGTGCTGTAAACTGTTTAAAAAAACAAACACAGTAAGTGAAACGGCTAGGAGAAACTGAAACAGGCTAAAATAAGGAAATTGGAACTGAAATTCATCCAGAAGACTTGCGAAGCACTCTGGAATATCTAAGAACAGTGTCGAAAAATTATTAAATTATTAATTATTATTAAATTATTTATTTAAACATTATTGTTTGAAAATTAAGTTGAATGATTGCTAAAAATAATTTTTATAATTTTTATTTTGTGAGATCTAATTGATTTTATATTTTTTATTATTTAATATCGATTAAAAAAATAGTTCTAATAAAAGTTCAGTTTTTTTGTAGATTCAGAATATGTACAGAAACATATAGGTTTCCATTTAAAAAACAGAACTTAACCTCGAAATACCCTTGAAAGCCTGTTCTAGGTCGACAAACTATAATAGCATAGTTTAGTTTCCCCCTGATATAAATAAACTTTTATTTGAAACTTTTTTCATATAATGCACTGTTTTGAGTTATAAGACTGTCTCAAGATAAAAAACCCACCCGATATAGAGATATATAATTACCAGCATCATATTTTGTTGCAATGTTTTTTATAGATTTTGTTGTGTTCACAGGCGTCGTCGATGTTGTTGATGTGTTGCATTTTGGCGCAGGTGCCGTTAACGTTGGTGGTTTCAATATATCAAATTTTGTCGTCTTAGGCCGCGACGTTGCCGAAGTTGGTTGTGTGGTTACTGTTGGAGGCCTTGCTGCAGTAACCATTTGAAACCAAGCTTTAGAATAAGCTTTAAAAAATAATCAATATGAATATCTTGTCTTTTTTTTAATATTAAAATAAAATTAGTTTATTAATAAATTTTCTAGAGGCTTGTATTCTCGGCGAGGAACTTTTTCTGTCATTTATCACCTAGCATCAGGCCCGGCGAGGGGGGGGGGGGGCAGGGGGGGGCAGGGGGGGGGTAGTTACCCCAGTCCCCAGGCTCGAAAGGGGCCTGGCAATTACCGGTGTTAAAAAAAATTGTACTACTAAAATCTATTATTATAAATAAAAATATAAAATACCAAAATTAGGTAATAAAGCATATTAAGTTGTGGATTTATTTATTTGTTAAATAATAAAATATTTTACAAATTAAAAAATGTAGTACTTTTATTTGTCCCAGCATGAGGGGCCCGCTGGTTTGATTTTGCCCCAGGGGCCGTAACAGCTCTCCACGGGGTTGCCTAGCATGCCGAGTGAAATAAGGTAATGATAAATAAGCACACTTTAGCAGTTATTATCTGAGTCTGTCGTATTTTTCTATTGACGGGTTACATTGTGCGTGCCAGAAAAAGTGCGACGCTTAGAAAACATACCTTACTTAGTTAAAAAAAAGTTAATATGAATATAGAGAGCTAGTCAAAATGATCACCGAGGTATTGAACATATTAATAGAAATCTTATCGCACAAAATTTTTAAATTTATAATAGAAGGAACTTGAGAAGAGAATGATTCACTCTATTAATATTATATTAAGTGTTTTTATAGTGTATTATAGCAATAAATTACTCGGAAGGCAGCCTTGTAAATGATAAGCTTAAATTTGGCACATAAGTTAGTATAAATAATGTACACATCTATTCCAAATTTGCTGTAAGTATACCAATTTTGAAAAAGATTTCCTTCTTTTAAAACATTTTTAATTGAAAGTAATAGAAGGCAGCCCATGGGTAATGAGAAAAGAAAAAATCAACACATATCCAAATAAGGTGCAATTTATTGGATTCCTTCCTCCTTTTCTTTCAAACCGACGTTTCGGAGAATTCTTCCTCTCCTTCTTTAGGGTTTAAACTTTTTTCTTCCTTAGCAGAAGCATAGAAAAACAAATTTTTTTCCTTCTTTTTCTTAATTCTGAAGAAGGAGGAAGAATTCTCCGAAACGTCGGTGTGAAAGGAAAGGATTCCAATAAATTACACCTTATTTGGATATGTGTTAATTTTTTCTTTCCTCACTACCCCTGGGCTGCCTTCCATTACTTTGAATTAAAAGTTCTACCAGACCGTCTGTCTCTCTCCAGAGAAAATTTCGTGAAAATTTTTAATTAATTAGTGGGAACTTGAAGAAATTTTTGAAATTTTGTCTTTCCACAGAAGACGTAGGTAGTCGTCAGTCATCAATTGGAGAGAGAGAAAAAGATTTTATATCCTCGAATATTTCGTGGATGTACATTAAAGACGATGGTATCTATGAATATGAGAGAAAGCAACAGCAGAAATCTCTAGTACCTAATTAAAACAAGTTTATGCCATCATGGAAGTTAACTAAAATGTGAGTTGAGTGAAGTTGTAAAACCACGGATTTCATTTTGACTAGCACTGTTAGTTAATACTGTAAAAAATAAATGAAATACCATATTGATATTATTATTATTATTATTAAGTAGGTATATGTTAAAATGTTAAAATATCGCAAAGTAATATTAAAAAAATATTTGTTATAATTTATAGAGGCTAGATTGTGTTTGTACTAAATATGAGACATTTTGAAAAATATGTTGAGATTTTTGTTTTTGTTTGTTTGATTGTATGTCAGAAGGGCGCCTTATCAGACTCCCAAGCGCCAAAAACGCTAATGGGGTTAATTGGCTATTCTTTGAAACAAATTACTACTGAAATAGGACCAGCTAAGTCTGTGGAGCTCGCCTACTAGCATCGAGATGAATTTTGATACAAAAAACGCATATTATTTTAAAATTCGAAAAATTTCCTAGGTTCTTTTTTATATTTTAATTTATTCAAATAAAACTACCTAAATTATTTTTATTTATTTTTATTATTAGTTTTACTCAGCATGTCCTATAAAACTTTATTTATATTAATAATGTAAAGGGTGTGTAGTTTCACAGTGAATGAAATAAAACTCAATATATTTCGGATTATTAGTCCATCATCAGAGTTTACAGGTTAAAACTAATAATAATTGAACGAGCGATCACATTGTGATTATTATTAGTTTTAAGCTGTAAACTCCTGATGATGGACTAATAATCCGAAATATATTGAGTTTGTATAAACCTCTTTGAGTTTTATTTCATTCACTGTGAAACTACACACCCTTTACTTTATTAATTAATATCATGTTTCACCTAAAACTTACACCACTTTCTCTAAGTAAAACTTTATTTATATCGCACATTATATAAATAAATATGTCTTAACGTGTTTCCTATCATCCAAATTCTTATAGAAGAACAGAACTTCCTCATTTTAAATTGTAATTCTATCCACCCATTTAATCTTCACAATCTCTTTACTATAACACGATATTTCAAAGACCTCCTTCTCTCTGTCTATAAAATCGTTCAGGTTTCACATTCATACAGCACGATGCTAAATAGAAATGTTAATTTCTAAATTAATTGATTTATTTTTTGCACTTTCAGAATCGGATTTTTGTGTTTTGTCAAGATTTATTCATAAAATCGGAACTAATTTCATAAAATGTGTTACAAATACAAACAAGGCGGTCTACTTATAAGTCTAACGATAATATGGATATTTGCCAAGTAGTCCGAAGTGGAAATCATTGAGAAGAACAATACTTAAGGATGTTCTTTCAAGACAATCCACACAAAAAGTTTTAGCCTCGTAACCACTCTATAAATATGAATGGAACTAGAATTTTAGGTTATGTTTTTTTAACGTGACTGTACCACTCACACAACGAAATCTCTATATGGATACACACATACTTGCCGGACCGTTTCCAAGCCATTGTGCTTATATCCCCTACACTAAAAATAATCGCCCAAATATGTTTTTTTTTTTTTTATCAAAACTACTTGGTAAATAAATTCAATTTTTTTTTAAGTTACTCCGAATATGTTATTCTAATAAATATTAGTTTTTCATCAAGATCGTGAAAGTCCTTCAATGAAAAAAAATAAAATAATCATCATATCCCCACCCTTTCCCTATCTACCCTATGTTAAAAATGTCATTTTTAATTGCAATTATTTCATGTTTGGTGTGGTAAATCGTCTTCAAATTTCAACAGTATGTGTATTATGCTTTCCAAGTTTCAAAGATTTCTTGAATTTTTGCATTTGTGAAAGAACTACCTTAAATTAACCAATGTAAAATAAAAGTGAAGAAACAGAATGAGAGGAAGTTTAAGGATAGTCAGCCTTAAGGAAGGTATTTATCTAATGTTAAATACAAAAGCGTTGAATGTTACCATTGTTGTTGTTAGTTGGATGTTTCCTTGGGCGGCCAGGCCCGCGTCGGGGCGAATCCAAGCTTGGCTGCGGGCCCCTATCACCACCACCACCACCACTCTTTTTGTTACAACAACTACTTGAACTTTTAATACTACCAGAGTCATTATTATTATCGTTGTTGTTGTTGTTGTTGTTGTTGTTGGACTGGAAATCGTATTCATACTCGAAGAGGAATCAGTTGATAAAATAGAAGACGATTCCGATGATTTCCGATGAGTAAGTCGGGAAAGTTCACGTTGTTTTTCACGATATCTAAAAAGAGAGGAAAAAGAAATAAATATTTTAGTCTCAAAGTAGTATAGTAATAGCTTTTGCAACTTCAGAGTCATAGATAGATCAGATAGTCAGGTTGAAAAACACTGATATAAAAGAAACAAAAATCTATAATAGAATGTATATTAATATATCATTTCTATACCATGAAGTACTCATTAATTGGGTTATAATTGAAAGCCAATGGATATTATATGCTTAATAATGGTATCTGCGTTTGTGGGGAAATAATTTTTACCTTTAATAGTAAGGTACAAGCGATCAATTTTGTGTCTGTGTGTCTCACATCCCAGAAGGACGTGGTAAATCAGAAGAATAAAGAAAATAATAAAGAAAAAATGAGCTTAATAAAATGAAAAAAAAATTGTGAGATTTAATTATTAAACTAATACAAATAATTGTTATACACTGAAAAAACAATTTCTTTATAGTAAATATATTGATAGAGTTGAGCATTTTTAATGAGCTCTTATTTATTCCAAAGATATTTGATTAATAATCAAGATATATTGAAATCATTCCAAATATGAACAAATTTTTAGGTATTTAATTATATCAAATGAATGTCTTGTTTACTTTTTATAAAACCTCTTATTTTATATAAACGAATGTCTTGTTATCATAAAACGACTTAGATTTTTTGGAAATAGTGATATCTTAATAATTAGGATATTTTTAAAAAAAATTAACAAAAATTTTGTTAACATTATTAATTGTTTTTTTTTTAAATTTTAAAACCCACTAAGATTATAAATAATATTAATATATATTAAAATTAGATTAACTTGTAACTTAAATCAAATATAATAATTAATTCAAATTTTTATCTAATTAATTCAACCAAATGAATAATTAAAATAAATATGTATATAATTCATTTGATTGAATATAGATTCTACATCAAATGAACTCATTTTCTATTCAGAAATACATACCTATATATTTATTATAAATAAAAAATATTCAAGTTTATATAATTTCTTGTCGTAATTACGTATTATTTCATTTAAATACCCAACTATTAAATTTAACTATTCCACTATTTTACTCAAATAACAATATTTTCATAATTTACTTATTGGTGCTTGGTTCAAATAGCGGCATCTTAACTACTAATATATTTAGAGTTGCTCCAAAAATTTGAGAATACTTCAAATACGTATATCATTTATTCATATTGAACAGAGATCGATTTCGCCATAATTAACTTCACCATCTATTCATATGAAATAGAATTTCTTAACTATAAATATATCGTTTTTTCAGTGTACTTATTTTTATTGTTTTTGTTTTTTAGTAATTTTCAATGAGATATTCACATCAAAAGGCACAACTTGAATTCCTCTCAGTCTACCTATGGAATGACTTCCCAAATACTTGCTGACTCCAGAATTAAGTGTCAAATCGATGAGCATTCCGATGAGTATATCTCACTAAAAAATTTCTAATCTAGTTGACTTTAAATAAACAACCCAGCCACCAAAGGATCAAATCTGAAATTTGTTTACTTACTGTCTTTGTAATTCGATTAATTTCATTTTAATATCTGCTTCGCTTCTTGTGACCGAATCAAACAGATTAGTTCTTGATGCATTGGACGCGGAGCTTGTATTTTTTTTATTTATACATAAACTTGATGTTGCATTCGTTAATGATGTTGTAATCTCTAAAGATGCTGTCGATTGTTGTTTTGTTGGGTTTGTTTGAGTTTGAGTTTGTGTTGGTGGAGGTGCAGGTGGAGGTGGAGATGGTGAAGGCGACTTTTCTTTTTCATATACTTTATTATCCTCCACTTTTAATCGTTGTGATGCCAATACGCATAGTAATCCAAGTCCGCCGAAATGGGTTGGTGATGGAGGACAACTCGTTTCTGGATTAACGTTGGGCAGGGAGACCATCGGCGGGGATTCCGACCGTGGGCTTACACTCTCGATTTCTTCTAAAACCTCTGGTTCGATTCGAGGCTGATTTTTATTACTTTTAAATGAAAGCACATTTTCACTTTTAACCTGAAATAAAAATAAATAAATAAATAATAAAAACAAGAATACAATTTATCTTTAAAATAAATATCTAGGTATAATTCATTTTTAATAAAGAAAAAAATAATGTTGAATCGCATGAAAATCCTTTTGGTATTATATTCAAATACCTCACCATCTATCATGTCACCCAAAGCACAGAAATTTGTTTTCATAAAGCTTCGGAGCGTAATCACAACAAGGTCCAAAGACAATTTACAAATTAATTTAAATTAGAGAATAAAGGAAAAAAGATCTACTGGGATTCGAACCCGGGACGTGTGAGTAGAACAGGGGTCGGCAACCTGCGGCTCTCTAGTTCCATGCGCAAATATTAATAATTATATTATTTTATTTTCAAAACTCATAAAAAAATATTATACTAATGTATGTTGAAAAATATAGCTGAATTTGACCAAAAAAATGTTTTCTTGTTTCACTTATTCCAGACATTTTGATCTGCCTAGTAAATATTATTTCATATTGAAAGCTATTTATTTTATATCAAAAATCAAATTTATATACCTAATCTTAATCAAATACCATAATATTGAAACAAAAATGTTAGTTGCTTTTTAAAAACTGGGAAATTTTGTAAATTGTAACTTTTGGCTCTTCCGTCTCAAAAGGTTTGCCGACCCCTGGTGTAGAATAATGAAAAAATTGTATTATAGGCAAAAGGATCTACCGAGTAATATTCATCATATTCCAGACGATCAATAATATATCTAGAGCTGTTTAGAAGACCACGAAATCAATTCGAAAATGGAAATTTATTAAAAGAAAATGATAAAATATTATTTAAATTAAATTTTGTCCGCCTCCCTGGTGTAGTGGTCAGCATATATGACTGGCAACCCGGAGGTCTCGGGTTCGATTCCCGGCTATACCCAAACATTTTTTATGTAAGTATAGGGTCTGGAAAAAAATTAAGTGGGAGATAAATTTAACCTAATTTATCGCACGGAGAATTTACCACTGCTCGAAGCCCTTAAAAAACTTAATAAATTGGATTGTATCTATCTTTCTGAGATTTGGCTCGTGATCCCGCCTTCTTTCCTTCTACTCTGTTCTTTTCACGATCGAGGGGCCATCCCATACAGGCCTTAAGGGGATGCACCTTCTAGTGTATCTCCTTCTCACATCAATATAATTAAAAAAAAATAGAAAATAAATAAATGAAAGCATAATGAATGTTACCTGAGCTTTGGATTGGAATAGTGTCAATGTCTCAACGGCTTCATCGACCAAACCGGGCTCCGATTTACAAATAGTATTTTCTACTATCCGGCCATTAATATTGTTTCGTGTTGACGCTGTAGCAGTCGCAGTCGCGGTCGCTGTTGCTGCCTCAAACTGTTCAATACTATTAGAGAGCAATTCTAATCCGGAGACATCATAGCATGACGAGGGTGATGAAGAATTATTCAAGCGCGGTGTTGATGCATTAGACAGGGTAGATTTTGGAGGAGGTGTCGCGGCTGCCACAATGGGTGTTATGCTAGTAGTAGTACTAGTTGTAATGTTTGAACTAATTGCCGTGGCAGGCGGAGGAGTTGCCATTGGAGAAGTAGGTGCAATTATTGGGGGAGTTATTATATCTTCATCAATCCGTTCTACTTTTACTTGAATTTCTGTTTGATTGCCAGCATCAATAACTTTACGAATTGGTTTAGGTTTCTGTAACAAACATACAAATAAATAAATAAATGAAAACATATTCAGAGGAATCATCTTAATAAAATAATAGACCAGCTCTTTATGGGGTATTCAACTTATTGCATTGACGCTTCAATAAAGCATACTGAGGATCGCACTTTGAAATTTTGTAAGCACATTTCTTCTGAGGAAGATGTGAGTTCAAAAAAATGCTATTAGTAATTAGATTCGGCGAATAAATTTAAAGTACCTACATATCTGAGAACATAAGCGGGATTTAGAAGGTAAAGAAGCTATCAAGATTAAGGGCCCTATTTATTGAAATGAATAGTCTAACATCTCTAGTGAAAATAGTTTTAATGAATTTGGAATATAACTTGAGTCCATACCCAGGAGCAGAGCCGGATTTACGATTTAAAGAACCGATTGTTAAATAATAATGAAACCCTACTGTAAGATAATCATTCTATTTAGAAAAAATTTCTGATCATGATGATTTTTTTTTGACAAAAAAGTCAGAAAATTTATTTTTCTTGGATTCAATTTAAAA
Source organism: Forficula auricularia (assembly GCA_024734495.1). Taxonomy (NCBI): domain Eukaryota; kingdom Metazoa; phylum Arthropoda; class Insecta; order Dermaptera; family Forficulidae; genus Forficula; species Forficula auricularia. The sequence continues at coordinate 4,764,846 of JALMQS010000106.1, forward strand.
ACAAAGTTAAAAGTTGGTTATAATTAATTTTCTGCTAAGGAGTAAAAATATTTTACAATAATAACAAACAAAATTATATAAATTACAGGAAGAATCTTTCAATTCGAACTGCTCTCCGGTGAAATGCTTACATTAATTTAAATTTTATGGAAATTTAAACTGTAGTCCGCGGACCTCTGGGAGTCCTTGAGCTTACATTCAGAGACTTGCAAGCCAAACAAAGTGTAGGGGGCGTCCCTAAATTACGTGAGGAGATTTTTTGACCCCCTTTCCCCCTTTGGTGAGATATCGTGAGATTTGACTCGACCCCTCACCCCCCAATTTCAAGTGAGATTTTTAAAAATGCGTATTTTTAGTGTAAACTCGTTAATCTGTGCTTGAATGCGTTGGATTTATTTAAAACACATAATTTGCTTAATTATTTTTATTTAAGACTAGTTAAGACTATTATTATGCTGATTTTATTGCACTTTCTCAGCATTGCTGCTGAAAAACTTTCACCTATCCCTTGGATGGAGTGGGATTAGGCTCGGTCGATACGGAAAGGAAATGCATCCTGTCCCACATGACGTTCTCGATGGTCTTAATTCAGGAATTTCCGCACAATGTGGCATGTCTGTAGAATCGCGATCTTCTGGGTCGTTTTGAAGGTCCAATTTGGCATGCCATTATTATTATTATCCGAGTTAATGCACTTTCTCAGCTTGCGCTGGAAAAATTTCACCTATCCCTTCAGATCTTATTTGGGATTAGGCTCGGTCGATGTGGAAAGAGAATTCACTCTGGCCCACATGATCCTCCGGATAATCTTCAATTATTGAGAAACTTGCGCACGATATGGCAGGTTTGTAATATAGTTGCCTTCTGTGCATGCTTCAAGATGGTGTTTGGCAGACCAAGTTTCTCAATGTTCTTATCAAAGTTGTTAGAGACAACCCCCTCAACAGATATCACTAATGGGTAGATGGAGACCCTATCCAGTTTCCAGATCTCTTTAATTTGCCAGGCGAGTTCCTCATATTTGTTCTTTTTCTCTGCCTCTGTCCTTTTGATGTTATGTGTCAGAGGAACAGCGATATCAATGAGTATCCCTGAACTTGTGTTAAAATCTATTAGAAGAATATCGGGTCGGTTATAAGCGATGGTCCTATCAGTTAACACAGGCCTGTCCCAGTATAAAATATATTTTTTCGATTCTACGACCGGCACTGGCTCGTATTTATAATAGGGAGGTGTATTCGTGTCCAGTAAGCCATATTTGATTCCTAGCTGTTGGTGGATCAATTTGGCCACTTGATTGTGCCTTCCCAGGTAGGCAGTCTCAGATAGTGTTGGACACCCTGCCATAATATGCTCGATGGACTCACCTACAGAATCACATCGCCTACACTTGTCCGTCACATTTAACTTCAGTATGTGCTTCTCATAATTTTTGGTTCTTATAATTCGATTTTGGATAGCCATAATGAACCCTTCTGTCTCAGGGTAGAGAGAGCCATCGGCCAGCCATTGCAGAGAAGCACTCCTGTCGATATGATCTTCGTCTAAGAGGTTTGGAAATTTCCCGTGAAGAATATTCTCTTTCCAGGGTTTAAACTCTTTTTCCGAATAACAAACGCATGACAGCTCAGATTTAGTGGAGTATACCCCTCGTCGGCCCTTATGACAGATTTAATGAGGTCGTCATTAGAACATAAGAATTTATTTCTTATGTTTTCTTCTTGGGTTCTACATAGATTAAAGATGTTGATTAACCCCCTTCCTCCTTCCTTTACGTGGTAAATATAGCCGTGTAACGGAGGAACTTGGATGTCTACAACGAAATTTCCTAAGAATACCTCTACTGAGCCTATCCAGATTGTCCAGGTCAGTTTCAGTCCACTTCACAATTCCGAAGGAGTACGTCAGCACAGGAACCGCCCAGGTATTTATGGCAGTAATTATGTTTTTCCCTGATAGTTTGGTGTTTAGGATCTTGGTGAGTCTCTTCCTGTACTTTTATTATTATTATTATTATTATTATTATTATTATTACTTAATTTAGCCCAGTTTCTCGGAATTTTACACAGTTTCTTGCAGAAAAAAATATGTGATATTTTCCAACAAAAACCCTCTACCCTACGTGACATTGGGTGAGATTCGGCACGACCCCCTCCCCCTAAACGCCTCACGTAATATAGGGACGCCCCCTTATATAACAATTATGAAAAATACAAGTATAATAATCTCAACATGATTAAGGGTTCAACAAAATGCACATCAAATCAAAGGGTCCTTGAAATCATAAAGTTTAAGAACCGCTGTCCTATGGTACGTGTTTCCCACCCACGACTTTTCGCCTTCTAATTCTGAAACCTACTTTAGTGATCCTAAATGTAATAGCTAGACGAAACTCAATTCTTCGATCTGTTAAAATCGAATATGTTAGTTCAGTGAACAATAGCGTAGCCCCCCCCCCCCTCATAGTTCAGGGTAAAATATTTTGATCAGAAGAAGCGTAAGAACATAAATACCATAAATGAATAAATAAATAATAAATGAAAAGCTAATAAGCATTACGCTTGATTTATTTAAATAGTTATTATAGTTTTCTCCTTTCATAATAGAAAAGCTGCTAATCATGAACCCACCATCACGAATTTCTGACTTCGCCATTACACTGTCAGTGGATTATCTTTCTAAGTATCAACATTAATTCTAGATCTAGAGTTATCAATAAAGTCTTAACAAAAAAATAGCTAAATAAAAAAAAAATGACTGACATAAATCAAGACAAAACTTTACAACATCAATTAATTAGTCACATTTTTGTAGAGGAATACAAATGTCCTGAGAGCGTAGAAAAGAACGGGAATAAACCAGAACATGCCAAGCAGTTACAGAAGATGATAGAAGTGAAGGAAACTAGTGTAGTAACCACGACAGTTTATTAGAAAAAGTGAAGAAGTATTAAAAAAGAAGATGATGAGAGAAAATGATAATCGGAGGAAGAAGGAAATGGAAAGATACTGAATGGGCAGCTAGGCGGGATACGGATGATACTCATCAAATATTGGGTTGATGCATAAATTCTTAACGTTTTATTTTGGTATGGGAACCCTGTGGTGTTGAAAGTCTATATATAGTGTGTCAATTGGAAGAATAAATATTGTAATTAAAAAAAAATCAGTGTTATTTCTTGGCCAAAGAGGAGGAGTCTCAACTTCCGACATATTCTTCTCTTTGAGACAGCCTGTTCCATATACCGGGTGAGTTTTTTATCTTGAGACTTCTTCTTATAACTCAAAAACAGTGCATTATATGAAAAAAAGTTTCAAATAAAAGTTTATTTATATCAAGGGGGAAACTAAACTACACTATTGTTTGTCGACTTCGAACAAGTTTTCAAGGGGATTTCAAGGTCAAGTTCTGTTTTTTAAATGGAAACCTATATTTTTCTTTACATAGCCTAAATTTACAAAAATAACTGAACAACTTCCATACGAACTATTTTTTTATACGACATCAAATAAACAAAATATTAAATCAATTAGATCTCAAAAAATCCAAATAATAATTATTCTTAACAATTATTCAACTTAATTATCAAATATTTAATTATTAAATAAATAATTTAATAATTTTGCGACAATGTTCTGTGACATTCCAGAGTGTATCGCAACTCTTTTCTGGATGAAACATCTTTCTTCAACAAAAAATGCTCCATTTTTATTATGGTAATACAATATAACTTTCTACTGGATTGACACGAGAAATAAACTTTTTTAAGCTCAAGAATTTTAAATAGATCTATTAAGTAGAAAATAATCTCTTAAATCTGTGTATAATGAGGTTTTAAGATCATTATAAACACTTATTTTCATTGTTGTGACTTTTCAATTTAATAATTAATTATTTGATTTTTTTGAGATCTAATTGATTTAATTTTTTTTTATTTGATGTCGTATAGAAAAAATGAAAGTTATTCAGTTTTTTTTTTTTTTTTGTAAATTAAGAATATGTAGAGAAACATATAGGTTTCCATTTAAAAAACAGAACATGACCTTGAAATGCCCTTGAAAGCTTGTTCTAGGTCGACAAACAATAGCGTAGTTTAGTTTTCCCTTTGATATAAATAAGCTTTTATTTGAAACTTTTTCATATAATGCACTGTTTTTGAGTTATAAGACTGTATCAAAATAAAAAACTCACCCGGTATGTGGAGAATGCCATCGGGAAATGTTCGGAGAGAAAATAACTTTGTCGATTCAAAGAGAGTCACTTTGACCTGAGTGATTTTTGACGTTCTGGAAGAGCTTTGGACTCTAATGAAGACCGTGTGAAGTCTTTAATTCCTGAAGACCCACGTCACTTGACAAAAGTAATAAACTGTGACCAGTCGACCATTGTGCGGCATTTACATTCCAACAGTAAGGTTCAAAAACACTACGAATTTATGCATCAACCTATTCTTAAATAATTTATAATTTTATTCTTTTCCTCTGACTACTCAATGATTTTTATATTTTTAGTCTAATCTCCCAAGCAACATAGAAATTTGTGTTAGCTAATACAGAAATATATGTAGATATAAATAATCTTACATTTGGTTTTTGGATTAATTCCGTTTGAGGATGAGGTGGTAATGATTCACTACAAATTAGCTCATGAGATATTGATGTTGGTGGATGAGAAGAAATTTCTGGCGGGGGTGTAAGACACGTATCGGCTGGATTCACAGGTGATGTAGCCTGGGAGGATGATAAAAATATCATCGAATTAAGAGAACAATCAAGAGATGTATATACAGACATATATTGACCCACTGATACATAGGAAATAACTTGGAATACAACAATTATTCAAATTCCTGCCTCCCTAATTATTTTACAAAAAAAAAATTTAAAAAAAAAAATCAAAATTGAAAACTACAAAGGATAAGTATATCAAACAGATAATTTTTAAGAAAAAAATAAAACCGACTTAAAAAATTAAATGCAACAAATAAAATACACTAAAAGGTATAAAATAATTATTATCTTATTTAGTTACAACTAAACTACGAAATTTTAACATGAAATTACTTTTTGAAGTCGGTGCCAAACAAACTATACCTATAAGCGAGCGTACCAACCAAACGTACTAAGTAAGATCCGTCGAGTGCGATTCATAAAAGGTATCTGTTTGGCACAAGGGCGGATCCAGGAATTTTTCGAATTGTCCAAGCGGGGGGGGGGGGAGAGAGTCAGAGACACAACTTTATTTTCAATTTTTAAAATTTTTTAAAAAAATAAATGTTTTTTTTTACAAATTTTTTTTGCCAGGCACGGGCCTCTATGGGGGGCGGTCGCCCCCTCCCCTCTGGATCCGCCCTTGGTTTGGCACCGACTTAAAAAGTAATTTCATGCTGATATTTCGTCGTTTAGTTGTAACTAAATAAGATAATAATTATTTTATACCTTTTAGTGTATTTTATTTGTTGCATTTAATTTTTTGAAGTCGGTTTTATTTTTTTCTTAAAAATTATTTTTATTTTTCTCATTTTAGTGATGTTATTAATAGTGATCATATCATCAGAACTTGACCAAATTAATATGGCACCATCCCTAAGATACCTCCTTTCCAATAAAAAAAGAATCATCAAAATCGGTTCATAAACAAAAAAGTTAGGCCTGAACAAACCTAACAAAAAAGGTCTAATGCCTATAAAAAAAAATGGGACCAATCGGAAGGTAGACTGGACCCAATGCCAAAATTTTTTTCAAAATCGGTTCACAATTGGCGGAGATATGAGGTAACATAGGCACAAAAAAAAAAAAAAAAAAATTCAGTTGAATAGAGAACCTCCTCCTTTTTTGAAGTCGGTTAAAAATACCCTAAGGCAGTGTTTCTCAACCTGTGTGCCCTGAGAGATTGTCAAATGTGCAGCAAGGGTTTTGACAAATAATTAAAATTGCATGGGTTTTGTAACTTTGAGATAGTATTTGTAATTAGCTCAACAGTTACTAAAAAAATTTTTAAATTAATTTTAAGATCCTAGGAAATTGGATAAATAAATTGAATTCAGAGTTTTATATTGAATAAGATGGACGTTTCGTCATTATATTTGCGATTATTCTTCAACTCAATTGTCTAATATTATTATATGAAAAATTCTATCTTTTTTAATTTATCTTATTCTTAAACACATTAATTTTTCATCACAGTTAAAACAAAGAACCACAGAAAGCACAATTTTGTTGAAGAATACGTAGCTGAAGAAGTCGCAAATATAGTGACGAAACGTCCGTCACATTCAATATAAAACTCTGAATTCAATTTATTTATCCAATTTCCTAAGATCTTATGAATTAATTAAATTATGGACACGATTCACCAAACAATATTTTTAAATTTAGTTTGTGTGCCGCAAATAATTCCAGATATTTTTAGTGTGCCGTCAACCAAAAAAGGTTTAGAAACACTGCTCTAAGGCGTTGGTAATAATAAAAAGAAAGTACATTTTGAGGTTGTTTTATTGAGAAAACGGTGTTGTTCGAGATCTCTTCCAATAGTGGACCTAGCGAAGGACTATAGGGAACGTAGCCCCTGAGCTTAACCGTTTTTGGAGCCTGCAAATGATTCTTATTTTATTGTTTAGGGGACGTACATAAATTACCTCACACAATAAGGGGGGAGGGGGCATCTCAGATTTGTGACAAAATGTGACAGGGGAGCCCGGGGGATTTTAAAAATTGTGATGTCACAAAAGTCAAATTAAAAATTAAACTTAATCACTTACGGACAAAAAAATCGATCCACCTAGCATCTTCTCTCTTTTTCTAAAACTTGGTTTATTTCAGATTCTAGGCATCGGATTGAAATAAAAGAGGTGTCATAAGTTAGGGAATTTATCACAGTTTAATAAGAAATAAATTGTTACACTTTGTAGACACAATTTTTGATATATGAAAAAAAAATAAGAACATAAGCAACTTTTTAATTTTAAGATATTGGAAATAAAGTGTACCTAATGTTTAATTCTAAATTTCTGTATTAAATTAAATAAAAATAAAATATAAGATAAATTTGAAAAATAATGAAATTATTATTTATCTTAAAATTACAAAGTTGTCTTATGTTCGTATTTTTTTCAATATATTAAAAAATGTGTATACAAAATGTAACAATTTATTTCTTAATTATTTATCTTCCCTATGAGGTTTAATAAGTCACACTTGTGAAAGTTATATTTTCACTATTTAGGACAAAGGAAATTGAACTTTCACAATTGTGACTTATTAAACCTCATAGGGAAGATAAATAATTAAAATATTAAGTCTATTCAGTATTCACCTAAAAAAAATTATTTCTAAATTGGATGTTGATGAAAGCAGTCCACGGTGGTTGTAAAAAAATAAGACTATAGAGGTTTTTTTATTTTACATTTATTTGTTAAACCGACGTTTCGGAGATTTATTCTCTCCTTCTTCAGGGTAACAAAAAGTCAATACCCTGAAGAAGGAGAGAATCAATCTCCGAAACGTCGGTTTGACTAAATAAATGTAAAATAATAAAACCTCTATAGTCTTATTTTTTACAACCACCGTGGACTTCTTTCATCAACATCCAATTGCATATTTATACCAGTCCGTCTCCTAAAGAAAATCTCTATCAATTATTTCTAAACTGTACTAAATTCCCTAAGTTATGACACCTTTTTTATTCCAATCCTAGAACCTGAATTAAGTCAAGTTTTAGAAAAAGAGAGTATAGGTGGCTCGATTTTTTGTCCTCAAGTGTATATCCATTTACTTAGTTGAGTTAATCTATAAAAAAATTTATACAATTATTTAATTATAGAGTATAAAAGTGATAGTGTGACGTCCAAATACAGGGGGGCTTAATGAAAATGTGATAGAATGTGACACAGGGGAAGGGGTATAAATATAAAAATCTTGAAATTCGTGTGAAGTAATTTATGGATGGCCCCTTATTGGGGTAAGAAATTTTTTTTATTTCGATTGCATTTTAAGTGGTATCATGGAAAAACATAATTTCAAATTTAAAAAAAGTACAAAAATTTAATCTAAAATTTGGATGAAAAAATTGAAATTCATTCACCTATAATTCCTCGATTCTTTTACCATATAATAATAATAAAAAAAAACCCCACAACAGAATGTGTTGCATTCATTGTTTCTATAGATTTTAATTCTGTTTAAATTATGACCCTTGGAATTTTGATCGAAAATAATTAGTAAAGTAGAAATTTGAGTAAATGTTGTTTTTCATGTTGATTCCCTATTAGGGTCAGTCAACACTTGGTGGATAAAAAGAAAGTGATAAAATGAATAAAACAAAAATAAACTCACTTGAGATCGTTTAAAATTGTCCGAATTTGTTGTTATTGTTGCTGAAGATGGTGTGGATAAAATTAAGGAAGGTGGTGTGACGTTGGCAACGGTGCCAGTTACAGCAGCAGCAAGGGGTTGGATGTTGGGTGGGTGGAGGGTCAATTGGGGGATGGACAAGGGCATAGGGGCGGCGGGCAAGGCGACCAGCGTGCCAGGGTTGCTGGTCGTGAAGTAAGTGGGCTGCTGATGCGGATGGTGAACTGAGGCCAGGGAAATGGCCGGGTGCGACAGTGGAGTCCCCTGCTGTGGAGTCTTAGCACGTTTCGTTAGCGTTGGGGTCGGACTTTGTTGGAGAGCTGAATGCATCGAAGTGGGGGTGTCATTCGATTCAACCAATTGGATATGATGTTGAGATCCAGCGGCGGCGGCAGCAGCTGCAGAAGCAGCCAACGAGCTCGAATTCGGCGTCGGAAAGGTCGGCCACATCACAGCCGCCCGGTGATAATGTTCTGAAAATTAACAACATTTTAATTAAAATTATTATATAGGTGAAGTAGTGGCCTCGGCGACCCTACTTCGCAGGGCAAAGTGCTAGAGTAAAGAATTTTTTTTTCAAAAAGTATGGAACCAGTGAGTCTCGATCTAAATTAGCAGTTTGTTTTCTTGATAAATTAAAGAATTTAACAGCAAAATAAATGATAAGATTGGAGTAATTTTTGGAAATGGACTGATAAGTGAAATTGAGTGGATATTGATGAGGCAGTCCAAAAAAAGAAAATAATTTAAACTATCTTTTTATTCATAAACCGACGTTTCGGAGGCTATTCCCTCCTTCTTCAGGGTTTTGAAAGGTCAGTTAAGGAAATCCAATGCGACATTCCCCTCTGTCTCTTCTTTCAGTGCCAGTAACAATAATATATTGTAATTCCAGGACCGTGCCTGGAGGGTGTTCAGTGCGTGCGCCGCACGCAGGCTTTCAAATAGCCAGGGATTTTTTTGTTTTTTATGAGATTAAAATATGAAATTTGTAAAAAAGAAAACTATAAATGATTTGAAAATTTTTTCTTTTACAAATTTCATATTTTAATCTCACAAAAAACAAAAAAAAATCCCTGGCTATTTGAACGGAATGAACACCCGCCAGGCACGGGCCTGTGTAATTCATTCTCAGCAGAATTATAATGTAATAACTAAATTCTAATTCTAATAAATTATCATTCTGCTGAGAATGAAATACAATATATTATTGTTACTGCCAGTGAAAGGGGAGGTAGAGGGGAATGTCGCATTGGATTTCCTTCACTGACTTTTCAAAACCCTGAAGAAGGAGGGAATAACCTCCGAAACGTCGGTTTTATGAATAAAAAGATAGTGTAAATTATCTTCTTCTTTTTTTGGACTGCCTCATCGATATCCACTGAAAATAAATGATCTTTTCGAAAAAATAAATAAAAAGTTCCCTGCTTAGTAATTTTCTTAGGGGGGGAGGGGGGAGATTTCTTCCCCTATATTTCATGGTGCACCTAAAATCTTTGTAAGAGGTGAATATTTCTGTGAGTGAGACGGAATTCGATCAACGCGATTGGGGCCGATTGCTCTCACAGGGACTCAAAAAAGAAAAAAAACACTGATTCGTATTAGATAAATCCTTTAAAATAATAATTTTTTCAATGTTTCTATCCATAATATTTATTTACTAGTATATAAAATAAAATTTACCTATATTAGCTGTCGGTAAGAGAAGAAAATGTCCACTAAGAGGATCTCGGACAAGTTGAAATCCTACAGGTGGTAATGGAATGTCAGTGGGCCCCAATTGGATTGGAACTGGTGCTAAAAAAAGAAAAAAAACATAATATTAGTTTGATTTAAATTAGATATTTTTTTCTTTTTCTCTTAATATATTCGTACATATAAGGTTTATATACCTATAGGCAGAGATGTACAAAATAATCATACTTTTTTAAAATAAAATACTTTTTGAAAGAAAACATATTTTTATTAATCTTAACTTAAGGTTTATTTAGATTATTACATTAATTATGAACAGTGATTGCGTTAATTACGTAAATGTGAGAAAATATTATATTTATAAGGTTTTAATTGAGACTTAAGTAAAACCAGTTATTCGAACACTTTATCACTCATTTTTCTTCGATGTGTTCTCATTATCCCCCCCCCCCCCCAAAAGAGAAGAGTCGCTCCACAAGGGCAGAACTGAGCAAACAGGTGTTATATTATATTTTAAAAATATTTTTTTTATTGTAGGATAAACATTTAAACTCTATAGGCTGGTATCTTTACTATTTAGGTATTGAGCGGTGTTGCCAGTTGACCCCCCTGTGTTGTCGCTACTTGCAATATAGAGGAATCAGAGTCCTCTAAAAACAGGCAATAAGATTCGTCTTTTATCTTTTTTTTTAATGTCTTCTCCATTGCTGTTTAAAGCCTCCAATTTTTGTTTTTCAGATCGATTAATTTTACGTGTTTCAGTCAGGATAAAAAAATGCATAGGTAATTAGTAAAAGTATTTTAGCAAACTTAGTATTTACAAAATATACTAAGATACCAAAAGAATGTATCTAAATACAAGATACAAAATGAAAATGAAAAAAAGTATTTCAGATATAAGATGAAAATACGTATTTTATATCTTGTAGGTATCTGTATTTCAAATGCTGTATCTAAAATAACTCACATCTCTGCCTATAGGTATAGGTTTTTCACTATAAACCAACACCGCTTTTTAAATAATTTTCTCGCCAATATATTCAAGAATAATTAACATATTAAAGAGAATTGTTTTTGATCGCGTTTTTAAGCAAGATATATATAGTATCGCGAGACTACTGCTGGTTGAGGCTATTGGAGTCTGCTGAATCTAAGTCTAAGTCTGACCAAGAGAGAATGAAAAAGAAGTGATCCATTTGGATATAATCCAGCATCATTTCGCGTTTAGCCCGCATGACGCTTTTTATATCAAACACTGATATGGATCACCAAATGGATTTGTAATCTGAGATGTTATATATTCAATCCCTTAGTCCAACGCGCTCGATCTGTTAACACGTGTGTTAGGTGTTTGGTATCAATTAATCATAAGTTTCCTGTATTTGATTCAATCGCGAATCGAATGCAGCTGATTTTTGTCAGATATTAAGTGAAAATAATATCCGAATTTATATATGGTATTTATGTGTTGAAATAATGAAAACACTGCTTTCCCTAAATGTTATAGGTTTTTTGTTTGTTTGTTTTTTGATAAAACGCAAAATAATTCGAAAACTCAAAAGTTTATTGATTTTAAAATAAAATTTAAGCTTGGGAATTAGGTCTGGAACAAAATATCCAAGCAAATCAAAGCACCATTTTAAACATTTTTATCTGTGTTCATTTTATTCATCGGAATATTGCAAATGGAAGAATATAGAGTCCAAAAGTAGACCTTTGATGTGTTAATGTTTACAATTTTTTATATACTTACAGATAGTTTTAATGTAAATTTCAATTAATTCAATAAATAAAAAATAATATACATTTTACAATAGATATTTAATTTTCCCTTTATTATAAGGTCTTTTTTTATATAAATATTTAAATAAATACTTTGTTCTCAATTATCGTTGAAAAATAATATCTAATAATATTTGGAACAAAAATGACTATTGAATTTTGTTATTTGTCTTTTTACATAAAATTGATAGCTACAACTAATATGAGAGGAAATATAATGTTAGAGGAAACATTAAAATAATTATTGGATTTCATAAGTCAATTGATAAATTTTTTATAAAAATGAAATGAAATTTTATATCGCGATCAAAATTAATATGATAATCAATTTTTGGGGGCCCCCATATTCGACGGGGCCCTAGGCGCGCGCCTAGTGCGCCTTGCTTATGATCCGCCACTGACAACAGGACAAAATAACGAAATTGGAACTGAATTCATCCAAAAAGACTTGCGATAACACTCTGGAATGTCACAGAACAGTGTCGAAAAATTATTAAATTATTTATTTGATCATTATTTTTGATAATAATTGTTAAAAATAATTATTATAATTTTTTTGAGATCTAATTGATTTAATATTTTTTTTATTTGATGTCGTATAAAGCTTGAGTTGTTTACCAAAAAAGAATTTAGTCTTTTTGATTTTAAGTCGATTCTTCCACGTTTTCAGTAGAGGTTGCCATTAATAGTCAAAACATTAAAAATGAAATGCAATAAGGTTATTCCTCTAGTATTAGATAAGAATCGAACGTTATTTTTGATTTTAAGCCGATTCCTCCATGTCTTCTGCAATGGTTACCAATAATAATCGAAGGGTCAAAAACCTAATGTAGAATTATTATTCCTCAAGTAATAGATGAGAAGCCAAGTCCCTATCTTTCACTTGCCATGCCATGAGAGAAAAAATGAAAACCTTCAAAAGTAGCTAACTTTCAACATTTTTCAGACAAAACGAATACCGCTTGATACTATTATTTTAACAGGAAAATATTTGTTATATCTTCAGTTAATGATTCTCAGTTTTTCAAAATAATTTCAAGAAAATTACGATTGTTATTTAATGAAACAGTCGCTTTAACATCAATCGGGATAGAGTTCGCGTGTTAAATATGCAAATTTCAATGGTCAATATTTACAAATTTAGTCCCGCAAGGACTATTGAAAAAATTTCTACGTATAAAGGACACTTATAAATATGGGTATTCAAAGTTTTAAAAGGATTGCAAGAAAATCGATTTATTAGGGAACGTCCTTAAAGTCAGGTCCAACTCCCTACGATTCCTTTAATTATTGATCATGGACACGAATAATGAAATATTTATTTAAAATGATTCACCAAGAACCTACATCATTCTCTTTCAACAAAATTGAATTACTAGTCCGACTTAAGAAGTTTCACTTCAAATAAATAAATAAATAAAAATTATAGTGATTGGATGATTTCAAAATCAAGCGTTCAATTGGATTTGTTCTGATATGTGCACTTTTATTTATTCTTCCCACTTTTTTCTGTCATAAATTATTAAAAACCTGTTTCGGCTCACTTCTCTATTCCATAACGGGAAGTACTTTGTTACCTACACCTTCTAACCATCTATCTAGGTACATACCCGGATATTGCCAGAGTGTGGGTGGATGAAGAGTGGCGGGTCCTGTTTCCCAAGGGGCGCCCGTGCCAAGTCGATCCTCACAAGTTGAGCCGGTGGCTGAGGGCTGGACCACAGCTAGAATCACACATTTCGACCATTAGAGAATTCAAACAAGTGTGCTGACTTAAATGACATCTTTACAGAGAAAAGGTTCCATCTTAAAACGATATTAATTTTTCGTTGGATAATTTCAGCTGAAATTCCACCCATATAAACGCATATTTTGTCTGTTTGGGATCAAAATAAAATAATCATGAGCAAAAATTTGTTTTCTAATCCAAGGTTTCGATTTCAAATTCTACTTATGAAGTCTCTCGGACTTAAAAGATAATAGACATATCTTGTAATCCAAGAGGTTTCTTACCATATTAAAGTTTAATAAAATTCTTCCAGAACTTAAGTGACTTGATTTAAATTTTTCGTTAAATTAAAGGGTTGTTTTTGTCACAAATATAATAAAACAATAATTTCAATAACTATTTGAATTATTTAATTGATAACTATACAGTTTCGGTCACCACTGGTCGACCATCTTCAGTAATTAAACTGTGACCGAAACTGTATAGTTATCAATTAAATAATTCAAATAGTTATTGAAATTATTGTTTTATTATATTTGTGACAAAACCAACCCTTCAATTTAACGAAAAAAATTAAAGTTTAAAAATATCTATAATCTCATGACTACAAATAAAAGTGTGAGATCTTTAAACTTGAAATTAAAATAAGCACAAACTTTATATGCATTTTTAAATAAATAGTCTATTTTAAAACATTTTATTGTCTACATTTTATAAGAGTAAAATTGCCGATAGTGGAGTTAACTTTAAATTTCTGAAGAAACAAGAGCCTGTCATCTACTCGATCCGAGCTGGAATAGTTAATTTTAATTACGTATCAGAAGGGTTGTATTGTAGGGAAACAAACCCGAGTGTCAAAAATAGCAATCCAGGCCAATTAGCTACCTTGTAAGGTGAAATGGTTTAGCCCGGATTGCTATTTTTGGCACAAAATCAAAACCCCTCTGGTATGTAATTAAAATTAACAATTCTAGTTCGGATCTAGTAGATGGCAACCTCTTGTGATTTATTTAGTTTACAAATACAGTAGGGCGTCAATAATCCGGATTAATTGTGACTGGACCATGTTCGGATTAAAAAATGTCCGGATTTTCGAAAAGAACCAAAAAAAGGTGGTTTGAGTTCATAACAAAAAGAAAATTTGCTAAAACCGTTAATAATTCACTTTGGTGGTTAAATAATTGGAACAGATAAATAAAACCATTAGTTAATATGAACTTATAATGTATTTTAATAACGCTTTTTTTTTATAAATATGTATGTATGTATTCACTTCAACTTTTTATTGCACCGGAATTGAATAGGGATTATCGACGCTCTACTGTAGTAGAAAACTATACGGAATTTAATTCAACGCATTTATTTAATTATAAAGTTAATATTTAATTTTTATTAACATTCTCTCATTTCTGATTTATAAATAATATTGAATTTCATTCATTTCTGTGCGCAGTAGTTTAAGCGTTTTGAGAGAAGAAAAAAATGTTTTTTTTTTTTTTTTTTTTAGTTTAAGGTAGTTGTTTCGTGACAATAGAAGATAAAAGTTAATGCTAGAGTATATAGTACAGACAATAATGAGGATTCATAATTCATAAGCCCAAAACTTTTTGCTGTTTATGTACCACTACTAGCCAATCCCGTGCTCGTTTGACAAATCTGGCAACACTGTCCGAGCTTGTATATATTTTATTATAGAAATTACAGATAAAGTACATTATAAAGGGAGATTTATAAAACAAAAAGTTTTTAATAAGCGATTGAAAGCTGTTGCGACAATGACTGAAGCGAAAAAAGGTCAAGAAAAGTATTAAAGTTAACCCACTTTTTAGGTTAAATAAATGCGTTGTTGCCAGCTTGATTTTACTGTAAATTTTTCATTATTTATTCATTATTATCTCAGAAACTGTGGTGTAACTATGAATTAAAATTTTCTTAAAAATGTATTAGTTATTGTTTAATGTTGGTTTAGTTTTTTATAAAAATAGTAAGACGGGTTTCTTAATTATAATTAAATATGTATGTAAACTTTCCGATATCCCGTATAGTGCAATGTATAAGAGTCTGGAAAACTACATATATCTTTGGAATTTAATATCTCCGGAACTATGTATATTGTCCATAAATTTCGTTTTGCCACCAATCGATGCAGAATTATTTAAATAAATTTAAAAAAAAAAAATCCTAAGAAAACCCACATGGTGAAAAAACTACCTTATATTTTTCTCTATTGAATTGATGAAATATTGTATGTTGTATTTTCCCCGCAAATACGAATGTGTGAAAAATTTCAAAAAAATCAACTCAATCGAAGTAAGTCAACAATTCGATTACAAGATAATTCTACCCATCCCAAGTTATGGTAGGTGTTAAATAAAAACAAGGTAAAACTAATCTGTTCTCGTATAGTTTTGGTTTCCTGTTTTGCTTTTGAAGGGAGAAAGAAGTAAGTGTTTGTAACTGACCCATGGCATGGGAGAGAGCAAGGGATGAAGCTGCGTGCGCCTGTTGTGGTGGAGGCAGGTGGTGGTGGTGGTGGTGGTGGAGGGTGGTCTGCTCTTTCGGGCCCCTCGGTTCAATTTTGACGACAGTTTGTGGGTGTCCGTTGGTGCCGAGGCTGGTGGTCACCTCGGCCACTTGGCAAGGCACCGCCGACGCCGACGTCGTGCTCGTGGTCGTAGTCATGGTCGGGCTGGTGGTCGTCGTCAACGAGGGCTCTCTTTTCACAGCCACCGGCTCATTCGAATTAACTCCTCCAGGCAGGTGGAATGGCTGTTGGAGGGTTGCCGCCAAAGGAGGGTGCGACGGCGTCCATTCCACCGGGGTGGTACGGCTACACCCGCCGTGCATTTCCGGCGACGGGCTACCTGCAAAACAAACACACATCACACATTGGCACAAACGGAACAAGCCAAGAGCTTTCAACAAATTTATTGTCTTCATTAAGATTTAAATTATTCACCACTCTCAAAATTTCAATAAGATTAAATTATCAACATCAACAAAGATGTGTTACTTAATAAGCAAGTTTGAAATAATTAGACAAAGTAATATAGCTCCCAGGTCCTTACAGAAATAAACTGATGTGGCCATCCACTTAACTTTACCATACACCTGCTCCCTCTCTGATATTTAATAAAATAATTTTTCATCATTTACGAAAGAACCCCTTCTGTTAATTTTGGTCCCATTATAGTAAGTACCTGGCCACCGAGCGATGCTCGGTAAATTTTTGCTTCAGTTAAATGCTATATATTAATTTCCGAACCCCCCCTGCCTCACGGGGCCCCACCACTTCACCCCACCCCTGAACCCCCTGCAGCTCTCCACCCCACATCCACCCCAATTCCGCCCCCACCCCCGAAACCACTTTCCTCGCCCACCCCGTACCCCTCCACCATTGCACCCGCACCATCAGCACAACCCTCGCCCCCACCCCCGCACCCAGTTTTTGCATTTCAAGCCTTGTAGTGGTCCACAGATTATGTGTATATATGTATAGGTATATAAATAAATACATACGTATAATATTTTTCTTTAATTAATTAACAATTTTTGAGTTCATCAATTAAATTGCAAAATTCTAATATAGAAAAAATACGTTTGTGGGATTTAAAACTCGATTTTTAATCAATTAAATATCCTAACTTTTAATATATATATATAATATTTGTAATGATCTATTAGTGGAATTTAAAATTGAAAAAACAATTAATTATTAAAAGGAAATTGAATAAAAATGTAATTATAGATTTTTTCGAGACAACCACCTGTGAATAATTATTTCAATTAACAAAAAACCCATCAAAAACAACTTAGCCGAAGATGAGACCGTGACAGATCGAATCGCCAACACAAAACCCTCCTAACCCGTGAATTTCATCCAAATCGTTAGAGCAGTTTTCGAGAAACCGATTGGATATATATAGGTATACAAGATTTGCTCGTTTAATATAATAGTAATTAATCATATATCCATTTAAATTTCTTCTAGGGTAAATAGCTTTTTAGAATTTTTGTTTGGAAATTTTATAATTTTAATTATTTTTGACCCCCACATCCCCTTTGGGTCACTATGGCTTTCACATGGAGAGTCATTTTCGTAAGGTCGAATAGAGTACCCTACTAGGTATGCGAAATCTTGTAAAATCGATCAAAGAATCTAGGTATATAGGTATTAATTGTACAATTTTTTAAATACCACCTGATTTTGGTCGCCAAAAGAAATAATTACTTCCTTTTTTACTATAAGACCCTTTAATTGTAAATTTGATTTTTCTTGTTATTTTTTTTTTAATTTGAAAATTTTATCATTTCACTTTTTTAAGAACACCCCATCTTAGTTTTTGGTTGGATTTCAACCAAAATCTAATCAGCTCTTAATCTCGATACAAAAACTAATGTGAAATTTTTGTAGAATGTAATAAGGCACTTACAAAAAATAATTAATATCTAGTAAAATATCATTTTTTCGATGTTCACTCTATAAAGCTAACTTTTGAGAGCAAAACGCCATCGTCATGGCTTCACTCAACTTTTTTTTATCAACATAGTTTGAGCCGTTTTTGAGATTTTTCGAAAAAATAAAAACATGTGTTTAACCGCATTGAATCGAATTTTCTTATGGGTGTTTAGAAATGTATAAAACCTGAAAAAAATCATTTTGAAGCGTGATTCTTTTTCTGTCTGTCCGCTTGTCCGTGGCTGTCTATAATTAAATCTAAAGCGTCCGATATCAACAATAACTTAGCAACTATATGGTGGTAAAACATTTTTATTTTCAATACCAAAAACTCATTAGATTTAGTGCTTTCTGGCTTCAGAACTTCCGGCTTAAAAATTATATATTCCATTAGGTAGATATTCTTAAAAATGCAACAGACGAGAAATTTAAATACTTGCTACAAACAATCATACCTAAATAAAAGAAGAGAAAAATAATTTATTTTTAAGGAAATATTTTTGAATAGAATATACCTAGGTATACCATATATTCACCGGATAATGAAAGATATGGTATTTAAATTTCAATAAGATTGAGCCATGACTGCTGCTGTCATTTTGCGTAAATTGAAAAGGGATAACTATGGCTTAACAAAGTTTATAACTATAGAGGTTTAATTGTTTAATAAATGTTGGCAATGATTTTTTCTTTGCTATTCAACAACAGATTGTTGAGATGTTTGGAAAGCTAATTGTTTAGGGGGGGGGGACTTCAAATTTGGAAATAATTTTTGTGAATCAGAGTTCTTTGTTCTTAAAATTTTTCAACCCATCCAAATAGAAAATCATGGCACTGATTAGGGGAGACCGGGGAAAATCACGCCAAATTGTTTGTTATTTGACTACACAGTGGCGGTATTACCACAGGCACCGGGGTAGTTGCGCCATACATTTGGGGTAGGTAATGGGAAATGCAATAGAACAAAACGTTTTAGCAAAAACTTACTGAATAAGGGTAGGTATTATATTTTAATAAAAACTTAATGTTTACAACAATTATTTCGCTAAGAAAAAGGTTAAAGTTTAATCTTTTAAGCTCCTTGACAAAAATGTGACCATTTTCCACAACGTTTACATCTGAACCAAAGTTCATTGAAGTCGTATTCTACACAAAAAAGTCAGAGCTCATCATAGGAAACAGTACTTATGACATTAACACGTGGCTAAATAAATACACTATACTTATATAGCAGTATTTCTCAACCTTTTGTAGAGCGAGGAACCCTAGAGCACTTACGAGGTTTGTTCAAAAGAAAAGGTGAAGTTTGAATTTTTTTGAAAAGTATTTATTTATTCATCAATATCCATTGTGTCCCCTTCAAAGTAATCCCCCACAGATATAATGCACTTATGCCAGCGCTTCTTCCAATCCTCGAAGCACTTCTGAAATGCGATTTTCGGTATGGCCATCAGCTCGTTCTTCGATTCTGACTTTATCTCATCAATTGTGGCAAAAAGCTTTCCTTTCATTGGTCTCTTCAATTTTGGGAATAGGAAAAAGTCGCAGACTAAATTTTATATACCTAGTTTTTATTATTTAACAAGTTTACAAACTAAAAATATTGACTATAGCTTACCTATATAGGTAAGTATAATTCCGATATCCTTAATATTTTGGAATAAATAAAAGTTATAATTTTATCTGATGTTCATATAAAAATATGATTCTTTTAGAATCTGAATTTTTTTTTAATACCAGTCTCGAAGTTTCGATTTTTGTTTGGTGGGAGTAAACTGACTGATTTCAGGCTGACTTAATAGATACATTTCTCGCACTACGTGCGTAAATTTCCACTTTACTTAACAACCCCTCGATTTTCTCTCAGGTTTATTATTCATTTATATGAACATTAACAGCGACATAGATTCTTGTAAGCAACTCCAATTCATGTCGCTATCAAATATTATTTATATTAAATAGTGATCTTTACGCAGTTCCCAAAATAATGTATCAAACGTTAGAAAAATAACACTTAGGGCCGGTTGTATGTCGCAAAGTAAATGCTTTTTACCACTAACCAAGGGTAGATGGTAAATGGAGAGACTGGGATGGCCAATCAGATGACAGGAACTTTCAGCCCCTCCATCTACCATCTACCCTTGGTTAGTGGTAAAATCATTTACTTTGCGACATACAACCGGCCCTTAGATAGCCAGATCATACTGAAAAAAGCCATAGAGGTTATTTTTTCTCTCAGACGGTTCTTTCTCAGCTGGTATTACAAAAAATATACCTACTGTATGGCAGCCCCCTGGATTCACATTCGTACTCAGGTGAATGTAGTATAAGCCAAAGTACCTAAATGCCGTTAACTTGATTGTTGACTGTTCCTCAATTTACGCCTTTACAATAGGTATAATCTTATGATTTAATAATATCTAATAATAATGTAGGAATTGCGTTTATTTAAAATGGGAGTTTGAATAAATAAAAGTATTTATTTATAACGAGGGGTGAACTGCGACCTAATATCGTGTACACCTACTTCCATTTTCATTTCCAAGTAGAAGACAATAGATGAAGGGGCATTATTATTTAATGAATTCCAAAATAATTCCAGATAATATTCCAAAGACGTGTACACCTAATTCCAATCGCGGTTTACGCCTCGATTTATAATAAGTAGAGATTGATTTATTTACATAAAAAGGGGTTCACAGTTTCGCACGTTTGTCTAGCGTAATTATAACTTTAAAACATCTTACAATCATAATTAAATCATCTTAACATCATTATCATAATATGTACCTACATATAGTGTGCATAACTGACAACTCGCAACTGCCAACTGTCTTCTATACTTCAGATTCCTTTTAAAACTACAATGAAACCCCTTAAATTCGAACCCCGGAAATCTGAAATCCCGGGAAATGCGAACGAGTTTTTTTTGACAAAGGGTAGAAGTTTTCTTGAACTCGAGGCTAGGTCAAAGCTTCTTCCAAGATCTCTGCAGTAAGTTCACACTTGTATTTTGCCACGATTCTGCAAGCCAGTAAATAAAGTCTTTTAATTGTAACTTTCTTCAGCTTCTCAAGGATAGAGAGAGAACCATTTTCTTCAATAAGATATCCAAACCACCAGCTTTCGGCCAATCCGAACAAATTGAAATTCGAACAGGCTAGAGTGTTCAAAATTGCCACAATTTTTCACATAGTCAAATCAGTCACTTTATTAAAGCACTCAGACCCCTATAGTCGGCATCTGCAACTACCCTCCCCACCAATCTTTTTGCTCTCGAAGCACTGGTTAACGCGCTCTATCGTTCTTATACTATTAACCACCAAAGGGTAAATATCACTTAGATTTACTCTGTGTGCTATTCGCTAGGCTTGTACGAGTCTGAAGGTTACCTCAATGTATATGTTTTGCGGTCCGCTCGATTGACAAAGCACAAAACATATACAATCTCATGCACAGAAACCACTCAAGGTTTTCTTTAATAAGCGCTAAACCGCGCTTAGCAAAATATGTTTTGTGACACCCGCTCGCTTGGTAGTCAACAAAACTTATATACTCCTTTGCCCACTCAGGCGGCAAGAAACACACTAACTTTTCCGGGCAAATCGCCCCGGAATTGATGCGTCGAGCATAGACGCTTAACACACGCACAATCAGTGCATTTTTTCGCAAGGGAACAATTGGAACGGCGAGCCAGCCTCCAATAATCCATATTTTTCCCAAATACACCACCCCTTCTTAATCAATCCACCTAACTCCACTTCTATCAAAACCTTCCCTTTATTAATTACTGAATAAATTTTATATCAACGTTAAATTGTTTTATCTTTTATTTCATACGCTTTTGCAGAGAATTACCTTGTCTCCCTCCATTTGCTCTTTTACAGGATATCATATATGTATAATATTAATTAACTAGATAATCGAACCAGCAGCCCCTATCGAAACATTCTATTTTTTTTATAAAGTAACTAACAGCTTCCTTGAGGTCTTACAAACCTCATAACAAAAAGGAACGATACTTTCAATCAAGCAGCCCTAGTTAGTTCGGATTTGAGGGGTTTCACTGTACTTCTTATTTTCAAAAGCGTTTACCTCAAATGCGTTTTTCAAAAGCTAAACTTTATTTTAATATATTTATCACTCCTATTAAATTTAAATCCTACAATAATTAATTTTATTTTTTTATTATTATTAGAAATTTGTCATCATTTCGATTATGATGAGTGAGAAGGGGAAGAAATAAATCTTGGGATTGGCGATATATCCGTATCAAATTGCGAGTGGATTCGTCTCTAGTTAAACTCTTTTAATAGTTGAGCCCATTTCTAAATGCAAATCCGCCATGACAAGTGGCCGGCTCTGGTTGCACTTGGATATGCAAGTGGGGTCGGCTGGGTGGCAGGCTATTCAATGACCACGCCTACCTCAATTCTCTCCGGCCAATCAGAGCCGGGAGGGGCGGAGTCGAAAAAAAGAAAACAGCATGGACGAGGCGCGAGAGGGGAAGTGGGCGGGGCTCTCTGTCATGGCATTCCAAAGAGATCCAATCTATTTGCTCTTGCTCCGTCTAATCCTGCCTGCCTGAATGCCTGCACAGTGCACAGTCACTCGACTTTCTCTTTCCGTCTCCACCACCCCTCCCCGCCCTTCCCCTCTTTTTACACCCTCCCTCTACGTGACTTTGATAACTCAATACAAATACAAATAAATATTGCGATCAACTTTTTTTCTCTCGACAATTCATCAAATTTATAGTTCTAATTTATTTTTTCCTTTATTTTATTCGAGTTTTTATACGACTATTTATTTTTTAATTAAATGATCATTATCAAAATATTTCATGAAACCAATTGTGATAATAAATCAAGAATAAAATCGAAAATGGTATCAGCCCTGAAGGAAAGTTCCTTCCTGTTCCTGTAAAGGATCATTTAGATGGCTAGTAATTTAATTGCTCGTCAAAGTGAACTTTACAGCTCTTTTTCCATGACGCTGAATTCATTATCTAGATAGAACAAAAATTGATAGACAATATTTCACAACCGATTTTTGAAATATGTCACCAAAAATATGAATAAATAAATATAGATCGATCTATTTATTATAATGCTCATAATAATGTCGTTTATATTCAATAGATCTAATTGATTAATAAAAAAAATAAAGATTACTATGTTTCATTGAAGTAATGTTGTTTTTGTGATCAAAATATTATTATTATTTAAGGAGGTCCTTTCTCTCCCGTTGAGTCAAAAGAAGTGTAGTATCTAATATTTAATAATTAAGTTAAAATACAAATGAAAAATAATAGAATTAAAAATAAAATAAAATACACTAAAAGGTATAAAATAATAATCTAATTTAGTTACAACTAAACGACGAAATGTTTACATGAAATCACTTTTTGAAGTCGGTGCCAAACATATACATTTTATGAATCAAACTCGACGGATTTTACTTAGTACCTACGATTGGCGGGTACGCTCACTTATATAGTTTGTTTGGCACCGACTTCAAAAAGTGATTTCATGTAAATATTTCGTCGTTTAGTTGTAACTAAATTAGATTATTATTTTATACCTTTTAGTGTATTTTATTTTATTTTTGAGTTTTATTATTTTATTTGTTGCATTTAATTTTTTTGAAGTCGGTTTTATTTTTTTTTATAAAAATTATTTTTATTTTTCTCTTTTTAGTGATGTTATTAATAGTGACTTAATATAATACCTTGCATGCATCTCATAAGAGAAAGCGTCGGGCAAATGAATCAGAAAATGATAATAAAATTAAATTCATAAATATAGAAATTCTCTAGAAACGTTTGCGGGTTTTAAATGAACGTTTTAAGATTGCTTTTTTATAAAAGATTTTATTTATTATAATTTCGATTATTTGCTCATAAGAATTGGATATTTATGTTAATTAGTCATTGATGATATCATCAGAACTTGACTAAATTAATATGGGACCACCCCTAAGGTACCCTCTTTCCAATATAAAAAGAATCATCGAAATCGGTTCATAAACAAAGAAGTTATGCCCAAACAAACATAGCAAAAAAGGTCCAATACTAATGAAAAAACGGGACCAATCGGAAACTAGACTGAACCCAATGCAAAAAAATCATCAAAATCGGTTCACAATTGGCGAAGATAATCAGGTAACATAGACAACAAAAAAAATCAGTCGAATTGAGAACCTCCTCCTTTTTTGAAGTTGGTTAAAAAATAAATAGTATGAAAGCCCTAAATGTTTGAAATAAAAACAATTATAAAAAATAATTAAATACAAAATTAGTTTGATTTATTCAAATCAGCTGATAATAACTCTTGTATGATTTAGCAGTGTGTTGTATTTCTACTGTTTATGTTTACATCCAGACAGCATTTATGTGATTTTTTAAAGTAAAAATCTCAGTAAATTCCTCCATCAATGATATATTTTATTGCAAAAAAAGAAACCTGGATGTTTCAAAAAGCTAATTTTTAGATGTTTTTTTTAATTTTATCTATTACTATACTATATTTATCTAGATTAATTTGCCGCAACGCTGACGTAATGCTGCCGTCAGGGAGCGCTGATGCCGTCTTTGCGGCAAATTTGAAATATAATTGTAATTGAAAATCGAATTTTGGAATGAAAGACTCCAATTGATTTTAAATTAAGAAACATTAAATTTATTGATAATTATCCCCCCCCCCCTCACCACTCAAAAATTAAATATTCAATTCGCTTTTCTTTGCGCACAGAAAAAGAAATTAATCACATCTTATTTGATTTATATTTTATATATTATTTGTTTATTTTTTAAAAATTTGCCACTTTTTTATAATTTATTAAAAATCTAAATTTTGTTATTCTTATTTTTTGATTTTTACAAAATTGAACGACTTAAGACACGCATGCCCGAGTTTCTCATGGCAATACTGGAGGGAGCAGCCTGTCATACAAACAACACCTGATTGATCTCTTTTAAATATTTGGAGCCTTATATCGATTATCGATCCCAAATTTAAAAAATGATATAATATAATTCTCCTCCTCACACGATCCCACTTATTTAAATAAATCTACATATTTCCACACAAAAAATATCACAATGCTGTAGATTATAGAAAAAAAAATACTACCAGATTCATATCTAGAGCCTCATTTCTGTAGCTGTGTCAGGACGAAAATGAGGTGAAACTTTTAAGAGACTATGTATTTTCGTGAGTTTACAGGTATACATTTGGAGTGTGGTTTTTTAAGAGGAATAAAATTTTTGGACCGAGACGCTGCCGCCAGGATTTCAGCACAGAGGGCCGAGTTGAGGGCGTGCCGAAGGCATGCACGAAAAGCTCGTTCAACTAATAGTACTATAATTCAAGAGAAGTGTCAAGATCTTAATTTTCCATAAGACTCTAAGAAAATGACTTAACCATATTTCGAAGAAATTTAATATCCAAAAATTTGCTCGGTAACTGTGTGATTGAAACTTCACAAAAGATCGTTAGAGATAGAGAGTTAACTATTAGTAAAAATTTGAGTTAAAGTTATAGTCTAACGATCCGTTGCAGTTTATTTATTCATTGGCGGCGAAAGGACCTCCTTAACTATTAAACTAGCTAGATTTCTGCGGGGATGAAAAGATTTGATAAGTACAAAAACTGATTGAAATCTACGCAACAACTTCTCAGTACCATTATTATTCTAATTAGCAAAATATAACGATTGATATACATATTTACAATATAAAACTTGTTATAGAGGAAAAACGCACTAATTTTTACATCCGCGTAGTGATTTTTATCTTTTTATTGCTACACTGTGTGTTTTATATCCATTTAATTATAGCTAATGTTATTTTTCAACATATACGCCAAAGCCAATAGGCTGAGAAAAATCACATACATAGAAATAATGTTATATCCTTAACGAAAATGACATCAAAAAACAAATGCCCCCCCCCCCCCATAAAAAATAAAAAAATTTATACCTTCCTACTTAGCGTAGAGAGTCTTGCAAAAATAAATTATCTTCAGGAGTTTACAGAATAAAAACTGGTTTTTTTTTCAGTTTTTAATCTGTAAACTCCTGAAGAGGGCTAATAACCCAAAATATATTGAGTCTGTACTAACCTCTTTGAGTTTTATTTCATTCATTGGGAAACTACACTCCCTTTACTTTATTAATTAATATCATGTTTCACCTAAAACCTACACCACTTTCCCTAAGTAAAACCTTACAAAAATAGTTTACTCTATACTTTTGCTGTAAGAAAAGTTGAATACGATTAGTGCATTGGTATAATTCGCTTGTGGAGCTGGACCAGGGTAGCATATAGCCAATACTAAAGGCTGAAATTTAATTTAATTCACATATAATTAATTATAACTATTTATTAATACACAAAAGCAACAAATAATACAATACAATTTAACTACGAGGTTTCGATCATCTTATTCTGCGAACTTCAATAAATTTAATCACAAAACTATAAATCTACTCTTATTAAACGAGCAAATATTGTATATTTATTTATATATTTGTATTTTTGTTCTATTTTGAAAACGGCTCTACGGATTTTGATGAAACACAATCTATTAACAAGTTTTGAGGATGAGAAAACAATCTGGCTAGGTCTGGACCTCATCAAAATTCATCTTAATTGACTTTTTCTTAATTAAAGTAATTGTTGATAGATGAAAATCTCAATAAAAAAATTTGTTTACATTTTCTTCAATTATCTTTTATTTTTAATTGGTTTTTTAATTTTAAAACCTACTAATAGGTTATAACAAATATTATTATATTATATTAATATTTAATTAACAGCTATCTAAATCAAAACATTACAGGTGGATTCATAACAAAACAGGTGTGTTTACAAATAAAGTGGTTTAAGTGGTGGGGGCGAGGTGTTTGGTTTCGGGGGAGGGGGGTTCAGGGGGCGTGTACTATATATTGTATTTTTTAATTTGATTACTTTGCATCGCTCGGTGGCTCCAGGTACTAAGCTTTAAGAGCAACATGTCTAATAAATATGATAGTCAATATTAATATAAATAAAAAATAAACGTGGGTGGGGGGGGGCAAGTTTTTATTTTTAAAGTCAGACATCGTAATTGCTGAGTTCACGCGAGTTTTATTATTTCTAAGTAGTCAGATTGATCATTTGTAGAGTTTTTATTGAGTTGAATGACCCAGGTGGAAATAATAAATTAATTGTTACATGACGTTTCGACCTCTACTTCCGGAGCCGTTTACAAACGTCAGTAGTTGAGGCGAGACAAACAATCAATCAACTTGTGTATAGAAGTCCACTTAAGCAAAAACCCGCGAGAATTCGGATATACCTACGGCGAGGAAAAAAAAATTGTTTGGTTTATCGTTGCATAAATCAATTCCTGAACCAGAATTTATCAGGTTTAGTTTTGAGAGCTAGTAGATTAGTAGACAGCGTGTTCAACTATACCAATCACATTATCTTAGAATGAATTAGGCCTCTCTGGGTTAGCAAATGGTTATCTCTGAAATTCTGGGATAAACAGTGAGTTGGAGCAATCTTAAGTTCAATTACCTACCAAACTAGGAATCAATTGCCAGTAAATTAAATTACATTAAATATCTAGAGAAGAAGGCAACTGGACACCACCCTTGAGTTCTCATCAAGACAGCATATCCTCATCGTAATAGCCTACTCATGAATTTATTTAAAAGTACCTATAGGAATGGACCATAACAGGAATTTTTTTTATAAGCTATCTAGCAGTGGTGTGAGGCCCCATGGATGCTGTGGATGCGGCGCATCCCTAAAATTTCAAACATTCAGAGTATTTTCATAAATATCGACTTCAAAATTTCAGGGGGATCTTTAAATTTTCAAATTATCAACCGTTATTTAAAATATTTCTATAAAAAACATTTTTGTTTTGAAAAGTATATTGGTTCTCGAAATGAAATAAAATTGTTGCATAGTTTCAAGGGGCAATTAAAATTAATGATTTTTCAAAAAGGGTGTTGGTAAAAGGTTTGAAGTCTCTGCCTCTGGTATATCTTCCAGTTCAATCAGGTGAAAGACAAGTCTAGACGAGTTTTAGTAGAATAAAAATTGTTCTCGCTGAGAGAAATAATACAAAAAAGGAATAAATAAAGATGGTTCGAGAATCTTTGGACTAATCTATTTCTCAATATAAGATCGGATTTAACTAAGAGCGGTACCTATAGACTATAGGAGAGGCTGATTCATTGTGGAAGATGGTTGATTTCCATATCAGGGACTGCGGAGTTTAAGCCACAAGAATTAATTTCTGTCTCCTACCCTCACTTTTACAAAAAGTAGTATCCGTTTCGGGCGAAGATCCGAAAATATAGTTTTAAAAAATCTAAAGTTGAATTTGAAAAATACGAAAATAATGCCGTATTTTCGATGAAATTTGCAAGAGAAAATTAAAATAAAATTTTAAAAAATGAAGGGTACTTTTAATAAAATTATTTATAATATCATGTAGGGGAGGGGGGTTAGTTTTTCCATTTTTAGTCTTCTGGGGTCCTATTGATTATGTATACAAAATTTGGTTGAGTTTGGTCAAATGGCCTAGATATTAATTTTTTGACCCAGCACCCCCCCCCCTATTTTGGGCGGTTAGTTTTTCCATTTTTAGACTTCTGGGGTCCCGCTGATTATCTATACAAAATTTGGTTGAGTTTGGTCAAATGGCCTAGATTTTTAATTTTTAACCCCCTCCACCCCCCCCCCTCAATTTTGGGTCGATATGCACCAAAATCTAATCAGCTCTTAATCTCAATGGACCAAAACTACGTCTGAAATTTGGTTTCGATATTCCCACTAATTTTTGAGCTATCTCGTCCACAAAATTTGGTAACGCACAGACTAACAGACAGACTAACAGACATTTTGACAAAACAATTATTATCTCGAAAAATATAATTTTTTCGATGTTCACTTATTAGGGCTCTTTTGTAGAGCGAAATGCCATGGTTTCGCTCAATTTTTTTAATCGAAATAGTTTAAGCCGTTTTTGAGATATTTCGAAAAAAAGAAGCAAAAAAACCACTTTTTTCATGCACGATTACAATACTTGACCATACCCTGTATGGTAGAGTAAAAAACATTGTCCAATGAACTGTTAATTTTTAATCTATAAATAAATATAGGTAATGGAATAAATGTAATATTATTATTATTATTAAGTGGAAATATATGATAATATATTTCTTACTTAGGTACGCAAGCTTCGCCCGGTATTAATAAATTTAATGTACTTTTATCTGGTTTTTATCTCTGCGTACTCATGTTTTTTATTAGAATGAAGGATGTAATTAAACATTTGTTTATTTCCAGTAATTTGATTTTAATTAAGTGATTATTAGTTCCAAACATTTCGAGGGCTTATTGCAGCACCTCTTCATTTTCACCTTTTGGTCAGCTAGTGGTTTCCACGCACTGATGAAGAGAGCTACCTACCTAATGCAAACCCTCGAAATATTTGAAACTAATAATCTCTTAATAAAATAAAATTACCTACTGGAAATAAATTAATTTTTAATTGCATTCTTCATTCTAATTATTTTTTGCTTCGATCCGATGCGAAAATAAGCATGATATAGTCAAGCTTCTGATGATTCATATACCTACACTAGTGGCGTCTTAAGAGTATACTTTTTATCTCTGTGTATTAATTAGGGTGCTCCTTATTTTGGATATTTTCGAATATTTACGCTTACAGGGGCTCATATGGTTAGAAATAAATAAAAAAAAAATATCCCCCAAGTTTCATGGCTCTATATCTCAATTTTAACCTAGTGCTACACAGCGATTAAGTTTCCCATCTAAATCCCATCTAAATAGGGGGTGAACCGCGATCTAATATGCTGTACACCTACTGCCACTTGTACTTCCAAATATTGCCAAGTACTTCCAAGTACTTCCAAATATTTCCAAGTACTTCCAAATATTGCCAAGTACTTCCAAATATTTCCAAGTACTTCCAAGTAATTCCAAATATTTCCATAACTTTCAAATATTTACAAGTACTTCCAAATATTTCCAAGTACTTCCAAAATACTTCCAGAGGTGTACACCTACTTCTAATCGCGGATCACCCCTCGATACTAACATATAATATATATGGGGTTTTTGACAATGAACGACCAATTTTTTATTCCGGCCAAAGTAATGGTTCAAAAATTTGAAACTCTGTAGACTTTATCCTTATAATATTAGCTACCCTTCAGAATTTTTACAGATTTTTAGCTATTACAATTTTGGAGTTATATCTAGATAAAATACTCCTATATCTTAGTAGGTATTAGTAAGTTATAGACTTCAAAATTATAATAGCTAAAAATCTGTAAAAATTCTGAGGGATAGCTAATATTATAAGGATAAAGTCTACAGAGTTTCAAATTTTTGAAACACCACTTGGCGGAATAAAAAATTGATCGTTCGATGTCACAAACCCCATGTTATTTAGATGGGAAACACAACCGCTGCGTAGCACTAGGTTACAATTGAGATAGAGGCTTGAAACTGGGGGATTTTTTTTTTTATTTATTTCTAACCATTTGAGCCCCTGCCAGCATAAATATTCAAAAATATCCAAAATAAGGAGCACCCTACTGTGTATAGAGAGGGACCTAATATATTGTAATGAAAGCTTATATGAAGTTAGTTCTGGTGTAAAAATGTTTGTATTTCTTATATATAGAACTGATTAGATTTTGAGTTTTCTAGCTTTAGAAATTCCGTCTGGAAAATGCTGAAAATTAAAAAAAAAATTAATCTTGAATATATATCTATACCTAGGTATATATAGAGGCTTCAAACTGGTGTAATTAATAGACTGACAATTTGGCACAAATGTTTGTATTAATTAATAAGCTGCACTTTTTATTACCAAGTTTCAGCTATCTAGGTCAAACTATCCTATAACAAGAATTGCCGAATCTTCGAAATTAAGAGGGCGTGCAGCGCGACTTAAAATTTTTTTAATGCATCTCTTCAAATTTTATACTAGATTTTCGAGAATTTACTTGTACTTAGGTATGTGAATGTAGGTAGTATGTAATCTAGATGATTCCGGGTGCCTGAGCCCCATGGGCGTTTTCATTTCTTGTCCTATTATTATTTTCCGTCTTTAAATACTTTTCTTACCGTCATCAAAAACATTTTGGATAGATAATATTCAAACACCTCCCAATTAATTACAGCACCCAAAGCTAAAAAATTATTTTTTCATCAGCCCTGGGGCGGGCGCAATCATAACGATGAGGCCTCTTCTAAAGACAATTATAAATTAAATAAGTTTAATAGTACAGAAGTCTGTCATGCAAAAGTTGTTGAAATAATTTTATCTGATTCTTATTATATAGATGTTCAGCTGTTGAATCCGAAAATAAATTTCTTTTTTGATTATTCGATCAAATTTTTTCAGAAAGCAAGAATTTTTATTGCGTCAATCAAGTAAAATTAAGATGTGATCTTGTTTTGACCTGTAAAAATATTTCTATAGGGACCAAGCGTCTCGACTTTAGCGTCAACTGGCGACGAAAATGTAAGCTTTGGGGGATGATTTATTAAATGTCAAAGACAAAGAGACTCGCTCATGGCCCCCTGCACTCTTTTATCTATGATACAATATTTGCCCCAATTCGCCTAAATTATTTGAATAAATAAACATAAGAGAGCGCTACCTTCGGCAGTGGAGCTGCCCAAGGCGGGCGTCGCAGCTAGTAAAGGAATAAACAAATTAATATTTCACAAGACAATGGATAATGCAGTTTATTTAATTTTTAACCGACTTCAAAAAAGGAGGAGGTTATCAATTCGACTGAATTTTTTTGTGTCTATGTTACCTGAATTCTTCGCCAATTATGAACCGATTTCGATGATTTTTTTTGCATTGGGTTCAGTCTACTTCCTGATTGGTCCCGTTTTTTTTTATTGGTATTGTAGCTTTTTTGATATGTATGTTCAGGCATAACTTCTTGGACCGATTTCAATGATTCTTCTTTTATTAAAAAGGGGGTACCTTAGGGGTGGTCCCATATTAATTTAATCAAGTTCTGTTGATATGATCAATGACGAAATAACATAAATCTCCAATTCTTATGAGCAAATAATCGAAATTATAATAAATAAAATATTTTATAAAAAATCTTAAAACATTCATTTAAAACCCGCAAACTTTTCGAGAGAATTTTTATATTTATGAATTGAATTTTTTTGATCATTTTCTGATTCATTCGCCCGAGGCTTTCTCTTACGAGATGCATACAAAATATTATCTTAAGTCACTATTAATAACATCACTAAAAAGAGAAAAATAAAAATAATTTTTATAAAAAAAAATAAAACCGACTTCAAAAAAATTAAATGCATCAAATAAAATAAGAATAACTCAAAAATTTTACATGAAATCACTTTTTGAAGTCGGCGCCAAACAAACTATATAAGCGAGCTTACTCGCCAAACGTACCTCAGTCGAGTTCGATTCATAAAATGTATATGTTTGGCACCGACTTCAAAAAGTGATTTCAAGTAAAAATTTCGTCGTTTAGTTGTAACTAAATTAGATAATTTATAATATTTCTTTCAAGGGAGCAGGAGCATGCATGGCACAAAACTGGAGAATTTGAATTCTATTTTCAAATCAAATTATTTTTTGGAGTATAAATTATTCCGCTACACTGTTCGATTTACCCAAAAATTACCGCGACATTCCTGGATGGGGTTGAAAATATTTTAGTTAATCCCTGAATATGAAATAGGAAATAGACAAGAAAGCTCTATTGAGCGGATTTGAAGATATGTTATTATTATGTGCATTGCAAATAATAATGCTGCACTATTCTGTCTCTCTCTCTTTGTCTTTGTCTTCTGTCTGTCTTTTGAATTAAAGGAAATTATGCAACTCGGTGACATGGCTTAATTTATTTTTACCATCAAGTGTGATTCATTGCAGATTCATTCCCTCTCATTACGATTATTCAATTGAACTAACTCTAACTATACCACACTTTGCCAGTTTTCTTTTTGCTATTTATTAAAAAAAAAAGAAAAATACTCAGACATTTAATAATAAGTGCAACTACCAATACTACATCTAATAAAGTAGAAATAATCGTTATTTATTAGTTTTATACTAGCTACATTAAGTTGGCAACGCCCATGGCATATTTAAAGCAATGTTTCTCAAAGGAACAGGGAAGTCAAGAAACATGTCACTTGGTTTGTTTTCATAAAGAGAAATCAATGAGGTTGTCCTATGCTTGATGCAAATACATATATTTACCTATACATATATACAGGGTGGTCCCGAATTCATGGTACAAACTTTAATGGTAGGTACAGGACATTGTAACAATGAGTTATTGTATAGGAATGTATAGTGTAATAAGTATATGTAATATGTATATGTATGTATAGTGTAATAGTAATATAGTGTATAATGTATGTATAATGTATAGCCGTTATTTCCCCTGTTTACGCCTCACCGCGTCACTTGCGACTATACATTCCCATACAATAACTCATTGTTACAATGTCCTGTACCTACCATTAACGTTTGTACCATGAATTCGGGACCACCCTATATAGCGAATATAAATTTAGGTCCACAAAGAGAATCAAAGAGGTTGTACTCTGCTTGATGCAAATAAACATACACACATATAATATATCGAGATGATATATCTGTATGTATATATTATTTATTTGTTTGAGACTAAAGTTTCGAAGACTTGGTCTTCATCATCAGTCTTTTTTAATTATAAATGTTATTTTTAATGGAGTCAATATCGTATGGATATAACCTTAACACATGAAAAATGTAAAACTTTCATTCATAAATTAATTCCTGTGAATACATTGTAATAGACTGATGAAGAGGGCAAAGCCCTCGAAACTATAGTCTCGTTATAAATAAATAAAATTTATAATTCCAGCAGAAGACACACTCTTTTATTGTCTCCTTCAATATATAAAAATTCTGCTACTCTCGGCAAAAACTTTCAATTTAAAACAAAAACAAACAAAACAAAATGAACAAAGTTTAAATATTCCTATTAATATTTTTTTTTTATTTATGATAATGATGAGAGAAGGAGTTACACCAAAAAGGTGCAACCCCTAAAGGCCTGGGTTGGCCCCTCCATCGAGAAAAGAAGAAAGAATTTTATGGGTTGGGCGGTCGAAGGTATCTGTGGATACGGGTCTTAAATAGCTGAAGGTTATAAGTCGCGGGAAAGATGGTGGCAGGGAGCGAGTTTCAGTCTCTGGAGGTCAAAGGGATAAAAGAGTTGGCAAAAGCGCTTGTTCGACTTTTAACCAATTTGACAGCGAAGGGGTGCTGAGCGTTTAAAAACCGCGTGTTTCTCGTAAAGAAGGCATTGGGGGGGGGGGGGATAATTGATTTCAGCTCGACTGAACAGACACCGTGATAGTATCTGTTTTACAGGGAAAGGGCAGAAACGGTTCTTCGGTGAGCCATGGAGTCGAGTGAGTTGGTTAGAGCCGGGTCTCCTATTAGTTTAATTGTTCGCTTCTGAATTGCATCCAGTGTAGCAAGAGAATGTTTGGAGGCACCCCTCCACAGATGAGAGCCGTTTGATGTATAAGCGTAGAAGAAAAGAATTGCTCCTGAGGAGGTATGGAGAGAGTGTTCGGAAAAGCCGGCCGGCCGGCCGGCTGATCTACTACTAAAGAAATCACGTTTCCTTTTGACAGGTAGTACGTGTGCTCAATTCACTTTCATCAATTAAATGCAACAAATTGAGTCACCTTAGCAAATCTAATGCACTTTAGGCATAATATTCGCTTAGTTAGAAGAGGCTCGAGCATTTGAGAATACCTTGTAGAATATTTTTGTTTCGTTTTGTTAAGTATATAGATAACTATCTAGGTGTATGAATGGATGTCCTCTGTTTGATGCGAATAAACATATAGTTATATTTTGTTACCACACAAACAGGATTGGAGCGCCCGCCCGTCTGAAGCGCCCGCTCCAAAACTGTCGGAAAAACTCTCTGTGTAAACGAATCTAATGACTAAGAAAATAAGTTTTAGAATTATATTCAAAAAAAGATGGTAATTTCACAAAATCCTAACGTTTTTTAGAAGCTATGTTTTCGCTAAATATTAACTTTACATGTCGCACAATGGAGTATTTAATTAAACGATTAAAATTATTTTTAACCGACTTCAAAAAAGGAGTAGGTTCTCTATTCGACTGTTTTTTTTGTGTCTATGTTACCTCATATCTCCGCCAATTGTGAACCGATTTTGAAAAAAAAATTGAATTGGGTTCAGTCTAGCTTCCGATTGGTCCCGTTTTTTGGTATTAGACCTTTTTTGTTAGGTTTGTTCAGGCCTAACTTCTTTGTTTATGAACCGATTTCAATGATTCTTTTTTTATTGGAAAGGGGGTATCTTAGTAATGGTGCCATATTAATTTGGTCAAGTTCTCATGATATGATCAACGACGAAATAAAGTAAATCTCCAATTCTTATGAGCAAATAATCGAAATTATGATAAATAAAATCTTTTATAAAAAATCTTATAACCACTATTAATAACGTCACTAAAAAGAGAAAAATAAAAATAATTTTTATAAAAATAAAAAAATAAAACCGACTTCAAAAAACTTAAATGCAACAAATAAAATAATAATAACTTAAAAATAAAATAAAATCCACTAAAAGGTATAAAATAATTATCTTATTTAGTTACAACTAAAAGACGAAATATTTACATGAAATTACTTTTTGAAGTCGGTGCCAAACATATACATTTTATGAATCGAACTCGACGGATCTTACTTAGTACCATGCGCGGATCCAGGGGGGGGCGATGGGGGCGACCGCCCCCCCCAAAGCATTGGAGATCAATATTTTTTATATGTTTATTTAATTTTTTTATAACATAAAAATTTTAAAATTGAAGAAAATAAAGTTCTATGTGGGGGGGCGTCTCGGACCCCCCCCCCCCCGCTTGGACAATTCGATCGCGACACACTTCCGAGATCTTATATACCGGCGACCGCCCCCCCCCCAAACAGAGGTCTGGATCCGCGCCTGCTTAGTACGTTTGGCGGGTACGCTCGCTTATATACTTTGTTTGACACCGACTTCAAAAAGTAATTTCATGTTAATATTTCGTCGTTTAGTTGTAACTAAATAAGATAATTATTTTATACCTTTTAGTGGATTTTATTTTATTTTTAAATTATTATTATTTTGAAGGAGACAATAAAAGAGTGTGTCTTCTGCTGGAATTATAAATTTTATTTATTTATAACGAAACTATAGTCTCGTTATAAATAAATAAAATTTATAATTCCAGCGAAGACACACTCTTTTATTGTCTCCTTCAATATATAAAAATTCTGCTACTCTCGGAAAAAACTTTCAATTTAATATTATTATTTTATTTGTTGGATTTAAGTTTTTTGAAGTCGGTTTTATTTATTTTTTATAAAAATTATTTTTATTTTTTAAGATTTTTAATAGAGCTATAAACTTAAAATTAGCCCTTCTGACATCAAATAAAAAATAATAAGATCTTTGATTCTACCTTTAAATTCTTCGAGTTTTTGTCCTAGCTCGTCATTTTACGCACAAAAATAATTTTTGTCTATGCCTTTATACTTATATAATACTTGTTATTAAAATCGTTATCCATGTACCATATGTATTACCACCAGAGAGGTCTCGCTTACCTCGGGTTAGGTAACCACTGGTAAATCCCTTATTTCTAATTCAATATGCATTTGCGCCTTTATATGGCAATCTCTTTTTAATTAAAAACCAAGCGGGCGTTCATCCAAGTTATTATTTATTACTTTATGACAAGAGCGCGGAGCACAAGAATAACTAATATCTATAATTATTACTTTAATAATAATAATATTAAACTAAAGGAAAAAAAGAATGATTTCATTGCGTGCTAGAACAATATTAAATCGCTTTCCCCATGCAACAACTCTCTACTCTACTCTCTACTTTACTAGTCTAGTATATCGATCAATCATAGAAAATTAAAAAAAGATTTTATTATATTAAATATACCTACTCGTAGTTATTGTACTAGAAGGAGGAAATTGAATAATATATGAGTGGGAAAGACTTTTATTAAAAGACCGAATTTCCTTCATTAAATATGTAGATACCTAAATCTCAACATAATTTATTTACCTATTAGGTATGTATAGTTATAGATTAATCCAAGTTAGTTTTACTTTTATTATTTAATTATTGAACGTACCTATTTATTTATTACTTCACCATAAGTGGGAGATAAATTTAACCTAATTTATCGCGCGGAGAATTTACCACTGCTCGAAGCCCCTAAAACCTTAGTAAATTGGATATAGGATTGTATCTAAGTTTCTGAGATTGGATCGTGATCCCGGCTTCTTTTCCTTCTACTCTGTTCTTTTCACGATGGAGGGGCCAGCTCATACAGGCCTTTAGGGGATGGACCTTCTGGTGTATCTCCTTCTCACATCAATATCATTAAAAAAAAAAAAAAAAAAAAAAAAAATACAGGGTATGGTCAAGTATTGTAATCGTGCATGAAAAAAGTGTTTTTTCTTTCTTTTTTTTTTTTGAAATATCTCAAAAACGGCTGAAACTATTTTGATTAAAAAAATTGAGCGAAACCATGGCATTTCGGTCTATAAAAAAGCTCTAATAAGTGAATATCGAAAAAATTATATTTTTCGAGATAATAATTGTTTTGTCAAAATGTCTGTTAGTCTGTCTAGTTGTCTGTTAAAGTAAGTTTCAAAAAAGAATTAGAAATAATCAAACAAATAGCTGCCACAAACGGTTACGAGAGAACCCTCATAGAAGACAAACTATTAGAAAAGAAAATTGAAAAGTCAACTCTGCATCTGATTTATTCCCAACTGTCCGAGCCAGAATCAAAACCAAAATTAATAATCCCATACTATGGAAAAATTTCGGAAACCTTTAAATTAAAATTCAAAACTTTAGGATATGAAACAATTTTCAAATCCTCTAGAACATTATGATCTGAAATTAGCAATATTTTTTTTTTTTTTTATTTATTGTCACCGGGAACAAAGCCCATTTAGAGAGCACATAAGTAAAGTGTTAATAGGGTTAGTGAGGGAGTCGAGTTTTTAGCCGGTAGAAATTTTTATTTGCCAGCCAGGATCGAACCCCGGCCTTCCGCTCCAACATCGTCATAATCGATCGATGCCGTAGCAGGTCCAGCGCGTTAGCCGGCTCGGCTAACCCGACTCCCCGAAATTAGCAATAATAAGAAAGACAAAATTGAAAAAATGGACAAAAAAGGCGTCTATTCCTTAACATGTGGAAAATGTAATTCGACCTATATAGGAAAAACAGAAAGAAATTTAAACACACGCATTTCGGAACACAAAAGAATTTTTAAAAGGGGTTCAGGTCATAGTGCAATTGCAGACCATTTAATCTCCGAGAAACATTGTTTTCCAGATGAAT
Organism: Forficula auricularia; assembly: GCA_024734495.1. Lineage (NCBI taxonomy): Eukaryota > Metazoa > Arthropoda > Insecta > Dermaptera > Forficulidae > Forficula > Forficula auricularia. The sequence goes on from JALMQS010000106.1 coordinate 4,803,359, forward strand.
CAAATATTAAATTAATTAGATCAGAATTAGATCCCCTAAAAATTAGTATTTTCGAATCGTTAGAAATTTTAAAATCATATAATAATTCACCAAAAAGATTCTTAAATCGGAAAATAGAAATTTCCGAAAGCCTTATCTTAAAAATAGCCTCGCAAATAAAAACCTCATTAACGCCACCTACAGCCAAAAAATAAAACAAGTATAAATGACAATTCTTAACTCAGCCACGTGGAAATTTTCGCTTTCCATTCATACATTAATATCTGTGAATCAATTGTAATAGACTGATGAAGAGGGGCAAAGCCCTCGAAACTATAGTCTCGTTATAAATAAAATTTATAATTCCAGTAGAAGACACACTATTTTATTGTCTCCTTCAATATATGAAAATTCTGCTACCCCCGCCCCCGGCACAAAAACTTTCAATTTAATACTAAAACAATTTTGATAGAAATATTTGAGTGAACACCAAAGGGCTAAAAGTTTAGAAAAAGGGCTTCTTATAGTAAATTAAGTAAAAATTAATGTTTCAAGATATTAATTATTTATCATATCTGAAATAAGTATAAATAGGTACATAGGTAATTGTATGTTTGTTTGAATGTCACCTACTGTTATTATAGACTGGCGGAAACAGATGATCCCGTCAGCCTTTTAAGTTTGAATATATTTTGTGCTTTTAATGGTAAAAATTTTAACGACTTGTAATTGATATGGTCCATGATTCAAAGACAAGTAAATTAAGACCTGTGAATGATTGGATTATCAAGTATTCAATCCGAAATAAAAAAAGAGAACTAATTTAATTATTTCAGAGATATTCGATAGGTCAGTTGAAAAAAAATCGGTTCAAGTTACCGGATTTTTGTTTGTTCTAACGACTTTAAAAGGTTGCCTGGAAGTCTTCAGGAGGAAATGCGTTCGCGCCTCGAAAACTTGTTTTGGTCTGGGTTACTTTTTATACCTATTTATACAGATACTATGTGGTATAGTTTTTATTTATATGTTTCATCTGTGTGTGTCTTCCGTCTTAGTACAGGGGTCTAGAGTACCTATTATAGTTAATAGTTAAATTTTCGAAGTGAGGGATCTCCAATTGCCTGCACAAACACTACACCCTCGAACAATCTGATCTAATCGTAAGCTTTTGTTCATGCACTAGGCCAGCCGTGGCCTGCGGGCCGCATGCGGGCCAGAACTGCAATGAGTGTGGTCTAACATAAAATCATAAGCTTCCTTGAGAATTGAACATTGAGATTTATATGTAGAGATATATTTATTCCCTTTTTCGAAATATAAATGTACATTTGTACAATAAGTGGAGCTTTTTTCAAGAATAAAATTCACTAAAAGCAAAATTATAAGCTCAACTATTATGTATAAGATAAAAAAATAATGAAGTTTCGAATATTTAAAAATTCTTCTTCTTATACATATTTTAATTTTCTAAAATATTTATTATTTCAGTAATTTAAATGCTAATAGGACACTAGTTATATCATTCTAATACAAGGAGATAAGGAATTGGGGTTTTCTAGAACAATCACAATTAATTGATAATTTTTCTCCGGGACTAAAACTTGTCAGGACTTGTCTTTTAGATCTTTGCACGTTCTTACATGTCAATAGATAAGGGATTATTATATCGGTGAGACGCTTTTAAAAATAAATTATCATTCCTCATATCCTTCTTTAATCCCATTCGATTTAAACCAGGGCTGTCCAACCAGCAGCCCAATATAAAGTCACACATTGAGATTTATATGTATAGATACTGGAAAACACACAACAATTTGACCTGATAATTTTTTTCTCTAAAATAAGAATTCTGGAAATCTACTGTGAAGTTTTCGAAAAATAAAAGTGGTAATTTTAAAACCGGAAATAGATTTCAAGATTTCCGGAAAAATAATCATCATTTTGGTCTATTTTCGACTCAATTTTCATTAGAAATAAATTTTCTACTTACAAACTTTCTGATTGAATGTTCTAAAACAAAAATCCGATCTGAAAGAAAAATTGAATATTGTCTCTTTATATAATTTTATATTAATTATCTAGCCAGAAAAAAATATAAACAAATACTAATACATAATATCCCTTTTTGTAAGTAGAGTCGAATCGCGATAATTCGAATTTTTCGATTATTCGAACTTTTCAGCTGTTAATTTCGGTAAAAATGCTTTGTATTTTGATACGCTCGATAACTCAAAATCCATTTCGTAACAAGAGGGGGAGAGAACGTTCTATAATTCGAACTAGGCCACAATTACAAAAATAAATGTTACTATTAAAAAAATAGTATAGTTACCTATATCATAGATGAAATTACAAAGGGAACAGAATCTGTAATAACCACTAGGTCACTATGAGCTAAAAAAATAAAAAAATTTCTATATTATTAACTATCTTTTTTGAATAACAAATTTCAATAGAATTATAATATTTTATCCGCGGTCCGAGACAATTTTTTTTCTTCAAATGTGGCCCGTGTAAGCTAAAAAGTTGAACACCCCTGGACTAGACACACATTGTTTATTAAATTGAATGGTTAAGTGAGAAATGATAAAAGTTACCATAATTCTACATCCAGAACCATGAACTTAGACTCTCATACAGTTGTTACAAATACCACCCTGTCGGGAATATTTTCTAATTTTCTCATTATTATACTACAGCAAGACTTCGTTTCGCTCGGTCTACGCTAAGTCCAAAAAAGTTCGAAATTTGGCAATAATTAACTGTTAAATGCATGAACGGAGTGTGGAAGAAGGTATTTTCAACCAGAAGAGACCATTATTGGCTAAAACCTAGTCGATACAGCAGGACTAGGAAATGTAGATGAGCAGATATTGAGGAGTTATGGGTACTATAGGTTTCTGGTAATAGCCTTATTAACTTCTTTTAACACTGTTTCGTTTAGCGTCTTGTCGTCTAAGAGCGCATCCTAAGCGTTAAACAAGGTTTTATTTAATTAATACGAAGAGTAGATCCCATATTTAAATCTTGGGACTTTAACTTAGGTACCTACACTTACCATACATAGGTAAACTCTACCCTCAACCTAGCAAAAACGGTTCTCGATTTAATTTTTTTAACAGGGTATTTTGGAACAATATATAATTTATTATTTACTTTATTTCTAAAAAAATTTCAATTGAATAATTTTTATGAACAATAATCCATTTGAAACCCGTCAAATCCGAACCCCAGAAATTCGAAATCTCGGGAAATCCGAACGAGTTTTTTGACAAATTTACGGTTTTATCACTTGTTACATTGCAAAACTGTTCAATTTTGAGCGATTTTTCCCCAGTCACTGGATTGTTGCTTTACCAACACCAAACTCGCCAGCCAAATTTGTCAATGTTTCCCCAGACGCTTTAAAACTTTGAGTTTTTGTTCTACGGTACAAGAACTGTGTTTTCGTTTGCTTGCCATAATTTAAAAATCAAAACATTAATCAACACCGTTCACTTAATTAAAAACTCAACAATAACAACGCAACTCAAAACCAGCTTTCGGCTAATCCGAACAGACTACAGCCCCAATTAGTTCGGATTTGAGGGGTTTCACTGTATATACATTTTAATTATAAAATGTTTAACATTTTTCTTTTCTATTTCCAAGGGGGCGAATTAATTTTTGTGTCCGTCAGTTAAAGCAAAAATTTACTTTAATAAATAATTTTATATATTTCTAATACATTATAGTTTGTTCAATAAAACTAGTGCCGACCATATAAATTCACTTTTTTTTCTTGAATGTCAAAGTTAATTTTAAATGTTAAATGTTATTAAGGAAAACCTTATTTATTACTTAATTTAAGAAAAAAAATAAATCCTTTATATAAAGTCAGCATAAGTGAATGATTAATGAATTTTGATTTAGTGTGTGGGAGTCGAATTCGATTAAATTAGCTGAATTCCCTAGTGTTCCTGCCCAGGCTGTTCAAAATTAGAATAATATCCATCAATCTAAATTTTTACTTTAGCATACAGGGCATGGACAAGTATTGTAGTCGTGCATGAAAATAGTGTTTTTTTTTTGCTTCTTTTTTTCGAAATATCTCAAAAACGGATTAAACTATTTTGATTAAAAAAATTGGGCGAAACCATGGCATTTCGATCTACAAAAAAAAACTCTAATAAGTGATATTTTTCGAGATAATAACTGTTTTGTCAAAATGTCTATTAGTACGTTAGTGGGTTACCAAATTTTTGTAGACTCACTAGCTCAAACATCAAAACGAAATTTCACATGCAGTTTTTTGGTGCATTGAGATTAAGAGCTAATTAGATTTTGGTTGATATCGAACACAAAATTAAGGAGGGGTTTAAAAATTAAAATTATGAGATTTTCAAACTAATGAAACAAGACAAATGAAATATACTATATAAAATGAACTTATAATGACGATTTTTTTCTGGGGCCAAAATTGGGAGGAGAAGGGGGGTTTAAAAAATGAAAATCTAGGCCCTTGGACCAAACTCAACCAAATTTTGTATACACAATCAGTGGAGCCCAAGAAGATTAAAAGTTTGGTCCAAGGGTCTAGATTTTCATTTTTTGACCACCCCTCTTAAATGATTATGTTTTATTAAATATTAAATACGAGGGTGAACCGCAATTGGAATTAGGTGTACACCATCTTTGGATTTATTTGGAATTACTTTGGAATTCATTAGATAATCTATTGTCATCTATTGTCTTCTACTTGGAAATGAAAGTGGAAGTGGAAGTAGGTGTACACGATTTTAGGTCACGGTTCACCCCTCGATTAAATATAAGAGAGGGGCCAGGTGTATGGTAGTCATGTGGATAGCCACATCAATTTATTTTTTTTAATTTCAGAACATTCCTACAAAATAATCACGTATATTGGATTAAAATAATCAATTTGGATGGAGATTTAATAATTTGAATTTTGTGAAGCCCGTGTCCATCTAATTTTGAACATCGTGAAATACTCACAATTTCATTTTAATATACAAGCTAAATTTCAACTTTCTTAGAGTTTCTGAACTTGGATATTTTATTATTTTAATTTTTTAAAGCCCTTCGCCATTTCGGGCCCCTAAAAAATATTCAACTACTGTTTTGAGAAAGGTAACCTTATCGATAAATTTCAGATTGTCTAGTTTTCTGGGCTTGGAGATTTAAACATAAGTTTGACGACATTATCTGAATTTCCAGCACTCTAGATTGTCCGGAAGTATGTTTGAATTTCCGGATACCCATAATAAACGAAAACATGATTTCTTCTCATATATCTTTAACTATCAAAATTTAATTATAGTTGTTTAGAGAAAATATTTTTTCGGAAAATTGTTTTAAGTATTAATTAATTATTTTGGAAGTTTATAATGGGAAATAAGGACAAGTTATTATCTGTGACTTTTTTATTTATCAGCCAACGTTTCGTCAACTTTCCGGACTTCTTCGGGGCTTCAAATAGTCATGTCACAAGCTCTGAATAAGTCGGCAAAGTCGACGAAACCTTGGTTGATAAATAAAAAAGTCACACATAATAACTTCTCCTTATTTCCCATTATAAACTTTCAAATTAATACAAATTATGAACGGAAATGATAATAATAATTAATTAATTATTTATGGTTAGGAACAAAATGTAAAATGCTATTCGCCCAAGTATGGCTTCGTCAAATACATTTGCCTAGGATATATAGCGTTAAAAAATGTTTACGTAAGAGAAAGCTTTTTGTTTACGGCATATATACATATGTATATATACAATATACATACACTGAAAAAACAATTTCTTTATAGTAAATATATTGATAGAGTTGAGAATTTTTAATGATCTCTTATTTATTCCAAAGATATTTAATTAATAATCAAGATATATCGAAATCATTCCAAATATGACCAAATTTTTAGGTATTTAATCCAAATATATTATATACTTGAGTGATCTATTTTATTCTATTAGATATCTCTTAATATTAAATGAATGTCTTGTTTACTTCTCATAAAACCTCTTATTTTATATAAACGAATATTTTTTTAAAAAACGACTCGGATCTTTTGCAAATAGTGACATCTTAATAAATAAGATATTTTTTAAATTAACAACAATTTTATTTACATTAATGTTTTTTTTTTAATTTTAAAACCCATTATAAGATTATTAGAAATATTAATTTATATTAAAAATTAAATTACCTTTTACCTTATATCAAATATAATAATTACTTCAAATTTTTATCACTTATAATTACACGAGAGCTTTTTTTGCCGAAGTAAACATGACATTTTAATGAGAATTTTGTTGCCTGGCAATTAAACGAAAAAAACTACCTGTGAAAAAATTACGAATTATAAAATATCAAGTTTACTTCGACCCAAAAAAAAAAGCTTGAGTGTAATTCGGTAAGACAATTTAATGAATCAATACACAAACAGCGTAAACTGTCTCCATATTGATGTAGTTGAATTCACAGTATTCTGAGGTACATTTTTGTTGATAGCTTTTTCAATTTCTCCAGTCGAAGACTCTCCAAATCTCGACATTTTCATACAATGCAAATTTGACATAAAATTGTTTACAATGTTGGTTGTCATGTCAGTGTTGCTAGACACCGATGATGCAGGCCTACTAGAATCTTAAAGCTAGGTTCAGTTTTGTCGCTGGAAAAGTTAGGGTAAACTTTTTTCGCTGTCATAGTGACAAAAACACCGTTGCTTATGGGACTTTTAGTGTATGAATTAAATTGTCTAATTAATTCAACCAAATGAATAATTAAAATAAATATTTTAATATTTCATTTGGTTGAATATAGATTCTACATCAAATGAATATACTCATCTTTTAGTCAGAAATACCTATATTATTTATTATAAATAAAAAATATTCAAGTTTATATCATTTTTTGTCGTAATTACGTATTATTCCATTTAAATACCCAACTATTAAATTTAACTATTCCACTATTTTACTCAAATAACAATATTTTCATAATTTACTTATTGGTGCTTGGTTCAAATAGAGGCATCTTAACTATTAATGTATCTAGAGTTGGTCCAAAAATATGAGAATACTTAAAATACGTATATCATTGATTCATATTGAACAGAGATCGATTTCGCCATAATTAACTTCACCATATATTCATATCAAACATAATTTCTTAACTATAAATATATCGTTTTTTCAATGTATAGGTATAAAAGAAGATAAAAGTAAATCAGTACTTACTGATTGTAGTGTTGACGGAGGAGGCATTATTCCCGGGTGTGGTGTTGCTGTTGCTGTTGGGCCTCTTACAGGCGCAGCTGCTAACTCGGGTGGTGACTTCACTTTTGGTCTGAATCATCATCATGGAGGAAGCTGTACTGCAGACGGACGTCGCCGACGACGTCTCCCATCGCCGATGTTTGTTTCCATTATTCGCAGCATTCGCATTGGCATTGGCATTCGCTGAGCTTGCTGTCGTGTTCGCATAGAGACATTCCGAGCGACGTTTCTCTGCCTTCTTCGGCGGCACGGTGAGCGGTAAGGGCAACGTCGCCGCCACCAGCGGAGTCGGCTCCGGAGTACTCTGGCTGGTGGAATTGTTGAAGGTTTTAGCCATGAGCTCCAGCTGGGCGATGCCCCGTTCCATCAGAGGGGGTGCCAGAGGACCAAGGCTTAACGAGGCAGCCGAGCTGCTCACAGGGGTTGTCGGGGTGACGCAGGTCGACGACGACGTGGACAGAGGATTCCCGAAAGTGAACCCAGTAGAGAACAGCGAGTCCGCGATCGCCACCCCTGGACCACAACACAAACAACATTACACTCGATTCGACTGGAACGATCAGCAATTTATTAAAATACTAGGTTTGGCTCAAAAACTCTAGAATGGACATTTTTAATAAAAAAAGAGTAAAGTTTTGACTTTTAGTCTTAAACTTGTTTTTTTTTTTTGGCTTTTCGGCCCCTCTAGCCATCAGTCAATTTATGATACTGATATTAAATTAAGACTTCTATGCAGGGATCAGATTTTTAGCCGGTTGCCTCGAGTCGGATTCGAACCCGGGTCCACTTGATTAGCAGACTGGTACTCTAACCCCTCAGCTAACCCGACCCCAACTTGTTTTTGTTTTTTTTTGTTTTTGTTTGTTTTTTGTTTGTTTTTTAATCCACGAAGTATACTGAAAGTAATGAATTTTCGCGATCAAATAGTGTGCGGCCAAATTATTATACTCATTTGAAAAATTATATCTTTTATACCTTTTTAAGGGCTTACTATTAAACTCATAATATCGTTTTAATTGTTATCTGTATAGGTTTATTAGCTTAGGATAATACAAATTCAATATTTAGTGACTCCTCCCTTTCGAGCAATCCCATTTGCTGGCTGGCAATGCATTTTTGGCTATTTCTTGAAGTGCAGGTGTATTATACCAAAATCAGAAGAACCAGAGAGGTGCCTAATTTAAGCCAAAATTTATAAATCCAAAAATGTCCAAACTAGGTGAATTCAGCCGGAAAAAAGAACTGAACCACCGAAGCGTCAAATCCTAAGCTTATTTATTTATTCTATATTTATATATAAAATCAATTGCGATGTCCTTCTCTAGGGGAGTGGATCTCTCCGAGTATTTTCACCGATTTTTACTAACTCCCTGTAGAACTTAAAAGCTGAAACCTTACACATAGAAGCTAATTTTGCATAAAAAATCCTAATAGTGTCAAAATATTGAGCCGAGAAATTCATTATAAACTAAAAACTTTTAGATTAAACTGAAATTGAGTAAATATTTATTGTTACGAGAGAAAGGAATAATTGAAATCGAGTCGAAGGCTATTAGTGTTTGTGTAGGTGAGGGTGTCTAAGTGTGAAGTTCCTGTATGTATGTTCAGTTGCCTAGCTTTCAGGCGATACTTCAAATGAATCGGATACTTATGCAAGCCAGAGAGGGTTGGAATGCGTAAAGGACTTTACCATCGAGATGCCTGAATTGAGAAAATTTATCAAAATTATAACTTAAAAAGCTCAAAGCCCAAAACTACGTAAAACTAAGGGCGTAGAAATTATTTAGAAACTTTTTTATAGCACAAAAATCAAGTCTCGGATGTCTCTTTTAAAACTTATCTTATCTTATTATATTAAAGGAGAAATTCTTGTATATATAGAATCGGTTTCTCGAAAACGGCTTTAACGATTTGGGTGAAATTCACGGGTTAGGGGTTTTTTGGGTTAATAATTGAATCTGTCACGGTCTCATCTTCGCCTAAGTTGTTTTTGATGGGTTTTTTGTTAATTCAAATAATTATTCACAGGTGGTTGTCTCGATAAAAATGTATAATTACATTTTTATTCAATTTCCTTTTTATAATTAATTGGTTTTTTAATTTTCAATCCCACAAAAAGATCATTACAAATATTATTAAATATCTGCATTTGCCAATTTGATTAATTCTGTATTTTTAATTGAATATTAAATTATTAAAAATAATATTAATTTGAACTAAAGCAAAAAATTACCGAGCAATGCTCGGTGTTCCAGGTACTATTAATCTAATGTGAGAAATTTAGGGAGAATACAATAAATTTTTGTTCTTGAAGACACTTGTAATCAATGAATAGTAATATATTGGTTTGTACGATGTTTCGCATATGCACCCTATATACGAGAAATACTCATTGATAACATTTTTAAACAAAAATAATAAACGCTATTTACACTAGTCCCATATAATTACAAGGAGATATGATTAATTACTAATGGGCCCAAAATTCAGGGGGAGAGGGTTCTTTCGTAAATGATCAATGATCATAAATTAATTGATTAAATATTAAATATAAAAGAGGGCGCAGATGTATTTTAAAATGGCCACATCAGTTCATTTTACTGAATACATTTTTTTTAACATATTAATCGGAAAAAATAATCCCCCCCCCAAAAAAAAAAAAGTATAAACTTTTGGCTTTGTTTTGCATCGTGGTCAATGGCAAGTTTATTCAGCTTAACACAAATTAGAATAATAACATATGGAAATTTGTAGACACAGGATATGGATGGTAGAGATTTTCAGAATTTTCAAAATACCGCTTTATAACTCGAAAACTATCAAATTTTTATTATTATATTATTATTATTTTTTTAGCTTCTGGATCTCCATAAACTGGTCTATCATCTGGCATAACGTTGAGTTTTGGGACAACGTGTATATATAATTTCCATTTCTCCTTTAAAGCCTAGTACACACTAGAGACGTGTCTCAGGTTGTCTACGTAGACATGTCTATAGACAAATCCCGTCTATGGTCTTGTTACGAGACCAAAAATCGCAGGTCTAAAGTCTCCCGATCGGAACTGGAGACCGCATGCAACGTTAGACATGTTGCAGAACATTTTGACAGTGTGGACGTCACTCGGCGTCTAGAGGCGGGACACATCCCATCTACAGAGTGGTTGGTTCGGCTGTTTACAGTTATTTTCCAAAGTTTTAGTTCTTTTGAAAATATGTTGTATAACGAGAAAGTTTTAAATCTTATTGAAGATTACCATGCATCTTATTGTTTGTGGGATGTTACCAAGTCCCGACTACAAAACCCGAGTAAAAAGAAAAGTGACCCTGGAATCTCTGGCTGCAAAGCACAATGTGACAGTGGCGGAGATAGAAAAGATAATTCGTAATTTAAAAACTTCATTCAACCGGGAGCGGAAAAAAAATACTCCACACAAAACAATGTCCTCCATGGTGGTCAGTGAAGATGGGACTGAGAAAATCGTAGTGTGGACGCTAGATGACACAATGAACGGTGTCTCGAGACGGTCTAAAGACAAATCGCGCAACATGGTGTACTAGTGTGTACTAGGCTTAAGAAACCTCCGTTTATTTCTAATTGTTGTAAACTACTGTGCAAAAAAATCTACCCACTAATTAAAACTTGATTAAATAGCAAATTATTTTTAAAATTTTTACAAATATTCATTTAATTTGTTCCATTAACTCTTAAACTAACATATTCAATAAATATTGATGATAATTTTTGAATTTTATAAAAAAAAAATAAGTGAAATTAAATTAAAAGATACAATTTCAAATTATCATACTTTTTCAATATTACTTTAATTTAAATAAAGTTTTAATAAAAGATCAAATTCCATTTGAAATATCAATAAAATGAATAATTTTGAATTAAGCATCATTGATAGAAAAATAAAATATACGAAATGTATATATTCTGAAGTACAAGCAGTTCAAATTGTGTGCCTAATTAATCAAGGGCTAAGTCAACAACTAGTGGCAATTACACTTGAAATAAGCAATAATTTCAACAATGTATAATATTTGTAAAAAAATTAAAAATGATTTACTATTTAATAAAGTTTTTATTGGTGGCTCGATTTTTTTGCACTGTAGTGTATATAGTAACAAAAATAAAAATGCACCAGATCAAAGAAAGTAATGTTTACCATATTTCAAATAAATTCGAGTGTCAAGATCAGATGGTGACATAATTAAGGAGATGTTGAGTTCGTGCTTGACAGACACGATCGTAATAATTCTGCTGGACAAAAGAAGTAGGAGGAGGGTTATCCACCACGACTTTGGCATAGCGTCTCTTCCTCTTCATTTCGGACCATTTCGTATCAGATGAGAGAAATTTAAAAAGGATTTGTCTATTTAATAATAAATTAAAATTTCTTAATAAGATCACAACGTTTCAAAAGAAGGATAGAGTAACTCGAGTCACATGTTTGGGAAATAGCCGATTGTTGGGTATTTAATAGTTATTACAGTGAAATCCCGATATTTCGTATCCCGAAATATCATATATCCCGATTAATTGTAAGAAAGTGCTGGTACCTTGGACAAATCTCGCTAATTCATATAAAGCAATGGATTTTTTTTCCTCTCCAAGATCGACAAAACGTCTCATAATTCGTATTTTTCCGTTGAAGTAGAGTCGTGTTTTGGGAAAATCTCGTTAATTCGTATAAAACCAATCCCATCGATAAATATTAAAAACAATGTTTATAAAAATATGTACCTACATGTTTATGTAATAGGTGCGTCCAAAAGTTCGTGCGGAATTTCAATAGATGGAGTTATGATCGTCGTAACGTGTTGTCATTAATGCCTACTCCTACATATTATATATCCTTGGAAAGGTGACGTCTTCAGCTTTCATTAAAAAAAAAAATCATTTGTTTTCATAAAAACTGCTTCGATAAATATCACTTTAAAAATGAATATCGATAAAGTGCATTTACGGCATGTTATGCTTTACGAGTTTCGGAAGGGAATAAACGTTGCCGCAGCCGTGAGAAACATTTAAGATGTTTATCAGGATCAAGCACCAGCTAAACGAACTGTGGAAAAATGGTTTGCTAAATTTCGGCGCGGAGAATTTAACCTTGAAGACGATGAAGGTGATGCTCCCAGTTTGGTGGGATTGCAAGGGCATAATCTATTTTGAGCTTCTCCCTGCTGGCGAAACGATTGATTCGGACAAGTACTGTCGCCAATTAACCAATTTGAATCGAGAAATCAAAGAGAAACGTCCGATTTTGTCAAATCGCAAGGGAGCCATCTTTCATCAGGACAACGCCAGACTACACGTTTCGAAAAAGACGCTGTGCAAGCTGAAGAGCCTGAAATGGGATGTCCTAACGCATCCACCGTTTTCTCCTGATATCGCACCATCTGACAATCACTTGTTCCGGTCATTACAAAACTATTTAAATGGAAAAAACTTTGACTCTTTGGAGGCCTTAAAAAACGGCGTGTCTTCGTTCTTCGAATCTAAACCGCGCAGTTTTTATGATCGAGGCATCCGTCTGCTGCCAGAACGTTGGGAAAAGATTATAGAAAACGATGGAGAATATATCATTGATTGAATAAAGATTTTTGTTTGCCTAATCGCTGTGTGACTTTTACTCACAAACTCCGCACGAACTTTCGCACGCATCCAATACTTATTAGATTGATCATCATCTTAAGATCTTTTTTCTTAAGGGAAAATGGTGTGGGTTCTTGGTGAAACATTTTAAATAAAGTAAAGAAAATTTTGAAAAAAATTTTAGAATCTTTTAAAATTTAAAATATAAAATACTAGGTAGGTTTCACATAAAAAATTGAAAAATTGCAAAATTTTCTTTACTTTATCTCAAGATCTCACGGATTAGGGCCCTGTAGCTAGTCAAAGATACGATTTATCACTATGTGGGATCCCCAGAAGCTCGTTGTTTTTATTTTGGCTCAATATGACAGTCTATTTATTATTCATAGATAGTTTTTACTTTTTGATATACCTACTATCTATTTTTCTGCTGTTATATTTTTTAAATAAAAGAAATATATAGTATAATATGTTCTAGAATCTTTAGTGTATAAAATTTTTACTTTTTTGTTTGAAATCTTGGAAATAGTAGCGTATCTTGAAATCTCTCTGTGAAACACCACAAAAACTCCCCTTACATAATGTTTCACTATAAACCAACACTGCACTCTCTTAGTTTAATTGGTAATACTTTAGAATGTATCAGATTCAGATAGGACTCTAATTAAACATACCCGAGAAGGTACTCGTGATTGAAACCCAATTCAGCCAACCTGATCAAGTCCTAAATTAGGAATGCCTGATCGCGACCCGGTAAGAGGATTCTAACCTAGAATTTGATTAGATCAGCTTTTTCAGAGCTCGATGAGAAATGTCGGATCGCGTTCTGATATATTTATTAGGTTAGTTTTTATACTTAATTTTGATAATTATTGATTGTTAGAAAGTGTTATCAACTCTTTGATGACGTCATTGAATAATCGATTAATTTTCCATGACACTTGGTTTTTGTACTTTCTCTACTTATTAATTAAAAAATAACTGGATAACTTAAAATATAACCTGATATAAGAGTTGATTTATAATGTAAAATGAATTTATATTTAAATTAAGATAAATTATATCATTAAATCAGTAGCTCAAAAGACAATGCCGTTAAGTCCACTTTGGAGAAATTTCTAAATTTTTGTAAATTCTTATTCATTTGTATTTATTATTTGCTTCGGTTTTCCTCAGTAGTCAATTTTTTCTGAATACTAGGGGAAGGGTGGGCAAAGTGGCCACTGCAAGTAAAGTGGCTACTAGCTATTTTTCCCCCTATGAATCGGCAAATGTATCAATTATTCCGATAGTTCGCTATCATTGTTATTCTGAAGTTTGGAGATGTTCTGATCACTTGTTTGGAAATTATTCAAGATTTCCGTGTTTTTCAACGTGTTGATGTAAGGTAAGCCAATGTCAATAATTATTATAACTAAATACAAGTTCCTAATACTAGATTATTATATTTTTCTATTTTTAATTATTATCTCAGAAACTGTGTTATAACGATGAATTAAAATTTTCTTAAAAAATGTATTAGTTATTGTTTAATGTTGGTTTAGTTTTTTATAACAGTGGTAAGAAGAGTTTCTTAATTATAATTAAATGTGTATGTAAACTTTCCGATATCCCGTATAGTGCAATGTATAAGAGTCTGAAAAACTCAATCTTTGGAATGGATGCAATTAGATGCAATTAGATGCAATTCAGAGGTGAGCTATCAGACTGATAGGCGATCCCACATTAACTGACACTCTCGACTCCCTAGCCCATCGTAGATCTGTCTCCGCCCTTTCCGTTTTTTATAGATACTACCATGGCTTTTGTTCTGACGAAATAAAATCGATAATCCCACCAAAGGCTTCATTTGCGCGAAATACACGATTTTCTAAAATTCAACACCCCTACGCGCTTAAACTGGATACTAATCGAACAAACGCATTCGCCAATTCATTTATCCCTATGACATCTAGAGACTGGAACTCTCTTCCCCCGACCGTCTTTCCAGCAACTTATAACCTTCAATCTTTCAAGACCAGCATCCACAGATACCTTCGACTGCTAGCCAATCACTAAATCTCCCCTTATCTTCACGTTACAAGGGTCCACCACGGACTTCAGAGGTTGTACTTTCTTGGTGCAACTTCTTCTTGTATCAATATCATTATAAAAAAAATTACTATTTCCGAAACTATATTGTTCACCAATTTCGTTTTGCCACCAATCGATGCATCATCATCATCATTGAGTATACAGTCCTAAGACTGGTTTGATGCAACAATCCGTCTCCACTCGACTCTGTCCCCCGCCAGCTGTTTAACCTCTCTAAATGTCTGGCATCCCATATCCCCAATTATTTGGTTGAAATATTCTAATCTGGTTCTTCCCCTTCCCCTTTTCTTTCCCACCTCCCCCTCCAAGATATCCCTAAGCAGTCCCCCATGTCTCAGTGTGTGCCCCATCATCTGACCTCTTCTCTTCTTCAGACTCTTCCACAAGGTTCTTCTTTCTCCGATTCTTCCAAGAACTTCTTCATTTGTAATTTTATCCATCCATTTGATATTCATCATTCTTCTGTAGCACCACATTTCGAAAGCCTCCAATCTCTTTCTCTCCGCTTTTCCAATTGTCCAGGTTTCACACCCGTACATCGATGCAGAATTATTTAAATAATAATCTGTCTAAATTTCAAAAAAATCCTAAGAAAACGCATATGGTGAAACAACTACCTTAATACGTATGCAAATATTCAATTTAATCAGACGCCTTGAAGGTGGTGAAAATTACGTTAAAAGATTCCGTCACATATTGATACATGCATACAGGTCAAGCTAATAAAAGCGTGTTAAAAAACAAAAGTCATTAATAGTAACAGTATCAAAAAACTACATTTTGATAGATAACTGTGGGACAGGTCTATTCTCTAAAAACAGACGTTAAAATTTAACATCTTAAATTGAGTGTTAAAAAGTAAAGTAATAACACTAGCGTTAAAAAATGCTATTCTCTAAATCAAGTTTTAACAGCAACGTTAACATTTTACTTTTTAACACTAGGTGTTAACGATTCATATGAAGATAGCTACGTTTTCTGCTTGTTCAAGTTTTTACCATGTTTTTACACTCCTCGATAGCGCGCGATAGTTTGATTTGTTATTCTCAATCTAATATCTCAGCTATTTTTAATAAAAAAAGAAAAATCACGAAAAATACCCACATAGCCATTGGCCGCATCTAATGATAATTCTGTTTTTTCTATCTATTATTTTTAAATATTTAAATATATTTTGTATAATAAAAAACTTTTATATATGCTATATATTTTATCCAAACAAATTTATTTTACAAACCATAAATAAATTAAATAAATTAAATAAAAATAATATATATATAATAAAAGTTTATTTATCATTGTGGTATTAATGTTTCTGTCACAGATTAAATGGATCTGAAATGTATTGCTTTTAACTCAAAGCTGTCAAAAACATAGTCTTACTTTTTCTTTTTTTGTTAAAGACGCCATGTTTTTCTTTAAATATGGCGTTAAAATTCTAAATATACCCTCTGGCATAGCTTTAATTTTTAACACTTTTGTCTATATACTAGTATTAACGCTTTGAAGATAAAGTTTTTGCTTACAGAATACCAATTTTAGGCAATGAGGTGTTAAAATGAATTAACGCTGAATTCGGGTGTTAAAAATTAACGTTTTTGCTTAGAGAATAGACCTGGGAGACAGTCAAAAAAAACAAAGATATACTATGTGCGTTATATATTAGGCATCGGATCGACTAAGCATATCCCAGTTAAAACTCCCTAGCCCATCGTAGATCTGTCTCCGCCCTTTCCCTTTTTTATAGATACTACCATGGCTTTTGTTCTGACGAAATTAAATCGATAATCCCACCAAAGGCTTCATTTGCGCGAAATACACGATTTTCTAAAACTCAACACCCCTACGCGCTTAAACTGGATACTAATCGAACAAACGCATTCGCCAATTCATTTATCCCTATGACATCTAGAGACTGGAACTCTCTTCCCCCGACCGTCTTTCCAGCAACTTATAACCTTCAATCTTTCAAGACCAGCATCCACAGATACCTTCGACTGCTACCCAATCACTAAATCTCCCCTTATCTTCACGTTACAAGGGTCCACCACGGACTACAGAGGTTGTACCTTCTTGGTGCAACTTCTTGTATCAGTACCATTATAAAAAAAAGAAAAACGACAATTTCTAGTGTAATGGTATGTTTTCTACACTTGATTCAATCGCGAATCAAATGTAGGTGATTTTTGTCACATTAAGTGAAAATAATATCTGAACTTATATATTTCTAACTTGAAATAATGATATTAAATAAATTTATAATATTTCTCATTAATATATCAAAGAATAATTGACATATTAACGAGAATTGCTTTGATCGCTCTTTTTTTGAAAAAGATATATATCGCGAGACTACTAGCTATTGGAGTCTGCGGAGTCTTAAGTCTGGACCGAGAGAAAAAGATATGATCCATTCAGCTACAATCCAACGTCATTATTGCGTATACTCCTAGCAGAAAGAGAAACAAAGAGGTTGTCCTCTGCTTGATGCAAATAAACATACACACATATATATATCATCTCGATATATGTGTGTGTATGTTTATTTGCATCAAGCAGAGCAACCTCGTTGTTTCTCTTTGTGAATCAATAACTCTGCTACTCTCGGCAAAACAAAAACTTTTCTTTTACTCCTAGCAGACTTAAGACTCCACAGACTCCAATAGCTTCAACCGCAGTAGTCTCGTGATATATATCTTTTTCAAAAAAAAGAGCGATCAAAACAATTCTCGTTAATATGTCAATTATTCTTTGATATATTAATGAGAAAAATTATAAATTTAATTTCTAGTGTGATATTTTTGTAAACATTGCAAGTTGTCTCTTTCAATATTTATTTTATTTGATTCTGGTTTGAATCATCGAATGACTAAGAATCTCGATGATGTCATTATCAATTCGTGTCAAAAAGAAGAAACGGAAATGTTATTGGTAGTTGAATGGTTTCCGAAACAGAATTGCTTGTGGTTTGTTCTCGAGAGAGGTAGGTGGTAGGTGGTATAGGTGGTAACCTTTATGCGTGTTGACGAAGCTGTGATAGGAGTGAGCTGCGTGGGCGAACCTCGCCGTCGACGTCGCCGCAGCTGCACTTGGCGCCTGGCTCTGGGCGTACAGTGGCGCATCCACCACACAAGAGCCACTCGTCCCAGGGAACAACGAGTACAAGCCCTGGGCCACACTCAGACGACTCCCTAAAACACAAAACACAAACAATCCACATCACATGCCTGCTAAACTATGCCAACTTAAAGAATTCCTTTCGACGCCAATGTTAAATAAAAAATATTAAGAAGTAAATTTAAATTATTTAGGAACGAATCAAAGATTTTAGTAGAAATATTTTTACATTGCATATCAGAAGGTGTCGTCCCCTCGGGAATCGAACCCAAGCGCTAACTAGCTTGCCGGGCCGTTAGTCGAAACATTAAAATGAATCTCTCTCCGATATGCAACATTAGGGTGGTCCTTATTTTGGGTATTTTCGAATTATTTACGATGGCAGAGGCTCATATGGTTCGAAATAAATAAAAAAAAAATATATATTCCAAGTTTCAATCAAGTCCCTATCTCAATTTTAACCTGTGCCTCAGAGCGATGCCATCTAAATAACATGGGGTTTTTGGCATTGAACGATCAATTTTTTTATTCGGGCCAAAGCAATGGTTTAAAAAATTTGAAACTCTGTAGATTTTATCCTTATAATAGTAGCTACCCTTCAGAATGTTTACAGATTTGTAGCTATTATAATTTTGGAGTCTATAACTTACTAACACTAAGATATGGCAGTATTTTATCTAGCTGTAACTCCAAAATTATAATAACTAAAAATCTGAAAAAACTCTGAAGGATAGTTACTATTATAAGGGTAAAGTTTACAGAGATTCAAATTTTTTGAAATATTACTTTGGCCGGAATAAAAAATTGATCGTTCAATGCCAAAAACCCCATGTTAGTTTAGATGGGAAACTTGCATCGCTCTGAGGCACAGGTTAGAATTGAGATAGGGACTTGAAACTTGGAAGATATTTTTTTTTATTTATTTCGAACCATATGAGCCTCTGCCAGCGTAAAAATTCGAAAATAGCCAAAATAAGGACCACCCTAATGCAACAAATATAGAATTTTCAGTGAAAACAAAGATTTAAGTATCTTTTTCGGGTGTCTTTTTTGAAAAAAGATGGAAATTATTTCAAAAATCAACCCAGTATATAATATTATTAAATTTATTATTAAATGAATTTAACTTTAAAGGACATCATAGATATTAGTTGAAATATTTTTACATTGCATATCAGAGAGGTTCGTCCCCTTAGTGAAATCGAACCCAAGCGCTAACTAAGCTTGCGAAGTAGCCAAACCCCTTAAGAGGGGGGTCTTAAGGGTTTGGCTACTGGCCCGGCAAGCTTAGTTAGCGCTTGGGTTCGATTCCAAGGGACGAACCTCTCTGATATGCAATGTAAAAATATTTAAACTAATATTAGGTCTTAATCTCAATCCACCAAAACTACATGTGAAATTTCGTTTTGATATTCATACTTGTTTTTGAGCTATAGTGCGTCCAAAAAATTTGGTATCGCACTAACGTACTAACAGACATTTTGGCAAAATAATTAAGGTTGCTCGGACATTAAGGCAATGTTGGATTAAAAATCTGAATTTTTAATATGTTATTAATCGATAACAAATACGTATAAAATAATTTTTTGAAAAAGATCTGACCAAGGGTTTTCGTGTAATTAATTATTAAAAATCGGACTTTTAACACGTAGTGAATAGGGAATGTTGGCTGAAAACATTGTTTACGATATTTGTTATATAAAACTTTCATTTGGCTCTAACATCATCAATTTGAATATTTTTTTTTTTAATCAAAATAATTTTGTGGGGGATATTTCGAAAAATTAAACTAATTTCAAATTTTTTTGTACGATTACACTTACACATTAATGTGTAATAGAAATAAAATATATACAAATATTAGAGAAGGACAAGGTATGCTAAAGTCTCGTTATGGTGGGTTTAAATCACGCCAGATACCATTCTAATTTTTATTAATCTACGCCTTCTTCCCAATTACAAAACGATGAATGTAAACACATCCCATTATAATTCATTGGGAAAATATATCTAATGGGAGACAATGGGGGTTGCGATCCTTTATCTTGGCTAAAAATTCAACGGCTATACCCCTTTTGAGTATGTGACATTGATGCCTAGATAAAGAAAAGCTAAAGATGTCCTAGTGAGGTTCACCTCTGCTTACCTGAAGTGCCTCTTTAAGCTAAATAATAAAAAAAGCAGTTTACTTACTTCCCCTTGATCGGCTTCTAAAATTATCAAAACATACAGGCTGCTTTTGCTCAATTTTCGCCACCTGTCAAGCGGAAGTGAGAACCCTCCTTTCTTTGCCAATTCGGTTTTACTTCTTAGGTTATTTTCCATAACGTTTTAACGATTCGCTGATAAAATAAATTTCAACCTGATGAGAGATATTAATAGGTTTGTTTGAAATTAATCTTTGTAATAGGATTGACTCGTCTTTTCATTGAATCTGCAAGTTCGTTAATTAATGAAGAATAAGAAGATGAATGTCCTGCGGGCGCCAGGGTCACCTTCCTTTTCATGACCATCCAAACTAATACTTAACATTTAGTTCGTGAAATACAAGACTTACAACATTTCTTTTTTCATATTTTTCCCTTTCACTTAGTTCACTCCGAGGGGTGAACCGCGACCTAATATGCTGTACACCTACTTCCACTTTTACTTCCAAATATTTCCAAGTACTTCCAAATATTTTCAAAGTAATTCTAAATATTTCCAAATATTTCCAAGTAATTCTAAATATTTCCAAGTATTCCAAATATTTCCAAGTACTTCCAAATATTTCCAAGTAATTCTAAATATTTCCAAGTAATTCCAAATAATTCCAAGTACTTCCTAATATTTCAAAGCACTTCCAAATATTACCAAGTAGTTTCAAATATTTCCAAGTACTTCCAAAATACTTCCAAAGAGGTGTACACCTACTTCTAATCGCTGATCACCCCTCGGTTCACTCGAAACCAAAAACGACAGAAGTTAAGGGGTGTTTTCGGTGGACCAACTCAAGCTTGAGTTGTTTATCATAAAAGAATTTAGTCTTTTTGATTTTAAGTCGATCCTTCCACGTTTTGAGTAGAGTTTGTCATTAATAGTCAAAACATCAAAAATGGAATGCAATAAGGTTATTCCTCTAGTATTAGATGAGAATCGATCGTTATTTTTGATTTTAAGTCGATTCCTCCATGTCTTCAGCAATGGTTACCAATAATAATCGAAGGATCAAAAATCTAATGTAGAATTATTATTCCTCAAGTATTAGATGAGAGTCGATCTCTATTTTTGATTTTAGGTCGATTCCTCCAAGTCTTCAGCAATGGTTACCAATAATAACCGAAATGCCAAAAATCCAATATAGAATAGTTATTCCTCGACTGTTAAATGAGAATCGCTGACTATTTTTTAATTAAAGTCAACATGAACTGCAAATTGCAAGTGATATCTGATTAATAATAAAGGAATAAACATATTAATATTTCAAATGAATTTGGATAAAGTTTAGCGACGACCCGTTGCAGTTTATTTTTATTGAAATCAGATAGGTATATACATACGAGCTTTTCGTGCGTGCCTTCGGCACGCCCTCGAAGCTCGGCCCTCCGGGCTGGTGCCTCGAAGGGCGGCGTCTCGGTCCAAAAACTTTATTCCTCTTAAAAAACCACACTCCAAATGTATACCTGTAAACTCCAGAAAATACAGTCTCTTAAAAGTTTCGCCTCATTTTCGTCCTGACACACCTACAGAAATGAGGCTCTAGATATGAATCTGGAAGTATTTTTTCTTTCTATAATCTATATACAGCATTGTGATATTTTTGTGTGGAAATATATTTATTTAAATAGGGTGGTATCGTGTGAGGAGGAGAATTATATTATATCATTTTTTTTTAATTTTGGATCGATAATCGATATAAGGCTCCAAATATTTAAAAGAGATCAGGTGTTGTTATATCGATTATATTTCAAATTTGCCGCAAATATACCGATGGCGCTCTCTCTCGGCAGCATTTACGTCAGCGTTGCGGCAAATTAATCTAGACAAATATATATAGTATATATATATATATATGAACGGAGGAACAGACCAATGAATGGATTTTGGGAAACGTTTGAGTTTTGGGGTAGAGTAAAATCAATTTTTTTCTTTCGTAATTTGATTTCTAAATTTAAGACTATCATTTATTTTTACCCATTTTTGAGAGTGAAATAATTTAGGTAATATAATATTCTTGGGAGAGAGAAGACCACAAAGTGTGAAGATCTCATTCCTTTTGTAATTAAATTTCCAGACACGTCCCAGTTGGGGGAGTCTATTCCTATAAGCTTATATAATTCTCTTCAAATAAAAATGTATATTATAAGCCTTCGAATAAAAGCAATCAACTTTAATTTTAATTGATATCTTATCATTAGTCTATTTATAATTAAAGTGAGCAATATTAAGTAAAATGTAACAAGCAACTCTAAGGATTTAGAAAAGGGAGATGGTCTGAATAACTTTAGTTGGCTTTTTAGACAGTCGTTTTTTTTTTAATGTTCGCTTTAAAGTTATTGCAAAGACCTCATAATCTATTTAATTGACACTCTACTCGATGCGCATATTAAAAATGAAATTCGCAAGTATAGGCTCTGGTAGGTAGTATCCTATCAGGGGGGGGGGGGGGTTTCCAGCCAGAAAAGAACCCTTCATTTTTGAAAATTTTATTTTATTATTCGAAAAAATTCATCGATAACCGCTTAATATAGATAATATTTCAAATTTAAGATTAAATTTTTTCATTTGATATTAAAGACAGAGCGGACAGTCTATCTTCACGTTGACTATACTTCCAGGGGCAAGTAGAAATAATCCACCTTTCTATCTTAGTTGCTCTGTCTGAGTACTTGCAATAAGTATTTTTTGGATAAAATAATAAGTTTGGATGTAATACGGAAAACGATACCTATGGTTTGCGAGTACGGCTTGCACTTAGCCTCTTTGTATTTATTAATATTTTGTCTACCTAATTATAAAATTGTTTTTGTCGATCTCATCATAATGTATTATTTTTTTTATAAATTTTGTTGATGTTGAGTGTAGAAATAGATGCTAAGCAGGAGCGCGGTACTCATACCCTTAACTGATATGCCAATTCAGTTGCCTAAATACCAGGGGCGTGTAGCTATTAAATGGCTTGAGTGATGGTGCTACTGGCAAACAGCGAGTGTGTTTCGACAGGTTTGAACATGAGTGTGCTTGTTGATGGTTCCCCTACACTCTGTTTACTAGACAAGCCTTCTCGTCAGTTTGTCTGTAAAACAATTTTATAATAAGGTAGACAAAATATTAATTAAAAAAGCGGCTAAGTGCAATCAAATACTTCTGCCAAAACATCTTTTAGTTCATCATTCACAATTAATTTTTTTATTCAATTTATAGATTTTAAATGAAAGTCAGACGTCGAGTAGGTGTAAACTAATTTACTTTCAACCTCATAAAATCAAAGTATTTTCCATAAGATAGCGAAAATGATTCAAATATGAAATCTGAAAAATTCTATTCATAATCTAACGTTAACAAAGTTCCATAAATTTTAAATTACAGCTAAGCGAAATAAAGCTAAACGAGATTCATATATGACACGGTATAAAGATACTGTTGACGTTCTGAGATTTTAGGGATGTGCCGCATCCATGGACCGCACACTACTGTATCCTATATATTTTTCGAATTATCTTTTTAAGACCTTCGTTGGGTTGTAAAGATTTTATTTCTTTTAAAGAGCACTTTAATGTGTGCGAAAATCAACACTTTAATTTTTCTAATTACCCAAGGCGGTTAATTACTTAGGTTCTTCGAGGGAATAAATGACTTTAGATCCCTACGTCCATATATAGGCGGCGGCGAAAATTATGATATTAGCCGTGTTTAAGAGTTGCAGTCGGTAAAAAAAAAATTTCACTTATGTATGTATATAGTACGCTATATAAATGCAAGCCCCCGAATATAAAATATGTAAATAAATAAATAAAATTGTATTTAATATTATTTTTATTGGAAAATTAATGAAAGGCAGCCCAAGGGTTATGAAAAATAAAATTCCGAAATTTATTGGAACGACACTTTCATCATCTTAAAAGTCATGATTTTCGAGGTATTTCTCTCCTTCTTCGGGATTGAAAAGGGTTACTTATTAAAATAACTATTTTAAACCCTGAAGTACTTTTTTGAAGGAGAGAAGAAGGAATTTCTTTTTTTTTGACTTTTTAATTTTAAGTCGATTCTTCCATGTTTTCAGTAGAGGTTCCAATTAATAGTCAAAACATCAAAAATAGAATGCAATAAGGATATTTATTCCTCTACTATTAGATAAGAATTGATTGTTATTTTGGATTTTAAGTCGATTCCTCCATGTCTTCAGCAATGGTTACCAATAATAATCGAAATGTCGAAAATCTATTCCTCTACTATTAGTTAAGAATTGATTGTTATTTTTGATTTTAAATCGATTCCTCTATGTCTTCAGGAATGGTTACCAATAATAAACGAAGCTGTCAAAAATCCAATGTAGAATGGTTATTCCTCAAGTATTAGATGAGAATCGATGGCTATTTTTGAATTTAAGGAGGTTCGGGACAGCTTATCTAACTAGTTGATCTTCGAAAAAATCTTTTATATTTCTGCAGAGTGACAACGTCTGCATACTAAATTTTTAATAAAAAATTGTTAATAATGAGGTTAATTTCGAATAAAAATCTTTGTTTTGATAATATTAATAAAAAGAATATTGAGATAATTTTTTCTCATTATAAAAACATTTATTTAACACAAAAACGATTTCAAGAAATAGAGTTGGAATTCTACACTAGTGCTTTTGTTATATTCTGTTGGCTGTAAATAACTTTTATTTTTACATTTATGAATAACTAATTAACTAGACTGTCAAATCTATTGAAAAATGTATCATTCGATTCATAAAAGTTGAATTATTGATCTGTATAAATTTGTTGAAAATGGTATAATTTGTATAGAAGTTATAGCCCTTTTAAAAGCTTGGTCCATTTACTTCCATGTTAAAAGGACAATTTTCAATAATTTATTTCTCGGAATTGGGAAAGACAATCAACTTCAAATTTTGGGAATAAATATTTAATACATTAGTGATTCGATGGTAAAAATTTGAGAATTTTCTTATAAAAATGATAAACAGTCCCGAACCCCCTTAAGTCAACATGGACTGCAAATAGCCAGTGATATCTGATTAATAATAAAGGAATAAACATATTAATATTTCAAATGACTTTGGATAAAGTTTAGCAACGATCCGTTGCAGTTTATTTTAGTTTTAAAACACTCATAATGGTTAAAAATTGTCACACTATAATATAGAATAGATCGAGGGGTAATCCGCGATTGGAAGTAGGTGTACACCTCTTTGGAAGTATTTTGGAAGTACTTGGAAATATTTTGAATTACTTGGAAATATTTGGAAGTACAAGTGGAGGTAGGTGTACAGCATATTAGGCCGCGGTTCACCCCTCGGAATAGATAGATACTATATTTATTCTATGTTAGACCTCTAATAAAGTAGAACCAATAATGTTAATATTAATTTGAAAAAAATACATATGGGTGGCGATCAAATTTTACAGAAAATGTGGGGTTGCACCTAAAAAAGTTTGCACACCACTGGTCTCTAAAGCCGGCCCAATGGCTAATTGAATGCAAATGGGAATGGAATAACCGCGAGTGTTTTTCGAGTTGGTTACTGACCTTCTGCAGTGGGAGTGGGGGCGGCGGCGGCAGGCGCCGGGGGGCAGCCATGGAGTGCGGGGGCGGCCAGGGGGCGCGGGGGGCGGCGCCTGGCTCGGAAGGGGGTTCCCGCTGCCCCCACCATCGCCCCGGGGTGCTCCACCAGGCCGCCACCTGTTGGCAAACAAAACACACAACCATTATTTTATTTTTCCTAACTTTAACGGCTCAAATCTTAGTGCTATCTAAGTTAATACGATCATTAACAGAGAATCCAATTGCCTTGCGATTTAACCAAAGTGCTGAAAAAGAAATACCAAAATAGAGATTTAATTTCTCCAATACCACTTTATTAGTATTATATACCTAATATTTATGTCACACAGAAATGATAATCTTCTTAAATGAATTTAAAAAATAAATAAAAAGTGTTCTAGTCCAGTGTTCCGAAAAGTGTATGCCGCGACACACTGGTGTACCGTGGTCATTAGTTGGTGTACCGCGGAAAAATGTCAAGTTTTTTGAAGATAATACACATAACTGAGAGTTATGCTCCAAATTTTGATCGCCTGTGCTCATTTAATTAAGCAGGCTCACATTTCTCATTAAACGTCTTTTCATATTATAAATAAAACCCGTGAATCTATTATTTATTATTAAAATGGACTTAAACCAACTAAATTTTTCACACTATATTTATTTTTAATAATAATAAATAAATAATAAATAATAACCTTTATTATCCAATACAAAAATACAAATGTTTTATAATTACAAAAAAAAAAAACTTCGACCTCGAGGCCCACCATCGAATGTCCATTTTTTTTTTATTTTGAACATATTTTTCTCACTCCTTATTTTGGTAAGGGAAAAAATTGATAAAAAACCCTATACTTTTTATTTTTAACATAAAAAAAGAAAAAAACACAAAAACAAAACAAAATGAATAATGATGAAATGAAGAGTACTAAATGAGAAATGAAGTGTCACATCTGGTATATTTCGTTAATTAGAGGGTTGAGATTTGATTGCGCATTATTTTCGAATTTTTTAAATTGATTTTAATAATAAATAAATATTAAATAAACATTGGTTTTTTCTTTGGTGTACCTCTAAAACAGGGGTGTCCAAGCTTTTATCTTCCCTGGGCCCCATTGGAAGAATATGAGCTGTTTTGGGTTACACATAAAATACACTAACGCTAATAATAGTTGATGAGCAAAAAACGTAGAATATGTACTTAATATACTTAAGAAATTAAGCTTTGTTACTTTATAAATTTTTTATTATAAAAGTAAGAGACAAATCAGCAACATAAAATTATAGTGAGAAGTTTGTCATTTTTTTGGGACATTAATCCTTCGATATTTGGCACAAAAGAATTCTCAGTGAATTCTCAAAATGCTCATCAAATATTTTAAATCTAGCTTCATTCTTTGTGTGCTTCATACTTGAAAATAGATACTTGAATAAATAAAATTATTTAAGAATCACTTTATGAATATCTCATTACAAAATAACGTGTTAGATTCAAAAATTCATTATTTAGGTCATAAATTAATAGCAAGTTAAAAATATTGTATTTTTAGTAATATCACTGGGATTTTTAGCCGCAATCTCATAAAGTTTGTAAGTTTGCGATTTTTTGTCGGGCCACATTGAGAGCCATCTAGGGCCGCGGTTTGGACAAGCCTGCTCTAAAATTTCTTGATTTGGTAGGTGTACCTTAAACACAAGAAGTTTACGGAACAGTTCTAGTCTATAGGTACTAAATTCTCTGTAAATTTTTATTTTGCATTCGAATGACTTAAGGTAGAAAAATAAAACTTGACGCAAAGGTGCAGTTTATTGATAAATATCAGCTCATTGGCGATAACCGACCGAGAGCATTTATCTCTCTGCATTCAGCAGTTCCGAAGCTAAGAAAGCTCAAAATCTAAACCGTTTTTTTCTTGTTTTGGGAAATATTTTAGCACCATAACAAACTGTCTCAAAAATTTATAAACACGAATAAGTAATAAAAATAAAATTTTTGTTAATATTCATTCCAAAAATTTTTTGATCATTCGTGTTTAGAAATTTTTGAAACAAAAGAAGAAATTATTTCTCAACATAATTTATTTTTCTGTTTCACTCTGTCTGTTTAGGTGTCTGATGTCTGTCTGTCTAGATTTCGATATTCAATATTCAATAACCAAATATCGTAATATTTCTCTTGTAATAAATGTCTGTAGTTCAGAAACAAAGTACGGATTAGATTTTAAAGATATTTATATCCCGCTTCTGAATAAAAAATTCAAAAAATCGTCAAATTGTTATATGAGAAACATCAATATATTGAGCTGATATTTGATACACAGTTTGTATTAATAAAGTGCATCAAACTCAAACAATAATGCTCAAACAGTTGGCTGAAAAAAAAAGAATTTTCAAATTACTTGACTTTGAGGAAAGCGTGCCGAGTTTTGAAAAAGTCCTTACTTTTTATTTCAATTTTTGATGAAAACTTAACTTAGTTAAAATTAAAATAAATAGAATATTCGTACGTATAGTAAACCACAACTTTGATAAGTTCTAATTAAAATGGCCACAAATCTTTCATATTATCTTGATGACAATAATAATAATAATAATAATAATTTTGTGGTTTAATTACATATAATAATAGGTATATAAAAATATCTCGATTTTTTTGTGTGTTTTCTTATCAAAAATTTAATGGGAGATTTATAATTAAGAATTATAATCGCAACATATGTAGAAGATAAGAGAGAAATGAATCAGTGAATGTACAGGAAACAGTAAAAAAGTATTTTGCTTTAAATAGAACAAGTTGTAGGAGAGAAAGAATTTGCATTAGAAAATACGGTACTTACGTATTAACGCCACCAAATAAAAGCTACAAATAAAATTTTAAACTACAAATTTAAACTGAAATTGAGTTTATGGACTGTGATGTCTCAAATTGTCTCAAGTGAGCGCCAGTGGGCGTTGGCAATTTTCACTTTTAGAACTTTTCATAGGTTCGGTTCTATTCATCATCTCGGTTCATTTAGATAAAAAAATGGGTTCCCGAACAAACTTTGGCTAACGCCAACCTAATCGCCTAATAATCAACCCGTAATGAAGTTATACGAGGCGAACCGAGCCGAACTGAATATATCTTAACCGAACCGGCAACGACTTTTACATATTAGAATTTTTTTGGGTATTTACTAATTATTTTTTAATTAATATTCATTTTCTAAAAGAATCCGTCGTCAGTAGCGGCGTTTAAAAACTGTAACTGCGGTGGCGTTAATACGTAAAGTACCGAAAATACATTTTGAAAACGATTGGGTTATTTTGATTTGTGATGGGTTGGAAAAGTATTAGAATCAAAAAAGAAAATTACTCATCTTTTAAATTGTTCTAGACTCAATTTCATTATCTTCAGGACATTGAATATTATGTCTTGGAGTCTGAGTGAAATTATAGAAAAATGAACCTCACGAAACTAGTTATGTAAGTGAAAGTAAATAAGTCCTAGTTCATTAAATGGCTTCTCCAAAAATTTATTTTTTTAAATCTTTTAATTCAGTTGGCACAAGACTGAAGCGTCAATTTATTCTTTTCCTTTCTTATAGTTATTTTTATAAAAAATACGTCACCACATAGGCATGACGTCACCAGAGTCGGCACCCAATCATAACTAACCATACCAAATCGCATCTCCCAACTGAAGGTGTGTTCAAAGTGATAATGCGTTATGAAACTTTAAATGCGTTTTTCTCAAAACTTCATTTTCACACACTAGGTCCATTTTCTCAGAGAAGGTTACATATATTAAAAGATAAAAAAATTAAAATCTTTTTCAAGACTAGGTACCCTAGAGTCATCCTAGTAATTAATATTAAATTTAAATATATAATATTCATTTATGCTTACGTATACTATATTATGATATTGCCTTAAAAGTTCAATAAAATTATTGAAAAAATGATATTTTCTACATTTTTGAAAGACACCTTCTAAAACTAAAAAGCCTTAAAAAGTGATCAACTCTACGCATTGAAAATACAAACGTTTTCGGATAAGAACGAATTTCCTGCGACTCAGTCCACTTGAAAACATAGAAATCAAGCGAAATTTCTCAAGAGAGCGAACAAGTTTTTTTTGTAGAATGGTCTAATTACAGATTTGTAGAATTAAAGATATTATGAGAACTTGGGTAAATAAATATATAAACGAAAATAAACTTTTTAAAAATCTATCAATTAATTTAATTTGTTGTTCTTTCCTCTTTGAGATTGAGTTTGGACAATTTTCATATAAATTTATTTCCACTATTTACCTTGTTATTTCAGTGTTTTAGTTACTCATCCGTTTTTATTCATATATCACACACATTGTTTTCATAGGCTTGTTCGTTAGAAACCTCCCCTGTATGTTTTAGGTCCATTGGTTTATTTCTTCGTCAGAATACTTCTGTTTTATTTCCATACCCCCCCCCCCACTAAATCCACTCTAAGTCAAGAGTACTATTTATTTATCAATTGATTCATTGACCTTATATTTAATTTGCTAATGGATCCTGGATTTTATTTAAATTGGGAATAAATTTATACAATAAAAGAAATAATAAACTGATATGGTTATCCACGTGACTTTACCATACAGCTGGGTCCTCTCTTATTGATAGAGATTTTCTTTAGGAGACGGACTGGTATAAATATGCAAATGGATGTTGATGAAGGCAGTATTTTATTTTTAATTTTGGGCTCATTATCAATTAATAATATCTTCTTGAAGGAACAATAAAAGTGTGTGTCTTCTACTGGAATTATTTATAAAGAGACTACAATATAGTTATAAATCAAATAATTTCAGCGGAAAACACAACCTTTTATTCTCTCCTTCAATATATAAAAATTCTGCTACTCTCGGCAAAAAGAAACTATCAATTTAATAATATCTCCTTTTAATTATGAGATTATATAATTAGAAATATTAGCTTTCTTCGATTTTTGTATGAAAATATTTTAACACCCCCCCCCCCTTTGGTTACTATCAATTTCACAAAGTGAGTCATTTTCATAAGGTCGTAAAGAGTGTATGTGCAAAATTTCTTACAAATTGAATAAAGGGTCTACAACTTATATTGATACTTTTATTTTTTTGAACCCCCCAATTTTGACTCCCTAAGAAAATAAATACTCTCTTTTTTATTATAGGTTCATTTTATAGTATATTTCATTTGTCTTGTTTTTTTAGTTTGAAAATCTAATAATTTTAATTTTTACCCTTCTCCCACATAATTTTGGGTCCGATTTCAACCAAAATCAAATCAGCTCTTAATCTCAATGCACCAAAGTTTTATTAGTGAGTTAGTATTACATGTGAAATTTCGTTTTGATATTCACACTAGTTTTTGAGATATTGCGTCCACCACAATTTGATAACGCGAACTAACAGACATTTTGACAAAACAATTATTATTTCGAAAAATATAATTTTTTCGATGTTTACTTATTAGAGCTTTTTTGTAGAGCGAAATGCCATGCATGGTTTCGCTCAATTTTTTTAATCAAAATAATATAGTTTCAGCCGTTTTTGAGATATTTCGAAAAATAAACATACACACATATATATCGAGATGATATATCTGTATATATATATTATTTATTTGTTTGAGACTATAGTTTCGAAGACTTGGTCTTCATTATTTGTTGTTATTTAAAAAAATTGAAAAATCAACCCTGGAATCAATATATTATCAAAAGAATGAAAAAGAAAAGAAAATCCTAGGATAGTTCTTCTATATTATGGACAAATTTCGGAAAAATTAAATCAAAAAATGAAAAAATTAAGGTTCAAAACAGTATTCAAAACTCCAATTACTCTAGGAAAAGATTTAGGTTCAAATAAAAAAGACAAATTACCAAATATAGAAAAAGAAGGGGTTTATAGTTTGAAATGCAAAGATTGCGAAGCGATCTATGTTGGGAAAACAGAAAGAAATCTGAAAATTCGATTAAATGAACATATAAGGGATTTTAAAAATAAAAAATGCGAAAATTCTTTCGCGGATCATTTAAATTCAAACAATCACTCTTTCCCAGAAAGAACCGGTATTAGATTAATAAAAGGAGAAAAAAACCCAAAATTAATTAGCGCAATCGAATCTTTAGAAATTTTGAAATCATTCAATAGAAATTCAAAATTTTGTTTGAACTACCAAACGAATTATCCAATAGCAATCTGCTTAAGATGTTTGGTAACAAAAGATATAAGAAAAAAAGAAAAACCCTTCCATTGTCAGCCTTTTTCTTTGTAAAACAAGGAGAAAGGGAAACATATTGTTATATTTGAATATGAACGAGAAGAATGTCTTTATTGCTTCTAGGCTGACCACCAGTGAAGAAAGAACCCAAATTTTCAATATCCATACGATATTGACTCCATAAAAAACATTTATAATTAAAAAAGACTGATGATGAAGACCAAGTCTTCGAAACTATAGTCTCAAACAAATAAATAATAATATATGTATACAGATATATCATCTCGATATATATGTATGTATGTTTATTTGCATCAAGCAGAGGACAACCTCTTTGTTTCTCTCTGTGAATCAACAACTCTGCTACTCTCGGCAAAACAAAAACTTTTCAATTAAGTAATATTTATAATTAAAAAAAGACTGATGATGAAGGCCAAGCCTTCGAAACTATACTCTCAAACAAATAAATAATAACACAATTAACTATTTTCCTCTTCAATTTTGTATAACTCAAAAATTGAAAATGTAAAAAAATAACGAAAACATTTTCATTTTTATAAACAATTTTATTGTCTAAGACATGTTTCGGGTCTATTTGAACTCATTTTCAGTTATTAAAACAAAACAACTCTCCCCTCCATACAATTTATAATTTAACTTTTCTCACAAAACATATTAAAATTGAAATCACAATCAAAGAAACCTAAATGAAATTCAAAGAGAGAAAACAGATAATAAATATATCGTCGCTGATCTTACAAAACCTCGTAAGTCCTAAATTCATGGTTTACCAGAAAACAAGAAAAAACATTTTAAACAACAATACATACAAATACAATGCAATATTTATTATTTTTCCGTAGTGCGAAATTAAATTGGAATAGAATAATAAGGTTTCAATAGGCAGATGCGCCGTGAACAGTTGGTCGGTATAAACGTATAATACCTATTTGACCAAAAATCAGACTTACGAGGTTTTGTAAGATCAGCGACGATATGACTAATATGTTTTTGCGTATGTACAATTTTATATCTACTCTTATTAAACGAGCAAAAATTGTATATTTATTTATATATATATTTATTTATTTATATATTTGTATCTTGTTTCTATTTTTGAAAACGGCCCTACCGATTTTGATGAAACAAAATCTATTAACAAGTTTTGAGCATGAAAAAACGATCTGGCTAGGTCTGGACCTCATCAAAATTAATCTTAATTGATTTTTTCTTAATTAAAGTAATTATTGATAGATGAAAATCTCAATAAAAAAAATGATTCGGCGGAAGTCGTATTCGAAACTGGGACCTCTTGCATATGAGGCCGACACTCTAGCATTGGACCACAGAACTATTTTATAAATCCTTGCTTTTTACTTTTACTAAAATGAATATTTTTGAATTAGACTTTATTATAAGTGTGGAAATAATTGAATATATTTTATATAGCTATGTATTTAATAAATAATTTTATGTTTTTATTTCAGATCCTATACGATTGTTTTTTTTATTATTATTTTCTTATGTATTTTTTATAATGTTTATCAATATGAAGGAATGTGGGCAAATTGGTGTACGAGTAAACAAATATACACATAATATGTGGACCATTAGAAAGATAGAAATGCAAAACTGGGTTGGAGGTGGGGATGGATGGGGGTGCAGGAGGTGGGGGCGAGGTGTATAGTTTCGGGAGGGAGGGGGTCAGAGGTTACCGAGTATCGCTCGGTGCCTCCAGGTACTATATTCTTATATTCACTGGAGACATAAATAAATATACATATCTATATTTGATATATATGCGGGTACACTAATAGAACAATGTTTCAAACTATATACGAGTACCTATATAGATTTCGAGAAGTTACTATATAGTTTGAAACATTGATCTACTAGGGTATGCTTATTTTCATCAAGCAGAGGACAAGCCTCTTTCTTTCTCTTTATGACTTTTATGGTATTTAAACTTATTTTTCATCGGTTTCAGGTGAAAAAGATGTCCAGGTTTTTTTTAATCCCCCTACTCGACAGTCTGATGGTCGTGAATATATATAGGTACACTGTACATATTTTTATTTATTTGACAGTATATTTCAAAAGCTCTGCCTTCTTGTACAATCTAAGAAACTAATAAAATTACTCATAGCCAGTGCGTATCTAAAGAAGAGAGAAGGTCGCAACACTATCTCCCTTTAAGCCCTTCCAATCAATTCAAAAGGGGATGCGCAACATGACTGAGATTGGAAAGGCTGTAGAAATTCCAACAGCAAACAGTTACTGACCTCAGAACAAACCGCGCCACATACTCAACTTCTATAATAAAGAAAAAAATTCATATGGTATTTAAGAGTTTATCATTCAAATAATAAATAATAAAAATATTTTATTACAAATTTCAATTACAGTTTCCAGCAGTTTTTACGGCATTTATTTGTGTAACTTGCCAATAAAAAAGATCCTCGTTTCGCAAAACTGTATAATCAATTTCTAATAATAAAAAGTCATGTTTGCCAAGTGCCATTTGGACCGTATACCAAGAGTTCTGTAGGTACGTTATAACTCCGAAAATAATTAAAATATTTAATATTTAATATTAAGAAAGATTCTAAATTTAAGGCCAAAAAATCTGTTACGTAATATATAATTATTTCTACTAAAATCTTTGAAATGTTTAAATTTTGAATCTTTCTTAATAATAATATTATAGTGTTTCAGCCATCTAGTTTATTTTTGAAAAAACTTACCATCTAATTTTCAAATAAAGATACTTAATTCTTTCGATTTATAATATATTTTATTTGTAGGTACTTATTTGTTGATGATAAGGAGAGAATGAGTGAATTTGTCGAATTTTTCATAATCTTAAGTTAAGTTATCCCTAAAGTCCGACAGGTACAAATCAACTAAAAATAGCCACTTTGGAGCTCTCTTCTGCCGTTCATTTTAAGTCGAATGAATTTAAAAAAAATTAACCCTTATTCTACTTATAGATATATTTACAAGTAGGTACCTATACTCTCACAATTTATGAAAAAAATATTTTTTATTTTTTCCCACAAAGAATTTGACCATCCCAAAACAATTACGTGATTAAAATTTTAATATCAATTTTTATTTGAACAAAAATAATAGGTCATATAAAAAGTCTCCGAGGTTTTTTGGTAAATTTTAGAACAAAAAATTTCTTTATTGAAAATCAATTTTAATCAAGTACATATTGACCATTATTATCTATGACCTTTTGCCATTTTTTGGGTAGCTTCATAATTCCATCGGTGTAGAACTTCTGTGATTTATCGTCGAAAAACTTGGCCAAGTGATTTTCATCGGCGCTTCGGTCGGCCAATTTTTTACCATCAAGAGAGTTTTGCAGAGACCGAAACAAATGGTAGTCAGACGGTGCAAGGTCCGGGCTATACGGTGGATGCATCAAAACTTCACAACCAAGTTCCATCAAAGATGTGTGGGCGGCCACACACATCTTTGATGACTCGGAACAAATTGACGGAACTTGGTTGGGAAGTTTTGATGCATCCACCGTATAGCCCGGACCTTGCACCGTCTGACTACCATTTGTTTCGGTCTCTGCAAAACTCTCTTGATGGTAAAAAATTGGCCGACCGAAGCGCCGCTGAAAATCACTTGGCCAAGTTTTTCGACGATAAATCACAGAAGTTCTACACCGATGGAATTATGAAGCTACCCAAAAAATGGCAAAAGGTCATAGATAATAATGGTCAATATGCACTTGATTAAAAGTGATTTTCAATAAAGAAATTTTTTTGTTCTAAAATTTACCAAAAACCGCGGAGACTTTTTATATGACCTAATATTTAAAAGTCATGCATTTTAAAATGTAAGCAAATAGTAATATTTCATTATTCGTGTCCATGATTAATAATTAAAGGAATCGTAGGGAGTTGGACAAGACTTTAAATTAAATTAAATACAAGTTTTGATTAAATATGCCATACGTTTCGTTGCTGTTTTGCAACTTCTTCAGTGGCTCATTTATTAAACTTATTTGTCAGGATTTTTTACTACGAGAAAAAACATTTCAAACAATATTCTTTTTTCTATCACAATTCATTCAACTCATCAACCAACATAAAATATAAACTTTTTAAACAAATTAATTGTTTTTTGTCAAAAAACTAAAAGAATCAAACTGAACAATGAAATTCTTTTTTTATTTATTTATTTTAAGATGTCATTAAGAAGATTATAATAATAATAATAATAATAATTATAATAATCTTCTTAATGACATCTTAAAATAAATAAAAAAAAAAAAGAATTTCATTGTTCAGTTTGATTCTTTTAGTTTTTTGACAAAAAACAATTAATTTGTTTAAAAAGTTTATATTTTATGTTGGTTGATGAGTTGAATGAATTGTGATAGAAAAAAGAATATTGTTTGAAATGTTTTTTCTCGTAGTAAAAAATCCTGACAAATAAGTTTAATAAATGAGCCACTGAAGAAGTTGCAAAACAGCAACGAAACGTATGACATATTTAATCAAAACTTCGTATTTAATTTAATTTAAAGTCTTGTCCAACACTCTACGATTCCTTTAAGTAAGCAAATAGTTTTTCAGATAGGAGTAATAGATATTCGGAAAGTTGTCTTTTATGTTCCGCCCAACTAAATTAAATTTATAATTTTGAAAATTCAAAAAATTCCACCAAATCGAAACTGTCAAATCTTCAGCTCTCTTGGTAGCTTTAAAATAAATTTCACTTCTTTAAACGATTGCAAAGCACATAAATTATGCAATTTTATTAATGTTGCTAAAACGTTAGCATCTAAATATTCAAATGAAAATATTTTTTAATAACAGATGATCAATTTTCTTGAATGATTTCTCATTTGTATGATTCGTAGCTAAATATTACAAATGCTTGTTTTCTAAATGGCATAACCAATAAATTTCCACCTACAGATTGAAAAGACGCGGAAAATGATAAATGATTAAAAGAAGAATATGCGGGAGTGGCGAGAAAGAAAGAGATAGAGAGGAAAACGGAATAATTCCTGTCTTTTTTGAATCCGGGAAAAAGCAATTAATTAGTAGATAATTAAGGAGGATAAGGAAATGTTACGAAAGCCTTCTTCTTCCTTGATAGAAAATCAATAGAATCATTGAATTAAAAATTCAATATCAATTAAATTGAATAAATTTGTATTATGTTTTAGAATTTTATGGATAATTATAGATATTAAGAGAATGGGAATTTCATCGATATCTCTACCTTTTAAGTTATCCCGGGGAATTAATATTTTTGCTCATTAAATATTCATTACACATATTTAAACAAAGGGTATAAAAGTTCAAGGGATAGAAAACGACTGATTAGTGACGGATATAACAAATAAGCTAATAATATTATAATTTTAATATAATTGAAATACCTGGTGGGTGCGTCATAGGAGTTTACTTATAGCTTCCACCTCTTTGAAATCACTCATTCAATTTAACTCATTCCCTGAAAAATAAAAACTCCAGAAGTAGGTAATTAAGTTGAACAAAATAGACTAAAACCTTGCTGTTTTCTTATTCCAATAGCTAGTTTGAATTTAAAATTTAATTGCGCTAAGATTTATCATTAGAGGGTGCAAAAAAGTCTCTCTTTTCAGAAAAATAATAGCCCTAATTGAATGTAATGGAAGACAGCCCAGAGGTAGTGAGGAAAGAAAAATTAACACATATCAAATAAGGTGTAATTTATTGGAATCCTTCCCCTTTCCTTTCAAAACCGACGTTTCGGAGGATTTTTCCCTCCTTCTTCAGGGTTTCAAAGGGTCAATGAATGAAACAAATAAAATGTTTCCTTCTTCTCTCACAGTAGTGTTCAAAACTTTCTTCATTTTTAACAAAGGCATAGAAAACATTTTTTCCTCCTTTTCTTAATTAGATTAGATTAGATGTAATTAAGAAAAGGAGGAAAAAATGTTTTTCTATGCCTTTGTTAAAAATGAAGAAAGTTTTTGAACACTAGCTGTGGAGAGAAGAAGGAAATATTTTATTTGTTTCATTCATTGACCCTTTGAAACCCTGAAGAAGGAGGGAAAAATCCTCCGAAACGTCGGTTTGAAAGGAAAGGAGGAAGGATTCCAATAAATTACACCTTATTTGATATGTGTTAATTTTTTCTTTCCTCACTACCTCTGGGCTGCCTTCCATTACATTCAATTAAAATTTCTACCAGTCCGTTTCTCTCCAGAGAAAATTTCATTGCAAAAAAGAATAGACTAAAATGTCTCAATTTTTCGCATAAATAGTCTCCAAAAATTCTGTAATTTTGCAGATAAATATTCTCTGAATTGCCTTTGTCAAGAAAATAGTCTATATACATTCGTGAATTTAATACCTCATATGCTGAAAAAAATTGCAAAGCATTGTTGTTATCAATACTAAAATAGGGTTCTGCTTTACTTTTGTTTCGAGTGCTAAAAAACCAACCCCATCTAATATTACATAGACTAGGAACTAAAATATTTAATACCAAAAGTAATTAAGAAAAATACAATGCCATCTATTAGAAGTAAAGTAAACTACAATAATATTTCTTCTTTCTTCTTTTAAGTGCCATATCAGGTCTCCCTCGACGTTTTGGCTCCTCTCCACATATACTTGTGCTGAGTGTGTTTAGCTGTTTTTACACAATTAAACAGGACCTGCTTTTAACGCCGGTTCCGAACGGCTAGTTTGGAGAGGTTACTAGGCAATTATACTCTTGGTAGGTTACCATTGCTTTCCAAGAGGACGCGACTCAGTCTCGAACCAACGTACTTCGAGTCAACGACCCGACACTCTATCCACTGACCCACAATCGCCTATCGATAATTTTTAATAATATAAAAATATTTACTACAAAATTTTTTGAAGAAGATATAGGTACTTAGACAAGGTACAAAAATATTTAAGAATCTTGTGATTAATTAATGAAAAAAATATCTTGATTAGAATTTCAATGAGAATCTTTTCTTTAAGAATCTTGCATAATTATTTTTTCAATTCTCTAGGACCGTCTGATCCAAAATATACTAAAATTTCTATAATTTGTATATATCAAATTTTTTATCATAATCAGAAATTTGAGAAGACTTTTTTTAGCCTTACCATTTTTTCGTTTTTCGACAAAAAACTTTTTTCTAGACATTTCAAATAAAATATATTTTTTTCAATTCTCTAGGATCGTCTGATCCCAAATATACTAAAATGTCTATAATTTGGGTATATCAATTTGTTTGTTAAAATCAGAAATTTCACAAAGGCTATTATAGCCTTGCTATTTTCTCGTTTTTGATCAAAATTTTTTTTCTATACATTTCAAATAAAATAATATATTTTTTAAATTCTCTAGGACCGTCTTATCCCAAATATTATATATGTTTCTAATTTGCTTAGCTTAGTTTTTGCACTTATAGACTTCTGGAGTTACCTGGGGTTCAACTATACCTTCCTAAAGAAGAAATATTCAATTATTTTATATATTCATGATCTTGAATAATAAAACAAATGTTAGTTTTTTGT
This sequence comes from Forficula auricularia, assembly GCA_024734495.1. NCBI lineage: Eukaryota > Metazoa > Arthropoda > Insecta > Dermaptera > Forficulidae > Forficula > Forficula auricularia. The sequence goes on from JALMQS010000106.1 coordinate 4,842,945, forward strand.
TTTTGTTTTTTTTTAACTAAATTTATTTATTAAGCTGAAAAAGTTTTTGTTTTATTTTATTTATTTTGACAGTAAAATCTAGATAATTTAAATAGGTTCTAATGTGAAGTTGCATGTTCATTTAAAGAAATTTTTAAACGTTTATATTTATACATAGTTTCATTATAAGAAAAAAATATATTTCTATGAAAAAAAATATTTCGATTAATCTTTTCTTCGAAATCGCGGCAACCACTAAGCTTGCTAATCCATGCTGGTTGCCTACGCCCAAGGCGTAGCGTAAATTATGATAGTAGAGAAAGTTCTTCCAGGGCAAAAATAAATCTATCTAATTTCATCGGGCCTCCTTAGGGAATCTAGAGAAAATTTATGTGCTGGTTCTCTCGACTAATTAGTTCCAACTTAGTGCTTTCTCATATTTAATGGTATTTAATTATACGTGATCCGATGATGTAATCCATGTACTCTGATCAGAATATAAATATTAAATTTAAATCGATATGCTCTGCGAATTTTTAGTGAATTGCCAATTTTAAGGTAGAAAATTGAAAAATTCTAACATAAAAAGCTTATTAATATTAAGCATTAATTAACAGGAATAGCAGGGAATTGGACAAAAATTAAAAACAGAGTTTTTTTATTGAATGGGCCAGACGTTTCGTCGATTAATTTCGACTTCCTCAGTGGCTAGAATGATTAAATAGGAAATCAGAAAAAACTTATTATAAATATAAATTGATTAGATAGAAAGACTCAAATACCTCATTCTATCACTCTTTGTCAAAAGACAATTCCACTACGCGACGAAACATCCAACGGTTAATTTCAGATCCGATGTAGATAATTTGAACAGGGTATATAACCAATTGTTTGAACTGGGCAATAATTAGTCCACTGTGGAAACCCCGCCTTTTTTTGTAACTGATTTGTCTCGATGGATTCGACTTGATTTTGACGGTTTGATCTAATTTATTTAATTTTTATTTAATTTATTAATGTTTTAAATTTAATTTTTAATTTAATTTATTAATGTTTTAAATTTAATTTTTAATTTAATTTATTAATGTTTTAAATTTAATTTTTAATTTAATTTATTAATGTTTTAAATTTAATTTCTAATTTAATTTATTAATGTTTTAAATTTAATTTTTAATTTTTTAATAGTTGGTTAGCGCAGCCTCGGCTATAGAGGAAGACGCAGGTTCATATCCTGCCAGATGCTAAATTTCATTTTTCCTTTTCAAAACAAAAATAATGAAATGATTTATGAACTGCAAAAAATTCGCAGGCTGAATCATGGAAATTATTCAAATTTACGCGGTTCAATTAATTTAATTAATTTATTAATGTTTTAAATTTAATTTTTAATTTAGTTTATTAATGTTTTAATTTCGTGACTAGTTAGCTTGTAATTAATTTATTTTATTTATTTAACTTTTAACATTTTGACAGTTCCGTTTTGGACATATCTAATTTATTTGCATTTTAATTTTCTTGACTACCAATTTTTTATTTGGTATATCTAATATAGTTTATTTATTTGATTTTTAATCTTTGACTATTTCTTCTAACTTATTTATTTATTTATTTTAACTTTCGCGACTGTTCAATCCAATTATTTAAGTTTCATTAGTTCTATTTTAATTTATAGTATTTTGTGTCTGAATGAATTTTTGAGATTGAGTGGGAAAGAGAAGAGAGATTGTTTTAGTTCGCGAATCGCCCAAAAGGAGCGATGACGCTTTAATTTATAATAATAGTTTTTTATATAAATAGATGTTTATTTTTGAATTGAAAATCCTTTCTTTGACTGTTTAAAAGTAAAAACAACATATTTTTTGTGAGAATTTTGGATTTAAAGTTTTTAATTGTTCAAGTGTAAAGGGGTTCAAGATTCTTGAGCAATTGGGGCCTAAGCCAACAATGTATTGTAGTTAAAATAATAAAAAAGATTAAAGGATGTTTCGTCGCGTAGAGGAATTGTCTTTTGACAAAGAGTGATAGAATGAGGTATTTGAGTCTTTCTATGTAATCAATTTATATTTATAATAAGTTTTTTCTGATTTCCTATTTTATCATTCTAGCCACTTCAATAAAAAAACTCTGTTTTCAATTTTTGTCCAATTCCCTGCTATTCCTGTTAATTAACTTATTAATATTTGCTGTTAAAGCATCTAGTATTTTTATGATTGGGAATTCAGCATTTGGGTGTCCAGATGAGCGAAATTTACTTGATGCACCTGATAGATGAAATTTATTTGATATGTATTAACGTTTAATATTACTTTTAGTTGATAGATTGTTATTTGTTGGTTGGGGGGAGGGAGGGGGGTGATAATCATGTAACGTTCACACACGTTACGCTAAAATATTATTTTTCAATTGAATAATAATCGTATTTATTTTTTGTAGATTTTTCATGAATCGGACTTTGCCAGAGGAATCGCTTTGCGATAACCGAGCCAAGAGCCGGCCAGCCAACAGGACTTAATCAGTTGTGCCTTGAGAAACGAAGGGAATAGACGGGCCAACAGACGCACACCAATCAATGCAGGTAGGCCAATTAATCAATTTACGATCTTATTATCTTTATTATATTATGAATTACATAGAATTTAAATTCAAGAATAATTTGAGAAAAAAGTCAAAACGTTGTCTAAATTTAATAAGCTTTTCTGAAATTTTACAAATGGTAGGAATAGTGTAGCAAGCCAGCAAGGGCTGGCAATTTAGGGTTAGACCCCCCCCCCCCCAATAATACATTTCAATATAGATTTTATAAATTAAAGGGTTTTTTAGTCCCATAAAATAAATTAATACAGTAATTTTAATTTTAATTATTATTAGACAGTTTCGGCTTATAAAAGAAAGCTATCCTCAGGTCAGCTTCATTTTTAACAAAAAAAAATTCAATTCAAAAAACTTTTTAGAATCTGAAATTCAGAGCTGTAAGACAGTTTTGTCTGAAATAAAACGTATCCTGTAATTTAATTAAAAGATTTGACTTTTTTAATTTAAATCTGGCCACTCTATCCTGACTGAGTCTACAAAAAACTTGTCGAATTTTTCTTCCGTTAAATTATATAATTATAATTATTGTACTGAATAATAATAAAAAAGTTTTCTTTGACTCCTGATGATGGGCTCACCCCCGAAATATAACGAATTCAAATTTCAATTTTATTTTTATTTCTTTTTTTGTGAAACCTACCTCGCATCTTTTTATTATTATATTAAAATGTTTCGCCTGGAACCGACACCTAACTCCTTAAAAGTTATTATTGTATTGCTTCATAAAATGAATGTCATAAATATCTAATTAATTTTTTAAGAGAAATTAATCATATTGGCATTTGAACAAATTTAATTTTCTTTTAAATAAAAATGGGGTAAAATTAATTTCCGACCGCTTGTAGTACCACATCATCACTTTTTTTTTAAATAAGCCTAATTTTTATACTCGTGAGCCTCTTTTTAACCGACTTCAAATAAGGAAGAGGTTCTCTATTCGACTGATTTTTTTTTTGTGCCTATGTTACCTCATATCTTCGCCAATTGTGAACCGATTTTGAAATTTTTTTGCATTGGGTTCAGTCTACTTTCAGATTGATCCCATTTTTTTCATGGGTATTAGACCTTTTTTGTTAGGTTTGTTCAGGCCTAACTTCTTTGTTTATTAACCGATTTCGATGATTCTTTTTTTATTGGAAATGGGTTATCTTAGGGATGGTGCCATATTAATTTGTTCAAGTTCTGATGATATGATCACTATTAATAACATCACTAAAAAGAGAAAAATAAAAATAATTTTTAAGAAAAAAATAAAAACCGACTTCAAAAAAATTAAATGCAACAAATATAAATACACTAAAAGGTATAAAATAATTATTATCTTATTTAGTTACAAGTAAACTACGAAATATTTACATGAAATTACTTTTTAAGTCGGTGCCAAACATACCTTTTATGAATCGCACTCGACGGATCTTACTAGTACGTTTGGCGGGTACGCTCGCTTATAGGTATAGTTTGTTTGGCACCGACTTCAAAAAGTAATTTCATGTTAATATTTCGTAGTCTACTTGTAACTAAATAAGATAATAATTATTTTATACCTTTTAGTGTATTTTATTTGTTACATTTAATTTTTTGAAGTCGTTTTTTATTTTTTTCTTAAAAATTATTTTTATTATGTTGCGCTTTCACTTTTTCAAGATAACGACAAAAAGAGATTTTTTTCAAAATTAGATTGTCAACATCTGTTCATTTGACATCTTTTTCTCTGATTAATAAAAAAGATTCTCAACGATTCAAATAACAAAACCCAGATATTTGTATAATTAGAACCAAACAAAAAATCATTTTTCGGGGGAATTTTTTATCGTTTAAAATAATGAAAAAAAAATTATATATTCTTTAAGATATAATCAGAAAAAACTGTTTTTTAATTTTATTAGAATATTAAATTCTTTTCCTCTTTCTTATAATATTACTAAAAAATATATCTCGCCAATGAAATTAATTTATCAAACGAATTTGAAAAATAAGACAAGAGAGAGAGAAAAAATTATATTTAATTTACAAAAATATTTCTATTAATAAAAATAGTATGTTATAATATTTTATATGAATTTGTAACAATTCCTATTAAAACAAAATAGAAGTATATTTTCGTGATGCACGAAATACCTAAATAAAGGAGAAAATATATCTGAATGATTGCCTTTAATTTTGTTAAATTTAAGTCTAAGATATTATCTATCAATGAAGCAATTTATAAATTGAATTCTTTTTTTATTTTATTTTCTTTCTTAGAAGTAATATCTTGAGTGGTAAGCATCTTAATAAGGGTTTATTTAGACATCACATGACTAGAATGAGGAAAACATAACTCGAACAAGTGCGAATTGGGCTCGTGTAATTGGGGACATTTTTTATTTTTCTTCAGGTGCCTCGATATCTTATTAATAGAGACCGGATTCCTATGCAATTGCATATTTTGTTTGCTCCCACATACGACCCAGGAGATCAATTATCTATCCGAGTCATGGATCTAGGATACTGTGGGTAAAATTTTATACTGCATATTTTTGCATATTTGAGTAATATTGCATAAAATTTGATATTTGAAGGATATTCCATAAAATTGCAAATTTCGAGGCAAATTGAGATGTTTTAAAAGTAACTTTTATATAAGGGGACACTAATTTAAATTCAAATAAAACAAAAATAGGCCGCAACAACAAGAATGTATATTCTCTATTGAGCTGGTCTTCGAAGTACCAAGTTGGATCCATAAAATGTATGATTATTACCGGCTTCAAAAAGTGATTTATTTAATGGAAAAATTTCGTCGTTTAGTTGTAACTAAATAAGATAATTATTTTATACCTTTTAGTGCATTTTATTTGATTTTTGAGTTCTTATTATTTTATAATAATAAAAATTGAGTAAGATACGAGGTAGGTTTCAACAAAAAAAAGAAATAAAAACAAAATTGAGTTTTGAATTCGATATATTTCGGGGGTTAGCCCATCATAACCCCCGAAATATATCGAATTCAAAAACTCAATTTTGTTTTATTTCTTTTTTTGAAACCTACCTCGTATCTTACTCAAGTTTTATTATTATATTAAAATGTTTCACTCTAGAACCAACATCGAACTCCTTAAAAGTTCTTATTATTTTATTTGTTTCATTTAATTTTTTTAAAGTCGATTTTATTTTTTATTTTTATAAAAATTATTTTTATTTTTCTCTTTTTAGTGATGTTTTCCATGCATCGCAGGTAGATGGGTAGGCCATTTTTCTCATCATCGCCTTTCGACCTTTTTTATTTATAAATGATTTTTCCATTATTTGCTCAAAAGAATTGAAGATTTCCGTTAATTGTCATTGATCATATTCAGAACTTGATGAAATTAATATGGAATATGGAACCAATCGGAAGGAACCACCTTTCCAATAAAAAAAATCATCGAAATCGGTCCACATTGTAGGAGAGAAATCAAAAAACAAACACAAAAAAATACATTCCGTTGAATTGATAACCTCTTCCTTTTGGTTAAAAAAGGCCATGTTCAAGTATTAAAAACTGTTTGACAAAAAAGTAATAAGATCTAATGTGCCGCCAAGTTCAAGATCACTAATTTAGAAAATATAGTAATTGCAATTAAATTGCATGTTTTTCATTTTACATGTCTATCTATATTTATTGATTGCATATTTTTAGTTAGAATTATTTTCCTAAAACTTGGCATTTATGCATTGAAATGTATGTCACGAATTAAGTTAATATATCATGAGATCATAAGTGGAAAAGGTCGAAGGGTTAAAGAAGGCCCTAAAAAACAATACAATTATTAAATTAGATATTATTGTATTGCTTTTTTAGCCTTTTAACCCTTCGATGTTAATTTTGGGGCTGGTTAAATTTCTTATGACCCTCTATAGGGTAAAAAATATGTTTTATGCGTGTGAAGTATTTCTGCAAATATCTCTCTAAGATAAATAAGGCTAAATTATTTTTTTAATTAATTCATTTTAAATTAACGCTGAGAGAGTGAGGGAGTCCTTAATTGGCAATTTCCAGGTGATTATTTGTACCTCTCGGCGTTCTGAAATGGCTTGACTTAAAATTACGAAAAAATTCCACAAAATCATTTATTCTATTCTTAAAAACGGCAAATAACAATAAATTTTATATCGCAAATATTTTCGACGATATAAGCATTTCGTAATTGGTCGGCTTATTTCTTCAATTTTCCAATTGAAAAGTAAAAAAAAATTATTTTCAAGCGAAAAATATATTTTTCCTTGATAAGTGATGGAGAGGCAGCTCAAGGATAGTGAAAAAAATTCTCTCGAATAATTTTTTTCATCACTCAGAAATGTTTAGGAGTATTTTCTCTCCTTCTTAAGGGTTTGAATGGGGTCATTGGTGCGAAAAATACAAGATATTTATCCCTTCTCTCCTCTAGCAATGCTCGCAATTTATCTTTTCTCAACAAATGGTGCAATCAAATTGTGTTTTTTCAGGAAAGTTTCGGGTAGCACCGATTTTTTGCATATATATGTTTTTAGGGGAGCTGAATCCAAATCTGAAGTTCTCCCGCCAAAATTTCATGATGCAACTTTGTAGAAAATGCAAAAAAATATGAAAATTTCCATTTTTTGGGTGGTTTTTCGCTGATAACTCGGAAACTATCAACTTTTCGTAAATTACCTTCCTATTCAAAATGAAAAGTTCATGAAATTTCCTAAAAATTTCATTATTTAGGTTTTTTTATAGGAAGTTTTACGAACTATCATTTTGAATAGGAAGGTTATTTACGAAAAGTTGATAGTTTCCGAGTTATAAGCAAAAAACCGCCAAAAAATGGAAATTCTCACATTTTTTTACATTTTCTACAATGTTGCTTCACGAAATTTTGGTGGTAGACCTCAAATTTGGATTCAGCGCCTCCAAAAACATATATATGCAAAAATCGGACTGCCCCAAATCTTTCGCCATAGGGGGCACATTTGAGCACAATTTGACTGGACTAAGAGTCATAAATATAAAATTTAAATAATGAAATTCCCCTCCCCCTTTTTTTTACCCCCAATGACCTCTTTTAAAACCTGAAGAATTAGAGAAAATCCTCCGAAACGTTGGTTTTTGACTGATGAAAAAAATGAATATCCAAATAATCTATTTTATTCGATAATTTTTTTTACTATCCTTGGGCTGCCTCTCCATCACTTATCAATTAAAATTTCCACCAGTCCATCTCTTTTCGAAGAGAAAATTCATTCTAATATATATTTTTTGTCTTAAAATTTAAATAAAAAAAAAAAAAATAATACTAGAGAGTATTTCAAGAATCGATGAAAATAAAGTTCTGCTTTCAAGATTGAAGTTTGCAAGTCTTAGAGAATATAGAAGATGGTTAGAAGTTCTCCTTGCCAAGTCTTGAAGACAAAGGAATTGTCAGAATTGATAAGTTTAATTTGCCGTTAAAGAGGTGCTTGTTGATAGCAAATATATTTCGTAAATAAGACTTTACAGAGAAGGAATTTTGAAGTAGATCAAATGCAACTCAGGGAAACTAATTGAAATTCTATTTAATATAATTCGAATCAGCATATGTTTCCCGAACCGTTAACAAGTACTGTGCGAGATCTACTGAAGAATTAGCAAAATTAAATTATCTCAATTAAAGGAAATCACTCGTTGATGGGTAATTCCAAGGGTGATATGTGAAGTATATTCAGAGCCTAAATGTATCCAAAATCAAGATAGAGAGATAAATTAAGATAAAGGATCTGGGTCCTTGCTCGGTACTCAAACCAGCGTAGATATTTAATATTTATTGATGAAGGAGAGATGGCTGTCTACAATTTATAAATTAAATAAGCCGACGTGTTCTGATGTGGCCATCCACTTGACTTTACCATACAACCTGCAGCCCCTCACTTATAATTAATATTTAATAAAATTATTTATAATCATGTAGGGAAGGGGGTTGGTGCACGCTTTTTAAGCTTCTGGGATCCCACTAATTATGTATACAAATTTGGATGAGTTTGGTCAAATGGCCAAGATTTAAATTTTTTGACCTCTACACCCCCCTCCCCAACCTATTTTGGGCGGTTAGATTTTTGCATTTTTAGACTTCTGGGGTCCCAATTCTCGATTATCTATACAAAATTTGGTTGAGTTTGCTCAAACGGCCTAGATGTTTAATTTTTACCCCCCCCCCCCCATTTTGTGCCGTTAGTTTTTGCATTTTTAGACTTCTGGGGTCCCATTGATTGGGCATACAAAATTTGGTTGAGTTTGCTCAAATGGCCTAGATTTTTAATTTTTAACCTCCCCCACCCACCTTAATTTTGGGTCGATATGCACCAAAATCTAATCGACTCTTAATGAGCAACATTGCGGCAAGGTTTGGGGTCGGGCTCGGGTTCTGAGAGTTGAAGCCATCACACTCTGGTGGAAGGGAGTGTGGTGGCATAAAGCGGTGCCTACCCTTGTCGCCCTGGGAATTTCTCAGAGAACTTTATACGATATGACCTTCAGGGCGATGAGGGGTTCATTAATGAATTTTTACAGCTTCAACAGGAGAACTTATAGGGAAATCGCCATGCGCTAGAAATTTTATATAAAAGAAAAAAAAGAAAAAGAAATTTTGTTTTGTAAATATATTATGTTAATATTCCTATAATCATGTAAATAATCCTGTAATTAAATTCACCCGATAATGTAAATATTTCTTGTTAGTGGAGGCCCTCACCTGCGTGGCCCAATAAACGAAAAATCAATGAACCAAAACTACGTGTGAAATTTGGTTTTGATATTCACACTAGTTTTTGAGCTAGATCGTCCATAAAATTTGTTAACGCACAGACTAACTAATTAACTAACAGACATTTTGACAAAACAATTATTATCTCAAGAAATATAATTTTTTCGATGTTTACTTATTAGGGCTTTTTTGTAGACCAAAATGCTATGGTTTTGCTCAATTTTTTTTAATCAAAATAGTTTCAGCCGTTTTTGAGATATTTCGAAAAAAAGAAGGAAAAAACACTTTTTTCATGCACGATTACAATACTTGACCATAACGTCCCTGTATGGTAAAAGTAAAAATAGAAGAATTCAGTCAGTTAAGGGAGTTCGGGACAGTTTATCTATCTGGTTGATGTTCGAAAAAAATATTTTGTATTACTGCAGAGTGACAACGTCTGCCTAATACATTTTTTAATAAAACAAATTGTTAATAATGAGATTAATTTCGAATAAAAATCTTCGTTTTGATAATATTCTCAGGAATTAGACAAGGCGATTCGCTCAGCCCGATGCTTTTCAATATAATCATGGATAAAATTATCGACCAAATTCCGAAAGAACTTGGATACAAAATGGGAGAAACCCTATTCTCAACATGAAAATATCCACAACCAAGACAAAATCTATGGTCATTTTAGCATTTAAGACTCCACTCACAAGCAACCTAGGAATAAACAACACCCCGATAGAACAACTCTCAGAAATCAATTACCTGGGAGTTGAAATATCAAGCAAGAGGAACGTGGGAGATGAAGTCAAGTCCCAAGGGTGCGAGAATTTCCGGATGCCTGTATAGCCTGATTTGGAAAAACAAATACCTATCTCCAGAAGGCAAAGTACGGATATACAAAACCTGCGTCCGTCCGGTAATTACTTATGGTGCCGAATCAAGAGTAGATACGACTTACTATAGTACCTCCCAACCACTCCCATGGACTCCATCTCCTACCCCCTGGAGGGACGAACATACAGGCCCGGATCGAATAGGTGCGGGGCCCGATTGGATTTTTTTTTGCGGGGCCCTCTCTATATATTAAATATTTAAATAAAATTCAAATTCAGTATATATATATAATATATATCAAATGTCATGGATCATCAGATAGGTAAACTTCTACATAAATTAAAAAATAAAAATGTTCAAAATACAAAAACATTTATTGAATATAAATTTACATCACCGAATATGAATACATGAATTTACATATTTCTAAGTTTTTGTTCTGTAAATTCTTCTAAAATTGTTTGAAAATCTAATTTCCTTGCGTCTTCACTTTCAATCGACATAATTGCTAAACTATTTAATCTATCCTGATTCATTGTCGATCTCAGATAGTTTTTTATTAGTTTTAGCCTGGAAAATGATCTCTCTCCAGAAGCAACGCTTACTGGAATTGTCAAGAATATTCGGAGAGCAATAAACAAGTTTGGAAATGCCGTTGCTCTATCATTATCCGATAAAAATTTGAAATTTGATTTTTTTTTGCGGGGCCCTTTCAAATGCGGGGCCCGATTGGGCCCAATCGCTCCAATCGCCCTTTATCCGGCCCTGCGGACATAGGTACATAGGTACATACAGAGGCAGGCACAAATGCCCTTTAGTAGTATGTTATATAGAAGATTTTTTTCAATTTTTAAAGTAGTTTAGTTACTTTAAATGTTTTCGAGTGACCTGTATTAATATAAACATTTAAATATTAAGTAGTAATATTTGTTTTTACGTTTTTCTTCGTGTCTCGTGCTTCATTTCTATTCGTTAAGGTGTCAACAGCAAGTTAAATAGAAAAAAATAAAATTTATATTTACAGGTCAATCAAAAACATCTAAAGTACACTAATTTAAAAATTAAAAAAATCTTGAGCGACCTCTATAAATTGATATATCGATTTGAAACTTTCAGAATATTTATATTTTTTATACATAGAGCAATAATAAAATGAAGAGAAAATTCATTCTAAAAACATGTTAAATTATCATATTTTCATGCGAGATCAAAAATAAAAAAAATATTATTTTTTGGCCCACCTAATAAATTTACATAAAATAATGTAAAAAAGCTTATATTTTTTATTAAAAACAATTTAAGCAACAGTCAAATATGCCTTCTTGCCGAAGCAACTCTTTTCATGCTGTTTTTATAAATAAAAAAAGGAAAAAATCAAAATCAAAACTAATATCCTTAAATTATGTGGTTTTTCTTGGAATGATATTTGGCCCAAGCAAAACCTACAGAACAACACGGTAGAGGAAATATTTTATAAAGTGGAATTGTGGGTTGAGAAACAAGACGCTTGCCGTTTTTCTCTTTGATATCCCGATTTGCTCTTTCTTGTTCTCTTCAGGTGGTAAAGCCGAGCTACAAGAACCGAGGGTTATTTAACCTGAGCCTCCTTCAACACTTAAATAAAATTCCACCTCAAATAACTCCCTAGTAAGACTTGAGCATTTGAAATATTAAACCGCAATGTTCAGGGTGGAAGGCATCAACAGGGTGGTAAAAGAATTTATTTGCAAATCATATTTCAAATAAAAAATTAGTAAACATCAAGGGCGAATAGAGGGAATATCCAAAACGAATCATTTTATTAAAATTACATCAGAAAAATTTTGAGATTTCAGATACTGACTGATTCTAACTCGTCTAAGAAAATACCTACAGGGTGGGGCATAAAGATCTACCACATTTTGAAGAGGTATAAAAAATGAAAAAATTGAACTATTAATAGAAAAATAACTGATTATATTTTTGAAAAGAACATAAAATATTTTTTTTAAATGTATTTCAAACATTATATCAGACAAAAAAAGGGGGAGTGTAGTCCTTTCGACAAAATTCAACCAAAATGTGTATACATATTCTGTGGACCCCAAAAAAAGCTAGAAATGCAAAAACTAACCCCCCCCAAAATGAGACGGAGGGTCAAAAATGAAAATTCTAGCCGTTTCGACCAAACTCAACCCATTTTGGGTGGTTAGTTTTTGCATTTCTTCTGGGGGTCTACAGAATATGTATACAAAATTTGGTTGAGTTTGGTCGAAAGGACTAGAATTTTCATTTTTGTCCCTCCCTTTACTTTATTTTTGTCTAATATAATGTTTGAAATACATTAAAAAATATATATTTTATGTTCTTTTCAAAATATACTCAGTTTTTTTCTAGCTAAATTTTTTCATTTTTTATACCTCTTCAAATTATGATAGATCTTTATGACCACATCCTGTATAAATAATTTTTATTTTCAAGTTGGAATTAAAACACACCTATGGAAATAATCCCGATGATGGATGAAGATGAGTTTTTGACTCGAAAGGCTTGATGGAAAGATATCGGAGGAGCGCCGGTGTCGTCGATTTTCTTCAGAGGTGAAAACCTCTCTTGGTGGCGTAAAGCCGTGAAATTTGCTTTCCCAAAATAAGAATTGGCCCGGAGGCTTGTGAAAAATGCTTTTTTAAAATAAGAAATTGCCCGGAGGCAGTGAAATATGCTTTCTTCAAAATAAGAACTTGGCCGGAGGCCGTGAAAAATGCTTTCAACAAAATAAATGGCACAAGGCCCGAAATTTATTACTTCTTCGTGGTTACAAGATTTCGTACAGCTTTGTTCCTTCAATCGTTCCAAAGTCGACAGGCGAACTCTTGGAGAGCGTAAAACAGCTCTTCACACAGTGAGGGCTGAATTGCAACTGCCTGCTAATTACGGCTTCGTCTCTTTTATAGCCGTGGATTTAATTGGTAATTAAGGTGATTGGTTAATAATTTTTCCTAGATCGCGCTCGATTAATTATAAAAAGGACGTGGTCTCCTTCTTCGCTAATTAGTCTTTCATAAGCCACGAATCGATTAACATCGAAAAATAAATTACATTTCTAATTGAAATAAAAAAAGGCAGAAAATCGATCCCTACATTCTCCCCTTTCTCAATCAAGTTACGACTCGGAACTTATAACCAATCATCTTTTACATAGTTAAATATTTCAACTTAAAATTAATTTAGTTATTGTCTTTTCTTCTTTAAAACCGTTTAGGTATTTTTAACTTAATCATAAAATACAGAATTATTATTTTTTTTTACAATGAAATAGCACTTAAAACTAAACTTAACTATTGTTATTTTTTACAAAACAAATTGATCTTGAAAATTACTTGAACAAAACAAAAAACAAATTTTATGCTTAAACTTAGTGTTTTTTAATTGTCTATTTCTTTGATTTTAACTTAAAAACTAACACTTTCACACACTATTTTTCACTTGCACTTAAATTAACACTTTTTTTTTTTTTTTTTACACTTTTATAATTAACACAACACTTCACTTGGGTATCTTCTTGAACACTTAATATAGTCTGAGGTAAGGGACCGACATGGGTTTTAACTGGTATTGAGGGGTAATTGAAATTAATTTTATCAGATTTAAGACCACTAAACTTTGTAACGTCATAGGCTGCGTAATCATTTTGGCTTTTGATTCTAATTTTCTTCGTAAGTTCCCCAATTCTTCTTGCTTGAAACCCCTTAATCTTGTCTTTGTTCATAGGTGAATTTGTCCCTTGACCATCTTCTAAATGACTTTCTTTACTTGAGATATCTTTATTTTCTTCTTTCAAAGCGTTAGCTGTTTTTCGCAAAATAACTGTCTTGATCTGATAATTTCTTGTGTAATTCCCTGTTTTCGTGTTTAATTAAATTTATAACTTCGATTAATGAATTATTTTGATCTATCAGTTCGTTGTTCCTTAATTTTAAATGGTTAATTTCGTTTCTTTGAATTTTTCTTTCTTCGTTGAGACTTCTATTTAAACTGTTCAATTCCTTTTTCATTGACTGAATTTCGTGTTTTAATGAATTGTTTTCCATGCGTAGTTCATCTATTAAATGAGATTCTGTTTCTGTTATTGTTTTGTTAATTTTATTAACGTCTATGCTTTTAATAATTTGGATGCCATCTTGTCCTATTTTAATTTCGGCCTGATCTAACAGATCGATTCCTAAAATTACTTGTTCGTCTATTGTTTCGTTTGGAACTACATAAAATTTAATATTAAAATCTTCGTTGTCAATTCGTGTGGTTGTTTTAAAATATCCCTTAGTTCCTGTTCGTGAAAATGCAAATCCGTTTAAAATAATATTTGAATCTGTTAGTTGTGGTGAACCTAGCTGTTTGTGGATGTCTTCGCTCATGAGCGATAAGCCTGCACCGGTATCTACTAAGGCGTTAATCTTGTGGTTGCTTATTGAAATGATCTTGTGATTGGATTTCGTTTTTTGACTATTTGCTGTAACTATGTTCATGGGTGGGTCTTTTTTGGTGATTAGGTTTTCATTTCCATCATTACTGCTAACTGGCTGTCTATTGCATGCATGATTTGCTACGTTAGCTGACTTGAAAGTGATTTCCGAATATATTTTTAATTTTTCTTTCAATTCTCTTAATGCTTTTGCCCCGTAAAGTATTACTTTATTAGGACTAATGTCTTGTATACCGTCCAGTATATACTCTATTACTGCCTTGTCTTCTAGGTTGCCTCTGATGGGCTATCTCTTTCTATGCTTTCTAACGAAAGTATTCATAAACATGCTCACCCTTTTGCAATTTTCTTCTGGCTAGCTGTTTATGAATATCCGCGCTGCTAACTTGCAATGGGGAGTTCTTCCAACAAGGCCTCTTTCAACTTATCCCACGTATTAATGTTGCTTTCACGCTCTACGAATAGCCTAGCTAGATCCGGTTGTTAGCCGTCTGCCGAAGGTAAGTAGTTGCAAGATTACTCCAACTTTGAATACTTGCTTCGGATTCTAAGTCCTGCACCCATCTTTCTATTGGATAACTGTCTGTTCCGTTGAATTTTTTTATTAGCGGTTCTACATCTCTAAAATCGATTGGACTGTGTTCCATGGCTTTATAATGGTCCTACAACTGATAAGAGGGATAGGTGTGTAGCGTGGGATTGTCGGCTCTTACCTCGTTAGTTAATTCTTCTGTCGTATTCCTGCTGCCTACTCTATGGGTGGCTGGTTCAGCTGTTATCCGCGGGTGCAGCGCTGCCGTCGTCGTGTTGTCTGGCCTTCGTTCAATCGCTTCGGTCGATAGCCGCTGCTGCTGCCTGCCACGTCGCCTGCCTTCGCTCGTCACGCTTGGCTGCCGGGCGCGCTAAATGTGTTTGCCCGCTGCAAAAACGGTCGGTGCCTCGGGAAGGCGGCAGTCAGAGACAAACCTCCTCGGGTCCGAACCGAGATGGTCCAGCTCCGTCCGATAAAGCCTTTAACGAATCCGCGAGCTGAGCAGCCCCCAAGTTTATAAGAAATAATCCCGATGATGGATGAAGATGAGTTTTTGACTCGAGAGGCTTGATGGAAAGATATCGGAGGAGCGCCGATGTCGTCGATTTCTTCAGAGGTGAAAACCTCTCTTGGTGGCGTATAGCCGTGAAATTTGCTTTCCCAAAATAAGAATTGGCCGGAGGCTTGTGAAAAATGCTTTTTAAAATAAGAAATTGCCCGGGGGGCAGTGAAATATGCTTTCTTCAAAATAAGAACTTGGCCGGAGAGCCGTGAAAAATGCTTTCAGCAAAATAAATGGCACAAGGCCAGAAATTTATTACTTCTTCGTGGTTACAAGATTTCGTACAGCTTTGTTCGCTTTAATCGTTCCAAAGTCGACAGGCGAACTCTTGCAGAGCGTAAAACAGCTCTTCACACAGTGAGGGCTGGATTGCAACTGCCTGCTAGTTACGGCTTCGTCTCTTTTATAGCCGTGGATTAAGATGTGAGTAAATTAAGGTGATTGGTTAATAATTTTTCCTAGATCGCGCTCGATTAATTATAAAAGGACAGTGAGTCTCCTTCTTCGCTCATTGAGTCTTTCATAAGCCACGAATCGATTAACATCCGAAAAATAAATTACACATTTCTAATTGAAATAAAAAAAGAGCAGAAAAATCGATCCCTACACACCTATAGATCATTCATTATTTGAAGTAGAAAACATCTCATTTAGAACCGCGAGTCTTTTTGTGTTTGCCAGGGGCGTACTTTCTGGTGGACCACTCCAGAAACCGTGAAAATAATTCATACATAATTGAGTATGTATTATATAGAGTGAGTTCAAGAGACTGGGGGTATGGGACCAATTATAATTACAAGATTGGTAAGATGTAATTCAAAACAAATTTTTATCTCTCATTTGAATGGAGCATCACGACTGTATGAATGTGAAACCTAAACGATTGTAGAGGCAGATAGAACGGAACTGGAAGCATTTGAAGTGTAATTTTATCAAAGAGTCTTGTAGATTAAATGAGTGGATACAATTTCAAATGAATAAGTTTTAAATAAGATTAGAGCAAAGATAAGTCTAGGGATATGAAGAACTCAGATGGTAGAGTAGTCTTTGAGACACGGGAGATTTCTTAAGGGATTTATAGTATGAGTAGGGTTTGTGGAAATTCAAATTTTCAATGCGTAGAATTGATCAAATTTTAGGCTTTGTAGTTTTAGAAGGTGTGGATCAAAAATGCACAAAATATCATTTTTTCAATGATTTTATTGAGCTTTTAAAGGCAATATCATAATATAGTATAAGCATTAGGGTGGCCTTTATTTTTTGTTTTTTCAAATTTTTATTCTCTCAGAGGCTCAAATCGTTTGAAATAATAATAATAAAAAAAAATATATCAAGACTCTATCTCAATTTTAACCTTTGACCCAGAGCGATCTAAGTTTCCTATCTAAATAATATATGGGTTTTTTTGGCATTTATCGATAAATTTTTTGTTCAGGCCAAAGTAATGGTTCAAAAAATTTGAAACTCTGTAGACTTTTTCCTTATAGTACTAGCTATTCTTGAGAATTTTTACATATTTTTAGCTATTGTAATTTTGGAGTCTATAACTTACTAATGCTAAGATATAGCAGTATTATATCTAGCTGTGGACAATGTTCCTTCTAATTTTTTCGCTGACTGCGCGGTACAAAAATATATAGGAGAAATTTTTTTCAAAACTTGTGTAAAAGCGTGCAAGTGTGGGGGGGGGGGGGGGTCCTATGCCTGTGTTTGAAGTCAAAAGTTTTTTAATAAAAAATACTCTGGAAAATTTCATTTTATATACCATTTTGATCCTCTAAATTTTACTTTTTTTTGTGAAATTTGGATTTTTGCCATTTTTAGATGCAATTCTTTTATAAAATGAAATAAAAAAAATGTTGAACAAGATCATTGTGCGCAGAATGCAAAAACGGCTGCTCAACTTTCGAAAAATTAGTGCGCGGCAGCTTAGGCTGTAACTCAAAAATTATAATAGCTAAAAATCTGTAAAAATTCTGTAGAATAGTTGCTATTATGAGGATAAAGTCTACAGAGTTTCAAATTTTTTGAAAATTTAACTTTGGCAGGGGAATCGGGTAGCTCAGTCAGCTAACGCACTGGCTTCGCTTCGGCATCGATCGATTATGACGATGTTGAAGTGGAGGTCCGAGGTTCGATCCTAGCTGGCAAATAAAAATCTCTACTGGCTGAAAACTCGGCTCCCTCACTAACCCTACTAACACTCTACTTATGTGCTGTCTAAATGGGCTTTGTTCCCGGTGACATTAAATAAATAATAAAAAAAAACTTTGGCAGGAATAAAAAATTGATTGTTCAATGCCAAAAACCCCATATTTTATTTAGATGGGAAAATTACATCGTTGTGGGGCTGAGGTTAAAATTGAGATAGATACTTGAAACTTGCGGGATATTTTTATTTATTTCCTCAGGCAGCATAAAAATTCGGAAATACCCAAAATAAGGACCACCCTAACGTATATCATAATATAGTATATACGTAGCTGAATATTTTATATCAACAATAACGCAATGAACGTACCACTTTAAGAAAATTATGATGATGATTTTATATTTTAATAATCTAATATAAAATTTCCTCTTTTTCATTATATTATTCTATTCTTTAATCAGCAAGATATAATTTTCTCAAGAGTATGGCATTATAAAATAAAATGTGTGCGATATTAAATGGGATGAACAATCTATGTCCTCCCACTAATCTCGAAGCTTTTCTTCGTGTTTTAACACATAAAACCCCACCAACTATTTAAGTTTGTGAAAATTAAACTGGAATAAGTAAGTGCTATTCTAATCGTAAACTTGAATAAAGTGTGATCTTCTCTTAAATCGGATTCCCCATCTTATTTAGGACATGTAAATGGATAGAGGACAAATGGAAACGATGTAAGGATAAAGATTGAACAGGGGCGAGGATTCTATTTTTACTATAATAAATTATTATTAAAACTTTTCATATAAAATGTGAAATTTAGTTAAGATTATGATAAAGAAAGATTGAACAAATGAAAAATCAACCCATTTTTACTTTAATTTACATAATTAGTGAATTATTATTAAAATGACATCTCTGGAAATACACTTTTATGAGAATAAATTTATCTTTTTGAATAGTTAGAAGTAAATTTATGATAACTTTTAAAGTTGAATCAGAATTTTCACCCAAAATTAGTTTTTCTCGAGGGGTAATCCGCGATTGGGAGTAGGTGTACACCTCTTTGGAAGTATTTTGGAAGTACTTGGAAATATTTGGAAGTACTTGGAAATATTTGGAAGTACTTGGAAATATTTGGAAGTACTTGGAAATATTTGGAAGTACTTGGAAATATTTGGAAGTACAAGTGGAAGTAGGTGTACAGCATATTAGGTCGCGGTTCGCCCCTCGGTTTTTCTTCTAAAAAGTCTAAAAAGAGGCATTAGTATATCTGTCTCAAAAAACATTAAATCTCTAAGAAAAGAAATGTAATTTTAATTTAAGCCAGAATATCGAGATATCATAGCAAGGTTTTAGTTAAAATAGGCTAATCAAAATTTTTTAAATTATCTTTCTTAGAAAATTCGATCATTTTTTACTTTACCATACAGGGTATGGTCAAGTATTGTAATCGTGCATGAAAAAAGTATTGTTTTTTTACTTCGTTTTTTCGAAATATCTCAAAAATGGCTAAAACTATTTTAATTAAAAAAATTTGGCGGATCCATGGCGTTTTGGTATAGCGAAAAAGCCTAATAAGTGATCATTGAAAAAATTATATTTTTCGAGATATAAACTGTTTTTATTTTAAATGTCTGTTAATACGTTAGTAGCTATCGTGTGTACATTACCATTTTTTTTTGTCTCTAATGACAACAATATATACTCTCGAGGATAATAACTTCTGTGTTTCTAGCAAAGACAAAATGACGAAACTCCCAAGATGGTTGGGACCGTCCCAATTTTTTTCTTTATTACGAAAAAATATTTGTATACATTAAAAGCGAGGACACCTAGCAAAAATCACGATAGAGGTAATCTCTATTTAAATATGTATAATTAATAATTCAATAATTCATCCCTAAAATCTCTTGGATATGCTTGGGACGCTTCTTAACTGGGGATTAAAAAAATAAACAGACATATTCTTATGAGATTTTTTTTATTCTCGTTAAAATGCCCTTTTAACTATTGCCGATTTTCGCCAATATTATAAAAATTTTATTTTATTTTTAATTTTAATCTTTTGATATTCACGTTTTTTGGGTTTATTTTACCCAAACTTTAGGGGATGGTTGGTCAAGCGTGTAAGGAGTTTCCGCTTTCGGAGCCTAAGTATCAATAATACATACACAGGATCTGACTTTTTCGATAATAGTATTTGACGCAAAATAAACAACTAATCAATTATAATATAATAATTGGCTTTCACGACGAGGACAGCAGATCTCTCTGATTGGCCGTGCTTTGGCGTTAAATAAATATGAAGGAATTCAAAAATAATTTCAAATCTAAAATTTTCAAGGGTGATTATAAATTATTTTATAATACCAGAGGCATACCGGGGGTGGGGGGTGGAGTACAGGGGACGTAGTCCCTTGGCCACTAAGATGCACACCATAGGCGTGCTTTGCAGCTGGTCTTATTATTTTAAAAAATTTACCGAGCAACGCTCTGTCCACCAGGTACTATTTTATTCATGATCAAACGTTAAAAGAAAGTTAATTATAAATACAAAGCGCATTTCTAACAAAAAAAAAATACCTTAATAAACGAATATCAAGAACCAAAGGGGCAATTTCCCCCAAACGCCGCCCTGGCCCTGAAGGTGGACAAATCGATTTTTCTTTAATTAAAGAATTTAAATAAATTTGATTTTTCTCAAGTGTTCAAAATTCTTAACGTTTTAGTATCATGAGAATATATAAAGATCAGGACGTTTGAGAAAATTTATTGAATTAATCGGCTTCCCCGAAAACAATCCACGAATATCGAACTAATTTCCGATGAATCCGTGTGAGACCTAGCACATTTTGATCGATCCCGAATGATAATAAATTCTCTACTTTTTGTCAGTTTGATTATATAACATGTCGGATGTGAATTTATTTGATTTAAAACACATTCCTTACAGATTCCCGCAAGAGTGAGAGAGCACGATCTTAGAAAAGGGTCCACAAGAATACAACACAACAAAAAAAACATGGTTTTACCTGGGTATAGGCTCGTCGGCTGCTGATTGAGCATGCCTATTCAGATTACAATCTTTATCAGGTGATAAATTGCTGTAAGAACAATCGACTTGTAAATTGAAATCTCACCGGGTGAGATCCATCGCCGATATGCCGATTGGATTATCCAATCATCGGGAATTGAAGGGTGTGTCGAAAATTATCGCGGGACAACCAACACTCGAATTATCATTTCCTTGGACCCTTTGGTGTCAACGAGGACACCTAGAGAAGAAAAGGATTTATCAGGACGGAGCTTTTATTTTGTGCAATCTCATTCGAGCCCATACTGGTCGTTTTTCGATCAACGTATGATTCAAATTAATCATTTGTTGTCGGTAGCGATCCGTATTAACTTTGTTTCGCCAGATTTCAGCAGCAATTCGGTATCTTCAAACTGTTTCTGTCGATTTTCACGTTTTTTGTCACTGACATTGAAATCACCGTTTCTGAATCGTTTAAACCACTGCTCGCAAGTGTCGACAGAAGAGTATTTGCACCACAAGTATTCGGTGTGCTTCCGATGCTTTTTTCCTCCGATTGAATAAGAAAATCAGCACGTGGCCAAATGTTCTTTATTTCCTTCAAAACTCGACATATTTACCATCGAAACAAGTATGCTTCTAACTCTTAAACTTTTAAACAAATATGTCGTATTGATGTTTGTTGTCATAGCTACAAAACGACATATTGGTTATGGCGCCAGAATCTATAGGCTTTTTTTTAAGTTACAGACCTGTTACATAATGTCCAATAGATTTTTGGCTCCTAATAATAATAATGGGGTCAAGTCTTTTCCGAACCAAACGATTTTTCCACCCCCACTCCAACTCCTTATATTATACAAGGCTCAAAATTCGCCTCTGTCTTGAATATTGCTCGCATTTGTGGAGAGGTGCCTCCAAGCATTCTCTTGATACCTTAGATGCAATTCAGAGGCGAGCTATCAGACTGATAGACGATCCTACATTAACTGACACTCTCGACTCCCTAGCCCATCGTAGATCTGTCTCCGCCCTTTTCCTTTTTTTATAGATATTACCATGGCTTTTGTTCTGACGAAATAAAATCGATAATCCCACCAAAGGCTTCATTTGCGCGAAATACACGATTTTCTAAAATTCAACATCCCTACGCGCTTAAACTGGATACTAATAGAACAAACGCATTCGCCAATTCATTTATCCCTATGACATCTATCTAGAGACTGGAACTCTCTTCCCCCGACCGTCTTTCAAGCAACTTATAACGTTCAATCTTTCAAGACCAGCATCCACAGATACCTTCGACTGCTACCCAATCCCTAAATCTCTTATCTTCACGTTACAAGGGTCCACCACGGACTACAGAGGTTGTACCTTCTTGGTGCAACTTCTTCTTGTATCAATATCATTATAAAAAAAAGTCGTTGTAATAGGTCTTTGCCCAAAGAACAGTAGGTCTGTATTTAATTACTGCTCACTGCGAAAAATTTGTCCGGTTATAAAATCTGATCCCTAAAATTTAGTTTCCATTAATTTACACACTTTTAAGTACATTTAAACATATAGGTATAAATGATAAATGATAAATGAAATATTCTCCTGTATGATGCTTTTTAAAACTAAATAAATTAAATTCACCAGAATTTTTTAACCTTTTTATTTATTCGTTTTTAGAAATAATCTCTGAAATGTGAACATACAAATAAAATCTATCAATGGATTGAGTATACATATTACTTTTTCCTTCATTCGTCTATTTAAATTAATTGAAATCTATTACCTTGCATTTTCCCTTGTATCTAGAATTCCTCCCAAATAATGAACTTTTCAACAATTTGCATAGTAATATTTAGAATGACAATAAGTTTAGTCAAAATGACAACTCTCTTCGGTATATCCATTTATATTCCAAAGTGAGTAAAACAAGGGATACACCTCCAATTCCATTGGAATTCAATCAAGCCTAATTTCAAAGCCGATGATTTAATAAAGCTAGGTTTACTTCAATTGAATTTTCCTAATAAAGTCCAATTACTTTCTTCTTAGAGCATTTCAATCCTTATATTATTATATTCAAATTGAAACTTCTTGTCGGATATCTTAAATCCAATTTAAAATTTCAATTTGAGGAACCGTAAGCTATAGGTAAATGAGAATATATTAATACATTTTAATCAAAATAAAGATCGACGATTATCATTATTTAAATTAATAAATGGCATATTTTTTTCTATTGTTAATAGCGACCCTATTGGTGTCGAAACAATGTTTATGTGTATGTGTCTGTCTGTTTGAGCCCTGTAGCTCTTAATCTATATAAGACACAAAAATTTACAAGGTACACGTTTCTCTAAAATCAAAAATCAAAGTATAATTATTATATTTTTTTACTATTTTTGAATTGAAATGTTTCTTAACCACAAACTAATAAAAGACAATAATTTTATTCAATTATTATTATTTATTTTATTAATTCACTAAACAGTTTCCGTCACCACTGGTTGACCATCTTCAGTAGTAACTATTAAAATTTGAAAAATGAAACATTTCGTCAATTTTTTTAAACAATTACATAATACAACAAATATAGAAGTTTGAATTCCTATATATTGTCATTTTGTATATATAAATCATCCTTAACTTATGAGTATAACATAGATATTTGACACATTTATAACAAATACAAATTGTATGTATAAATTAAAACTTCTATATTTCTTATATTATGTAATTGTTTAAAAAATAATTGACGAAATGTTTAATTTTTCAAATTTTAGTACTACTAAAGATGGTCATCCAGTGGTGACCGAAACTGTTTAGTGAATTAATAAAATAAATAATAGTAATAAAATAAAATTATTGTCTTTTATTAGTTTGTGACTAAAAAAACCTTTCAATTTAAAAATAATTTAAAAAATTAAGTCTCTTAAGTTTTGGACTTATATATTTATTTTTATTTTTTTTTTGGGGGGGGGGTCAGTGCAGAAATTTTTAGTGGTCGAAAATAAAAAATATTTGATTATCATGGGTGTGAGATATCTTTGTAAAAGTGATGCTTAATTTTTACTTTATTTAAATTTAATTCAGTTAAA
Source organism: Forficula auricularia (assembly GCA_024734495.1). Taxonomy (NCBI): domain Eukaryota; kingdom Metazoa; phylum Arthropoda; class Insecta; order Dermaptera; family Forficulidae; genus Forficula; species Forficula auricularia. The sequence continues at coordinate 4,866,900 of JALMQS010000106.1, forward strand.
ATGACGATGTAGAGTGCCCTAAATTATTTATGTGATTATATATATTGCCTGCATTTGCTCAGAAGTGGCTTTAGTTAAAATTATGAAAAAATGATATAAAGAAGAAACCAATATTTCAGCTTTAGAAGCAGACGCTATTGGACATTCCAAGAGAGCTCAGACCACAGATTTGGATAGAATTTGACTCTGATAGGAATCAAAAGATAATAATATCTATATAAGCATAGCTAATTTGGATTAATAAATTGCACCTCTGTATCAATTTGTTTCAACTTCCTAGCTCATAAAAACTGTATATAATAATAATTAAAATAATGCTAATCACTTGAATTTTCAGAAAGCGAGCTGAGTATTTATGATGATTTAATTTTTTTCTCCAATTTTAGACAAGAATTAATAATTTTATAAATAAAACTCAGCCATTACCCAGCAATGTGGCTTAGATTTTATAATTGATATTTATTAAGTCTAAATAGATAATAATAAATTAATATTTATATTAAATTGAAAGTTTTTTTGCCGAGAGTAATAGAATTTTTATAAATTGAAGGAGGCAATAAAAAGAGTGTGTCTTCTGTTGGAATTATAAATTTTTAATTTATTTATAACTAGACTATAGTTTCGAGAGCTTTGCCCTCTTCAACACTCTATTACAATTGATCCACAGGAATTAATTACCAATCATACATTCATACATTAATTCCTGTTAATCAATTGTAATATACTGATGATGAAGGCAAAGTTCACCAAACTAGTCTCGTTATAAATAAATTAAAAATTTATAATTCCAGCAGAAAGCACACTCTTTTTTATTGTTTCCTTCAAGAATATTTATATTTTGAGATATTCCCAAAAGAATTTAATAATTATATTAAAGGTCGTAATAGTTGTTTTTTCAAAAAATTACAATAATCTTATTACTAACCCCACAGGGGGAGTGCATCATTGAAATTTCTGGGGGGGGGGGGGGGTTAAAGTGTTGCATTTTAGTATCATATGCTAACAATAAAAGCGGTCAAGTCTTATAACTTCAACAAGTGAGACTAGGGGGGGGTGAATCATGAATCTAAGGGGGTACCCCTGACTAACAGTTTTTTAAAAATGTTTTTCTTTTATAATAATTTTCATTAATCACTGGTGAATGAATTTTCGTAATTACGCTTAAAATAATTGTATTTTAATAAATCTTTTCTAAGATCTAAGTTTGATTTTTTTCTTTAATTTCTTCCCCCTTGCCAATGCAATATTTTGTCATTATTTTCATTAAAAACCTACCTATTAAATATCAGATTTTTAAGTTTTATGAACTTTAAGACCACTGATTTAAATTTCGAAATTTTGAAATTCTCCACTCATTTTTGGGACCTGATTTTTGACCCCACAATTTTGCAGGGTTCTCAAGGGTGAGTATGCAAAAACTTGCAAGTGATTGAAGAAAGGCCTGCTTTATAACTAACAAGCAATCAAGCTTTTTATAATATATTAAATAGATTCAAATTTGAATTTGAATTTAGTGCAACGTGGTGCCATCTATGAATTAATAAAAACACTTAAAATGATAGGTTAGTAACATTAATTATTCTACAAAACTTCAATCAAATTAATGTTTTTAAGTCGAGACAAATATTTATAAGTCTTTCTTTTTGATAATATTTATTCGAAGAATCTTTGGAATACATCTTTATTGAACCTTTATCATTTTTTACAAAAATATTTACAATTTTGACTTTTTAAACTGAAGAAACGTATAATGATAGTAATTTAATGGTTAGGTATAGGTATATTTTTCTACTGAAATAATAACTTGTATTTGAATTCACAATTTCTTCAACAAACTTTTTATTACTTTTCTAGAAGACAGTCAAAGAAATTGTAATACTTATTTGTTAAAATATTTGAAATTTTTTATCTCAAAAACCAGACTTTTGAAAATTATAATAGACTTCATTACTAATATCCATACCCCCACATGAAATTTCGGGCCCAGGGCCCAAAATCGGAAACGCAGACTTCTTATTATGAAATAAGTATGTGTTTTTTATGAAGTGGAATAATAAAAAATAATGTCACGGCCGGGTCCGGACACCTGTGGACACCCTTTCGGGGGTTATGCTAATATATACTGAAAAATGGTTTGTACCTTAGTACCGATTTATTGCTAGTAACCTCTTCTAATTATAAGGTATACTATAATTTTTTTTTTTTTTTTTTTTTTAGAAACCAGGGCGCAACGACTGCTGTGCTCATTAGCGCCTCAGAAAACCTATTTATCCATTCGAGCATCCGACTTTACCTGTGTTTTTTCATCAGTCCGTTTCTTTACAGTTTACTCCATAAAGTTCGAATAGTCACTACCTATTCAATAAAATATATAATGAATGATAACAACAAAAAAAAAGCAACTAATAAAACTATAAGTAAGAAAATAAAAATAAAAATAAATAAATAAACTATTAAAAAAAACAATAACAGGTAAGCTGTAAAGGAGTTTCTATGAAAATATATAATAAACTAGCTGTGAGGCCCGCCTTCGGCGGCTCTCTTGCTAGCCTAGAGGCCATGCCCCCTGGACCCCCGAGACCACGCACACCCCGCCCCTTATCACACCTCCCTCACTCCACACCCCACATCCTCACCCCCTCTCAGAACCCTTCAACCCATGACCCCCATTCCCCATTTTAGGTGGTTAGTTATTGCATTTCTAGCCTTCTAGTGGCCCACAAATTATGTATACAAAATTTAATTTTGTTAAGGGAGAATGGGGTAGGTTCTTGATGAAAGATATTAAATAAAGTAAAGAAAATTTTTGAAAAATGTTAGTTTATAAAAGGATTTTCAAAAATTAAAGTGTCAATTTGTTCCCTATTAAAGGGGCCAACTTTTTTAGTATATGAAACGCAATTTGATAAATTTAATAATTATCCAGATATTGACCAATAAAAAATTGACTTGAGCAAAATTTTGATATTTGTGAACACATTGATAATAAAACCTCCAGCTTAATTCAGTTGCTTGTCAATTAAATTTCAAAAACAATATTTCATTTTCTTCTTAATAAATGGCCCAACTTTTTAGTATATGAAAACGCAATTTGATAAATCTAATAATTACTAAGATATTGACGAATGAAAAATTTACTTGAGCAAAATTTTGATATTTGTGAACATATTGATAATGAAGGTACTAGCTTAACCCGGTTTGTTTGTTAAGTAAATTTCAAAAACAATATGTTATTTTCTTGTTTATAAATGGTCCAACATTTTTGTATATGAAACGTAATTTGATAAATCTAATAATTATTGAGTTATACCGATTTGAATATTGACTTGAACGTCATTTGGAAATTTTTTCACCACCAAATGCTTGAATATCTAAGTAATTATTAGTTTTATCAAATTATTTTATTAGATGAAATGTTGAGGCCTTTTATTACGAACAAAAGGACAACTTAATTTTAATATTCGGTTTACAAAAAACTGAGTTATAAGCTGATTTTTGAAAAACATTCCAACTATTTTAATAAAAAAGATGCTCAAATCTTTAGAATTATTTATTTATTTTTTTTTTTATTTATTTCACAAAGTATACAAACATAGAACCTTAGGTCCCACCTAGTGTTTATACATAATTTAGCAATAATATTTTACAATGTTGGCAAAAGATTTCACAGATACACAAATTTTGGAGGGGAAGAAGAAAAAAAAGTTGATTTTCATTTTGTTTGTTTGTTTGATTTTAGGTAATAAATAAATTTTATAAAAACATCTCTAACTTAATATCAAAAGAGAAGGCCGAAATTCTTGAGAGTTTATTTTATTCGATGAAGATTGCAGTCATTGAGAAACCTGTGATTTTCTTTTATTCACCAATTCTCGAATACATTAAAGAGCTCTTGAAAGGGCACATTGCAGTTCATTTCCAGCCTCCAATTTACTTCGTTTTCATTTGCAGCTGAATTGAAAAGCCTGACTCGGAGAGCTATGTCAACGCAAAACCATGAATAGCTCTCTTTCTGCCTCTTTTGGGTAAGAATCACATAACTTTGAAAGTCGTGATTTGAGAGCTCTTGCTTTCATAAAAGTCACAATTTGAAAATTCTTTTGATGTTAATAGCATGTTAAAACACTAAAACAAGTACTGTTAAAGAAACAAAAAGGTAGTGATTACAAGCCTCCGTTTTTGCCCCTTTTAAGCTGCAAAGAAAGGAAGATGATCTTCCTAAATATCGGTTTCCACAAAGCTGAAAGTAACTTCCTAATATATTCTTTTATTTGTACTCATAAATTGTTATTTTTTCTCCTTTAAGGTAGTTGTTTCGCGACAATACTAACAAAATGTTAATGCTAGAGTATTTAGAACAGACAATAAGGATTCATAATTCATAAGCCCAAAACTTTTTGCTCTTTATGTACTACTACTAGCCAATCCCGTGCTCGTTTGACAAATCTGACAACACTGTCCGAACTTGTATATATTTTATCATAGAAATTTCAGTTAAAGTACATTATAAAGGGAGATAAAACAAAAAGTTCTTAATAAGCGATTGAAAGCTGTTGGAACAATGACTGAAGCGAAAAAAGTCAAAAAAATACTAAAGTTAACACACTTTTTAGGTTAAATACATGCGCTGTTGCCAGCTTGTTTTTAGTGAAAATTTTTCATTATACATTTTTCATTATTTATTCATTATTATCACAGAAACTGTGTTGTAACTATGAATTAAAAATTTTCTTAAAAAATGTATTAGTTATTGTTTAATGTTGGTTTAGTTTTTTATAACAATGGTAAGAGAGACTTTCTTAATTATAATTAAATATGTATGTAAACTTTCCGATATCTCGTATAGTGCAATGTATAAGAGTCTGGAAAACTCTATCTTTGGAATTTAATATTCTCGGAACTATATTGTTCATAAATTTCATTTTGCCACCAATCGATGCAGATGTATTTAAATAATATAATCTATTTAAATTTCAAAAAAATCTAAGAAAATCCATATGGTGAAACAACTTCACCTTTAATCGAATTTCATTTAATAATTGTTTTTTATAGAAAAGCTTTGCGATGATTCTAAGAGTGCTTAACTTTATTTTATTGAATAGAGAATCGCACCATGGTAAGAATAATTTCAGGAGAAATAGTATATTAAAAAGAAAATAATATTTTTAAAGGAAATTCAAATTTTAATAATTGTTTTATACATAATTTTAACACAAGTATAGATTTAAGAAGTAAAGTGAATAGAAATTATTAAAATATTTACTTAATATTTATTTAATACCTTTAGTCTGTAAACTTATGATGATTGGCTAATCATCCGAAATATAAATTGAGATTTTTAACTTTATATTTTAACTCAGGGTGTGTAAAGACGCAAGTGCATCTTTGAAATTTCTGAGGAGGGGGTTGGAAATTCTTGCAAAATTAGCATTATATGCTAAAAAAATTCTTCTAATTCTTAAGAAATGAATAAAATATAATATACAAGGAGGAGGGGTTACTTTTTAATGAAGCTGGGGGGGGGGGTCATGATGATATGAAGGAATAGGCACCCCCAGTTGAAAGTCAGTTTGTTAAACTAAGGAATGGGTTTGGCCTTAGAAAATAAAGTTAGGGATAGCCCCTTTGCATTTCTGGTTTCCTAGCATTGTGGAAAATTAGGACTGAGAGAAACAAACAATCTTATTGACCTGACAAAAGATTGCACCCTTGGGGATTGATGAGTGCTTTACACGACGAAATTGGGGAATAAAATTTTTGATTGTTAGTTCTGTAGCTGTGAGAAGGTATCGGGGGTTTGATCAAACTTCTCTTGCTAAATTAATAATTTACTCTTCAATTACTCAATCTGGCAATCTAAATTTCATTTTCCCTTTAATATTGAATTCACCTAACTCACTTTTAACTGTAACTTCCTTTACTTTTTATTTTTTCTGTATTATTTATAAATTTTTTCTCCTCTTTTTTTCTTTAAAAATTGGCCTTTTGTTTTAATTGTTTTCATAAAATAATCTTCTCTTTTCAGTTAATGAAAATGCGAATCCGAAAATCATATCCATATTCTTCATTTATTATGTTCTACAATCAGCAAAAGCCAGATTGAAAAATGATTTAAGCTGTTCAAATTGGGCGATACAAACCTCGCAGATGAATAAGGGAAGAGGTCGACTATCAAATTTCGACTACCAGGCAATTTTGGCACTCGTGGAAGAGGATGAAAGCTTGACATCCAGAATATTGGCCGATGTGGACTTCAATGTGGACCATTCGACCATCAAAAAGCTCGGAAAAATATGGAAATTGGCTGGATGGATCCCCCACGAACTCTCCGACAATAGATGTTGTTATTGTTGAATAAAATTTGTTGAAAAAAAGGAGCAATAATTATGTACCAGCCCTATATAATCAAGGCTTGACAATCAGGAATAAAAATACATTTCTTTGGAAAGGATTGGTATTTCATAATTGAGACGGGAAATGGAATTAGCAATTATTTTGCGATCGAGATTATTTGAAATTTTTAGAATTTTGTTTTATTAGTTTTTGTTCATATATATTTAAATACTTTTTTACTTCGTTTTTTAGTTGTAAAAATATTTTAAATTCCTTCTAAATGAAAATATTTTTTGGATTCTGAGACTCATTGAGAATTGATAATGTTCAATTAATATCGAGTGGGTGGCCAAATTATTATACTCATTTAAAAAATTATATCTTTCATACGTTTTAAAAGGTTTAGCTTACTATTAAACTCACAATATCGTTAAAATTGTTATCTTTATATGTTTATTAGCTTATGACAATACAATTACAATTCAAAATACAATTTCAATATTTAGTGAATCCTCCCTTTCAAGCAATCACATTTTGTATGCGCTGCGGCAATGCTGGCAATGCATTTTTGACTATTTCTTGAAGTGCAGGTGTATTGTGCTAAGCTTTAATAAAATCTTTTTTTAGGGCTGCCAATATAATTTCGATCGGGTTAAGGTCTGGCGAGTTGACAGGCTAGTCTAAAAGCGATATTAGACCAGATTACTATTAAATATTTGAAAATTTTATTAAATAAAAATCATTTGAGTATAATAATTTGGCCACCTACTGTAGATAGAAAATTGGAAAATCCATGAAATTTTTTTAAACACTGTTTGAATCTTTAAAAATTCTTTCTCATAGTGAATATCGTATTTGCTCGTGTAATTTGCTTAGCAGTTTCACTATTTCCATTGCTTAAATATCGGACTATTTGAAAATGAATTTTTTATTGGTAGTTTTGAAGAAAGCTTATATTCTAGCAAGAATGAGTATACCTAAAGAAGAACGGTTTTATCAAAATTTTATTATGAGTTTACTAATATTATTATAAATTAAAGGAGACAATAAAATACTGTTTCTTCTGCTGGAAAAATAAATTTTTAAATTTATTTATAATGAGACTATAGTTTCGTGGGCCTTCTTCATCAGTCTATTACAATTTTATTGATTCACAGGAATTGATGTCTTCAACTATAGTTTTGTTATAAATATATTAAAAAAATTATTTTTCAAGCAGAAGGCACACTCTTTGCTCTCCTTTAATTTATAAAAATTATATATATATTATATTATAAATTTATAAAGAAACTTTCAATTTAAAATTATTATAAATTAATCTTGAACTACAGCTAGGTAACTCCGAAAAATTCATTTTTGAGATAGCTGGCTATTTTATAGCTAAAATGCATAAGAATTGTTATTCTTAACTGTAACAATAATTATTAAAGTTGTTATAGGGAAATAAGGACTATATCTTTTATGAAGATAATTTATATTTTATGGCCAAAGTTTCGTCTACTTTGTTGACTTCCTCAGGGCTCAAATAGTTAACTCTTCCTGCATATTAATTATATAAATGACAAATATGCAGGGAAGTCATGCGCAGATCCAAGGGGAGGCGGGGATGGGGCGACCGCCCCCCCCCAAAGCATTGGAGATCAACATTTTTATATGTTTATTTAATTTTTTTATTTTATTTTTTATAACATTAAATTTTAAAATTGAAGGAAATAAAGTCCCATGTGAGGTGGCGTCTCTGACCCCTCCCCCCGCTTGGACAATTCGATCGCGACACACTTCCGAGATCAAAAGTAGATCTTATATACCGTCGACCGCCCCCCCACCCCCACCCCCCAAATCAGAGGTCTGGATCCGCGCCTGAGGGAAGTTAACTATTTGAGCCCTGAAGAAGTCAACAAAGTTGACGAAACGTTGGCAATAAAATATAAATTATCTGCATAAAAGATGTAGTCCTTATTTCTCTATAACAACTTTAATCATTTATTCGATGGACATAAATAATCAAAATAATGTATCAATAATAATGTGTAGTCATATTAAGCATTTATTCAGATAAGCACTTTAAAAAGGCCTGATAGGAAATAGGTGAAAAAGTTTTTCGCCCATTTCTTAAGAAGTTGAAAAATCGAGTTACATAGCTCTTGCAATTAGGAAACGATATTAGTAAAAAATAAAATCAAAAATCTTAAAATAAGGGTGCTCAAAATACGCAAGCAAATACGGCACTTACGACATATGAAAATATATTGTTAGAATTTAAACTTTCTAAGAACCCAGGAACACTTTTGTACATATTTCAACCCTTTAATAAACTTTAAAAATGTATTTTTAGTCGATCTTTACGTCATGAATAGAATATACTGCATGAATTTTAAGATTTCAAAAATATATTTTTAGGCTCTAGCTTAATGAATCATTAGAACAAAGCTCTTTATGAAGACGTTGAGGAAGAATCAGCCTTTTTGTCAAAAATAAAACCTTTATTTTATAAATTAAAAAAAGAGAGAATTTCAGCCTGTAAAAAGAAGCCTCTGTCGAATAAAAAACTCCCAATTAAGAAATCGTTATAATACATACAAATATTTGCTGCCTGAGAAATGTTTTATGGGCAAAGAGCTTTAATTAATGATGATGCCCAAATCTAACCGGCATTTTGAGTGTAGCATTTGAATGGCTAATTTGACCATATTTGACACCTTCTTTGTAATAAAAAATGTATTTTATTAAATGATAAATATATTAATAGAGAAATTTGTTAATTATTTTCTGCCAGGTCAATTAAATAGGGATCATCCATCTTAGATTGATCGTTAGTTTGCTGTTATTTTTGTTAAACTTTTTATTCGCTTTTGAGACTTGACCATATTAACTAGTGAGCATACTAAAACCGATGTACTAATTTTATATGTTATATTTAATTTTGTGTTTGATAATACATAACAACTCTGTCTGCACTTATTCTTTAACAAATGTATTGAGTTTGCAAATTTTCTAACTATTTTTTTATAATTTATAATTAGATGCTATTTTGAGGTTTGTAAGCCCTTTGAATCAGATGTGGTGTTCAAATGAAGACAAGGAATTTTATTCTGGTTGAATAATGAGATGTATTGTGTTTAGTTTTATTTTTAAATCACGAGACGGTTTCGGCGGAGACTCTCCACCATCATCAGTCAGTGTTTGAATTATATAGCGCTCAATATACGTTCATAGTATACACTAAGAAAAGCATTTGATATGTTTTTATGTTATAATTACATTTTTGTAATGCTTTATCTGTGTAAAAACAGGTACTTATATGTGGATAGGAGTCAAAACGTCAGGGAGACCTGATATGGCACTTAAAAAAAGAAGAATGCTATAAAACATATATATATATAATAAATACATCAGTCTTCGTGAAAGGTTAAAATTAAATGAAAATATACATAAGTGGGTTATGTCCTTCATATAAAATATGTAAAAAATACTATATAATATATGTAAAAAATACTGTATGTCAAAATGATGTTATATATGTTGTGAAGTCTTTAAATAAATAAAACAACAAAAAAAATATAAAATATAAAAATCCTTCTTTATAAATTCATAGAGTCATGAGTTAATCAATCAACAATTTTTCATATTAACGAAACAGAAACTCAGTCTTCAATTTTTATAAAACAGCATTTATTTATTATATATAAGCCATCATCGCCTTCATTTTTATAAATTATTATTAAAATTATAATTAATCCGAAAATTTTTGTATCTTTTTTTGAAAAATAGATAGATTTTTTCAAAAATACCACTCAGGGTATAAATCGAATACCTATATCAAGAAAGAATTTATATTTAAGGTCAAAAATCTAAGATTTTAGCAGAAATATTTTTAAATTGCATATCTTTTAAATATATTGCATGTCAAAGTGTGTTTTTGTCTAGAGGATCGGACTTACAAGCCTGGCAAGCGAGTGGATACTTAGGTTCAACTCCTGAGGTGATGAATCCCTCTGATATGCTATATAAAAAGTATTCCTACTAAAATCTTAAGATTTTTACCTTAAAATTTAAATTCTTTCTTGATAATTTATTATGATGAATCCCATCTGATATCGCAATTTAATAATATTTCTACTAAAATCTTAGAATTTGTCCTAAAAAATTCTTTCTCTTTTATAATTTATTATGTTTTTGTATTTTTATTCATACATGTTATGCTCATTACATCTCTTTAGAACTGAAGATGACTTTATCTAATTAAATCCCGAAACGTTTTCTATAATTGGGACTTTTTTGTTCGACAGAGGCTTCCTTTACTGGCTCAATTTCTCTCTTTTTTAATATATAAATTTTGGACAGCCATCTCTCAATCACCAACGTTAATACCTTTATTATTTAATACTTCGAGAAAACTGATACTTCTCCAACATCTTCAAAACTTGTCCACAAATTCAAACAAAGCTCTTAAATTAGATTATATTAGCTCAGAAGATCATTTTCTACTATGTATTTACCAACACAATATTTAATTATTTTGTAATCAACGAAATTATTATTTCATTTGATCTTCTTTTATATCATTTTTTTATTTTATTAATTTTTTCAACGACTAAAAGCTCAATTTACAAAATTATTAATTATACCCCAATAATAATCATTACGTACATTTTAAATATAAATATAATTGGGTACTTAATGAGAAGTCGAACTTCAAGAGTCATCATAGTGAGCTCTTGAAGAATGTAAACAGAAAAGTGGAATACTTTGGTAGAGTTAGTAATAATTTGAATATGAACACTAGAATTAAGGTGTATAGAACTATAATTAGTCTTAGTTTCTCTTACTGTCCTACAATATTATATTTTGGCACTCAGGAGAATATTGATAAGCTGCAACTCTTACAAAATAGATGCATGAGATTTATATTAAAATGTGACAGATATACATCAATAAGTAGTATGCTAGAATGCTTAGGACTTATGAATGTGAAGCAATTCTTATTTTTACAGACAATGTGTTTTGAATATAAATTATATCATAGGCAGCTGCCAGCCTATCTGAATTTCACATTGGTCAACGAGATCCATGACCATGAGACGCTAATTAGAGACGATGTATTTATTGAGAAGGGGAGGAAAGAGGGCACAAGAAATTCATTATATTTTAGAGGAGTTGAGGAATTTAATTCTTTACAAGCTGAAGTGAGAAATGCATCAAGTCTGATTCAATTTAAGAACCAAGTGAGGATATATCTTAAGAGGGACAGTTGAACATTTCTATTGAGAAATATTATAACTTTAGTATTCAGATTTGTAAATATTGTAATATATATGTATGAAAAATACATTTAAATATAAATAAATAAAATAGACAAATAAAACATAAAGAATATATAAGGACCATATAAAGTATAAATATATAATATATATATATATATATATATATATATATATATATATATATATATAAGTAAAGATTTGAGCATCTTATTTTTGAAAATGGAATGTTTTTCAAAAATATGCTCGGGTTCAGATTAACAAATCAATTTTTAAAAAGAGAAAGAATTTAATTTTTAGGACAGATTCTAAGATATTAATAGAAATATTATTAAATTGCGATATCAGAGGGGATTCATCTCCCCAGGAGTCGAACCTGAGAACTAACATGATTTCCGGGCAGTCAGCTCACACCCTCGAGACAAAAAACCTCTCTCTGAATCGCAATATTTGGTATAAGCATAGAAATTCTTCACACCATTAATATATAACGGAAATTAAAAAATTTAGCTTAAAATGAAAAAAAGTTTTTCATACAAGTCCTCCTATTTTAATATAAAAGTAAAGATTTGAGCATCTTATTTTTGAAAATAGTTGCAATGTTTTTCAAAAATATTGTTAATCTGAACCCGAGCATATTTTTGAAAAACATTGCAACTATTTTCAAAAATAAGATGCTCAAATCTTTACTTTTATATTAAAATAGGAGGACTTGTATGAAAAACTTTTTTCATTTTAAGCTAAATTTTTTAATTTCCGTTATATATTAATGGAGTGAAGAATTTCTATGCTTATATCAAATATTGCGATTCAGAGAGAGGTTTTTGTCTCGAGGGTGTGAGCTGACTGTCCGGAAAGCATGTTAGTTCTTAGGTTCGACTCCTGGGGGATGAATCCCCTCTGATATGGCAATTTAATAATATTTCTATTAATATCTTAGAATCTGTCCTAAAAATTAAATTCTTTCTCTTTATATATATATAATTTATATAGTATCCCGAGTTTTAAAATAAAAGTCTTATTTATAAAAAATTATATAAAAAAGATTATTTTTCTTGATAAATCCAAGTGTCTGGCAAGAAAAAGCATAAAAAAAATGTAAAAATTATATATACAATAATTTTTTTTATATAAATCCAAGAAGGTACTTAATGAGACATATTAAGAATATATAAAGAACATATATATATAATATCCTGTGATTTAAAATAAAATAAAGTAACATTTATAAGATTTTATATAAAAAAGATTATTTATCTGAAATCTGTCTAAAACCAAGTCTCTAATAAGAAAGAGCATAAAACAAAATATAAAAATTACATTTAAAGAATATAAAAATTATAACTAAAACGGGATAACCCAAAAAGACCCGGAGACGCTGTCGGGAGATGTAGGCAAAGTTTTCTGTTCTGTATGAGCGTTCGAGTTCCCTGGAATTCTCTAGCAGTGAGATAGGGTTTTGAACGCGTAGAGCAAAAATGAGCTTTTCTGAGGTATTCAAATCACATCATACAGAAAAAGTGGAAAATAAAAAGTAAGAGAGCTTATTTTCCATCTCTCAATCTAAGGAGAGTTGACCAAAAACCGATTTCAAAAAAATTAAATGCAACAAATAAAATACACTAAAAGGTATAAAATAATTATTATCTTATTTATTTACAACTAAACGTCGAAATATTAACATGAAATTACTTTATGAAGTTGGTGCCAAACATATACCTTTTATGAATCGCACTCGACGGATCTTACTTAGTACGTTTGGCGGGTACGCTCGCTTATAGGTATAGTTTGTTTGGCATCGACTTCAAAAAGTAATTTCATGTTAATATTTCGTCGTTTAGTTGTAACTAAATAAGACAATAATTATTTTATACCTTTTAGTATATTTTATTTGTTTCATTTAATTTTTTTGAAGTCGGTTTTATTTTTTTCTTAAAAATTATTTTTATTTTTCTCTTTTTAGTGATGTTATTAATAGTGATACATATCATCAGAACTTGACCAAATTAATATGACACCATACCTAAGATACCCCCTTTACAATAAAAAAGAATCATCGAAATCCGTTCATAAACAAAGAAGTTAGGCCTGAACAAACCTAACAAAAAAGGTCTAATACCAATAAAAAAAATGGGACTAATCGGAAGCTAGACTGAACCCAATGCAAATTTTTTTTTTCAAAATCGGTTCACAATTGGCGGAAATATGAGGTAACATAGACACATAAAAAAAAAAATCAATCAAATAGAGAACCTCCTCTTTTTTGAAGTCGGTTAAAAAGATGTATAAAAAAGTCTAAAACACATAATATTCTAATTAAAAAAAAATTTGCAGAAAATAATAGGATAACAAAAACATTTTATAAAAAATGAGGAAAAAATATTTCTTAAAAAAATAAAATTAAAATAAGAATAATCGAGATTATCCATTCAAAAGAATATATAAGAAACATATAAAATATATATATAATTTACATAAAATATACCGTGTTTTAAAATAAAAGTCTTATTTATAAGAAATTATTATTATTTAATAAAAAAGTCATGTTTATAAGAGATTATACAATGTTAGATTATTTATAGAGAAACTGCAACTTCCTGATGTTGTTCATTTTGGTGTTAAATATGTCGATGTTCTGTTGTTCCAATAGATTGCCATTTCTGTGTAGTCTAATTAAGGGGAGAATGATATAAGTAGTTGTTATTCGGAAATTTGATATGGCTTCTGGTATGTACGGAAGGAACATGAAAGTTTATTTTGCCCCGGGAACTTATATAATTATTCAGAATTTTAAACAACAATTTAATCTTTGATTAGAGTTTTTCCTCGCCCTTTATTCATCAACGGTAATTAATTCCAAATCTGCATCAAAATAATTGTACTTATTTCGAATATACACATCTATCTATCCACCTTTGAATTATTCTCCTCCTCTCGATCTCCAGCACCATCAACAAACACATTCAACCATTTCAAATTATCTATAATTTATTAATCAAAATAATTTCATTTTCGAAATCAATTTCAATAGATAACTCATTAACAACGGTACCAATCATTAAAGGCTATCTTCCAACAAACACTGCTATAATATAAAAACAATAATCATTGTTATTGGTATATGTATATATACGAGATAACTGAATAACCATATAAGCTCAGCTGAATCAATATATATTCAGATTATAATTGAGAAATTAAATATTCAAGTCACAAATGGATTTTCACATTGATTTACATTAAATAATATTTATTCTAGAAATTATCTATAATATAATATATAAATTATTTAAATATTATTTTATTATATGAGATATTTTTGTTGGTATAGCGTGTAATAATTTATTTTTATTTCCAGGGGTTGTTTTACATTAGCCACCCAGCAAATGTTAATATTCTGACCTAAACGATGGCTTAAAAAGAGAGCGAGAAAAAAAAATTGTTTTTAAATTCATCTGACAAATATTCAAGCTTCTAGATCTTTTTATCTTTTCATTAAAATTATTAACACTTGAAATTATAAAAATAAAATTAAATAAATTCGAGGTAAAATAAATATAGGTGTGACAAAAGAAAAAACCTGCAGAGGGTTGGAAGATAAACTGAGGAAGGATGGGGGTGAAGAAATAATGGAATTCCTGAAACAAGAGGAAAAAAATATCAAAACAAAAAACAAGAGATGCATGGAGAGTAGATGATATCTAATGGCGAATAAAGTTAAAAAGTAAAAGAAAAAAATGTAAATATATTGGAAAATATATATTAAGAGAGAATAATTATCGGTAACTGTAAACTTTTATAATGGAAAGAAAGTATGTACCTAATCCCAAATAGGGCATGTAACAGAGAAATCAAAAAATAATTTTTAGAAAAAAATAAGTAAAACTGACTTCGCTCATTTAATTGCCGTGCCAGCGACCCCAAAGAAAAGTTGAGGTCGTGAAAGTCACTCTTGCTTTCACGGACATCATCGACTGCATATTAAATAAATATAAGCCATTTCGTCAATCTGCACCCGTAGAAAGAAAGAAGCCGTCCCAAGTAGTAGTTAATAATTTGGAAAGAAAGTATGTACCTAATCCCAAATAGGGCATGTAACAGAGAAATCAAAAAATAATTTTTAGAAAAAAATAAAACTGACTTCAAAAAATTAAATGGAACAAATAAAATAATAAGATCTCAAAAATCAAATAAAATGCACTAAAAGGTATGAATGATCTAATTTAGTTACAACTAAACGATGAAATTGTTACATGAAATCCCTTTTTAAAGTCGGTGCCTAATATATACATTTTATGAATCGAACTCGACGGATCTTACTTAGTACGTTTGGCGGGTACGCTCGCTTATAGGTATAGTTTGTTTGGCATCGACTTCAAAAAGTAATTTCATGTTAATATTTCGTCGTTTAGTTGTAACTAAATAAGATAATAATTATTTTATACCTTTTAGTGCATTTTATATTTGTTTTTGAGTTCTTATTATTTTATTTGTTGCATTTAATTTTTTTGAAGTCGGTTTTTTATTTTATTTTTCTAAAAATTATTTTACTAGTGACTTAATATAATACCTTGCATGCATCTCGTAAGAGAAAGCGTAGGGCGAATGAATCAGAAAATGATAAAAAAATTCAATTCATAAATATAGAAATTCTCTCGAAACGTTTGCGGGTTTTAAATGAGCGTTTTAAGATTGTTTTTTATAAAAGATTTTATCTATTATAATTTCGATTATTTGCTCATAAGAATTGGAGATTTACGTTATTTCGTCATTGATCATATCATCAGAACTTGACAAAATTAATATGTGGCCACCTCTAAGGTACCCTCTTTCCAATAAAAAAAGAATCGTTGAAATCGGTCAACGTGGCAAAAAGTTCTCGCTGAATATACATAAAATAAATAAATAAATAGGTAGCCTGACTACTTTGGAGCTATACTGATCCAAACTCAGAAAGAATCATTAAAATGGGTTCATAAACAAAGAATATGGGCGAACATATATAACAAAAAACGTCCAATACCAATGAAATTTATATTTTTACCAATCGGAAACTAGACTGAATCCAATGCAAAAAAAAATCATCAAAATCTTTTCACAATTGGCGAAGAAATCTGGTAACATAGACACAAAAAAATTCAGTCGAATTGATAACCTCCTCCTTTTTTAAGTCGGTTAAAAAATAAATATAGGTATTTTAAGAAACAGTAGGTACTTTATCCACAAAATCTGGTGATTTAGTAATTGTTTTCTCATCATACCACTTAGGAAGAAAGTTGAAACTTCAGAAAGGAGTCAATTTAAGACACACAAGTATACCAAATTTTAACTCATTAATTAAGTATATTCGTTTGATACTTTTGACAATTCGGTTTTTTTTCTGATTTAAAACTAAACATTTTGTATTAAAAAAAGGACAAAATTCAAATAATTATTTTTTGAAAAAACAAAAAACAAAACATTTTGTCACCTGAACAAACTTTCTACCATCTCTTCTAGATGATGAAAAATATGTTTATAGCTACTTTTAATTATAGATAAGATATTTTTTTAATTGTGTTTTTAATTGTAATGTATAAAAGACAAATCGCTGATAGAAATAGTACAGTTAAGATTTCCATAGAAAATCAAAAAAATTCTTATGATGTTATGGATAATTTTTTATTATATTTTAGAAGAACTAAATTCCTTTCTAACACAATAAAAAATTATCCAAACACCTCGAATTAAGTAGTGGACAAAAGTTCTTTTGATTTCCATAGAAATTTAAATTTAAATTAGTATACTCTTTTTCAAATGGACTATAAATAAGATGTTGCTGATGACATGTGCATGGACCTGATTTTGAATATAATTTCTTCACGATAAAAATTAAAATGATAAATTAAAACTTAATTCTAGTTCAGGCTTGTCCAACCCGCGGCCCAAGGTGGCTTTCAATATGGCCCGACAAAAAATCGAAAACTTAAAAACTTTCTGAGATCGCTACTAAAAATCCCAGTGATATTACTAAAAATACAATATTTTATTACTTACTATTAATTTATAAGTAATAAAATTTTGAATTTAACACGTTATTTTGCAATGAGATATTCCTAAAGTGATTCTTAAATAATTTTATCTATTCAAGCCTCTAATTTAAAGTATGAAGCACACAAAAAATGGAGCTAGATCCAAAATGTTTGATGAGCATTTTGAGAATTCACTGAGAATGCCTTTGAGCCAAATATCGACGGATTAATGTCCCCAAAACAATGACAACTTCTTTCTCACTATAATTCTATCTTCGCTGATTTGTCTCTTACTTTTATAATAAAAAATATATAAAGTAACAAAGCCTAATTTCTTAATAATATTAAGTACATATTCTAAATTTTTTGCTCATCAGCTATTATTAGCGTTAGTGTATTTTATGTGTGGCCCAAAAAAAGCTCATATTCTTCCAATGTGGCAGAGGAAGCTAAAAGGTTGTACCCACCTGTTCTACTTGATTGGAGAGACATATAAAAGAAGACTTCTGTCTTTTGAAATTTAGTTATTTAGAAATTTGTTGAAGTTTAAATGGTTATTTAGTGATTTAAATTAACAGTTTCTCCAGCGGATAAAAAAAGAAGAGAGTTTTGTGGAAGAATCTGGATAAGAAATAAAGACATTGAGTCACTGAGGAATTTTTTGATTGAGATAAAAAGGGGAAGACCTATAGATTTTTCTAATTTTTCCAGATAGTAAAAATATTCTGAGCTGAACGACTTAAGAGTTGACATGTGATAGGGACGTCAAGGCTAGTTATTGCGTCAAACCAGTCTTAAACTATACACTCAGATGATGATGATGGTAATTACAGAAAATTTAGAACCCTCTCCAGTGTCGTAAATAGGGAACCCAAAACAGCGGAATGTTGGGGTGGGGGGAGAGAGGGGCGTAGTTATAGGGACACAACATAATTTGCCACGAAACAATATTATACCGTATTTGGATATGAATATCAATTAAGTTACATTTTAGTAATAATTATTGAGATTGCTGCACCCAAATAATAATATGCTTAGTTTACTGATTAGTTACTTACTAGTTAGTTACTGCTCATGCCAATTATACTTATATATAAAAAAAAATATTCGAATATCTAAATATCTAAATTTGCCGATGAAATTAATAAGTAAATTTTTAAGAATTTTTTTCGGAAAAACTAAACATTATTTTTCGTAATAAAAAATGGTTCTAGTCATGTCGAACATCCTGTTAATAATGTGAAAAATTTCAGACAAATCGGAGAGATCGACTTTTTTCTCAATTTTTCGAATCAAAATCTATTTAGATGGAATCGATTCAAATAAATTTGTATATTGATTTTCATTTAACATTCTCTAACTCTTAAACTATAGATCCTAGAGATTAAACATAAATGAGGTTTCTTGTCTCAAATATTATTTTCTTTAAAAAAGGTCATTATTAAAATATGTCTAACTCGATGGGTTAGAGGGCCAATATCAAATTTATAGGGTTATTATACAATAAAAATTTCTATTTGCCGAAATAACCACCCCACTGAAAAATTTCATTTAGGTAAATTTTCAGGTATAAAATAACCTACAAAAAAGCTAATGACCTTTGAATTGTTCAGATTAATAATTTCGAAGATATACCCTATTAATTAGTAAATATTTAAGAATTTTTTTCTGCAAAACTAAACATTATTTTTCGAAATAAAAAGTGGTTCTAGTCATGTCGAGCATCCTTTTAATAATGTGAAAAATTTCAGACAAATCGGAGAGATCGACGTTTTTCTCAATTTTTCGAATCAAAATCTATTTAGATGGAATCGATTCAAATAAATTTGTATATTGATTTTCATTTAACATTCTCTAACTCTTAAACTATAGATCCTAGAGATTAAACATAAATGAGGTTTCTTGTCTCAAATATTATTTTCTTTAAAAAAGGTCATTATTAAAATATGTCTAACTCGATGGGTTAGAGGGCCAATATCAAATTTATAGGGTTATTATACAATAAAAATTTCTATTTGCCGAAATAACCACCCCACTGAAAAATTTCATTTAGGTAAATTTTCAGGTATAAAATAACCTACAAAAAAGCTAATGACCTTTGAATTGTTCAGATTAATAATTTCGAAGATATACCCTATTAATTAGTAAATATTTAAGAATTTTTTTCTGCAAAACTAAACATTATTTTTCGAAATAAAAAGTGGTTCTAGTCATGTCGAGCATCCTTTTAATAATGTGAAAAATTTCAGACAAATCGGAGAGATCGACTTTTTTCTCAATTTTTCGAATCAAAATCTATTTAGATGGAATCGATTCAAATAAATTTGTATATTGATTTTCATTTAACATTCTCTAACTCTTAAACTATAGATCCTAGAGATTAAACATAAATGAGGTTTCTTGTCTCAAATATTATTTTCTTTAAAAAAGGTCATTATTAAAATATGTCTAACTCGATGGGTTAGAGGGCCAATATCAAATTTATAGGGTTATTATACAATAAAAATTTCTATTTGCCGAAATAACCACCCCACTGAAAAATTTCATTTAGGTAAATTTTCAGGTATAAAATAACCTACAAAAAAGCTAATGACCTTTGAATTGTTCAGATTAATAATTTCGAAGATATACCCTATTAATTAGTAAATATTTAAGAATTTTTTTCTGCAAAACTAAACATTATTTTTCGAAATAAAAAGTGGTTCTAGTCATGTCGAGCATCCTTTTAATAATGTGAAAAATTTCAGACAAATCGGAGAGATCGACTTTTTTCTCAATTTTTCGAATCAAAATCTATTTAGATGGAATCGATTCAAATAAATTTGTATAATGATTTTCATTTAACATTCTCTAACTCTTAAACTATAGATCCTAGAGATTAAACATAAATGAGGTTTCTTGTCTCAAATATTATTTTCTTTAAAAAAGGTCATTATTAAAATATGTCTAACTCGATGGGTTAGAGGGCCAATATCAAATTTATAGGGTTATTATACAATAAAAATTTCTATTTGCCGAAATAACCACCCCACTGAAAAATTTCATTTAGGTAAATTTTCAGGTATAAAATAACCTACAAAAAAGCTAATGACCTTTGAATTGTTCAGATTAATAATTTCGAAGATATACCCTATTAATTAGTAAATATTTAAGAATTTTTTTCTGCAAAACTAAACATTATTTTTCGAAATAAAAAGTGGTTCTAGTCATGTCGAGCATCCTTTTAATAATGTGAAAAATTTCAGACAAATCGGAGAGATCGACTTTTTTCTCAATTTTTCGAATCAAAATCTATTTAGATGGAATCGATTCAAATAAATTTGTATATTGATTTTCATTTAACATTCTCTAACTCTTAAACTATAGATCCTAGAGATTAAACATAAATGAGGTTTCTTGTCTCAAATATTATTTTCTTTAAAAAAGGTCATTATTAAAATATGTCTAACTCGATGGGTTAGAGGGCCAATATCAAATTTATAGGGTTATTATACAATAAAAATTTCTATTTGCCGAAATAACCACCCCACTGAAAAATTTCATTTAGGTAAATTTTCAGGTATAAAATAACCTACAAAAAAGCTAATGACCTTTGAATTGTTCAGATTAATAATTTCGAAGATATACCCTATTAATTAGTAAATATTTAAGAATTTTTTTCTGCAAAACTAAACATTATTTTTCGAAATAAAAAGTGGTTCTAGTCATGTCGAGCATCCTTTTAATAATGTGAAAAATTTCAGACAAATCGGAGAGATCGACTTTTTTCTCAATTTTTCGAATCAAAATCTATTTAGATGGAATCGATTCAAATAAATTTGTATAATTGATTTTCATTTAACATTCTCTAACTCTTAAACTATAGATCCTAGAGATTAAACATAAATGAGGTTTCTTGTCTCAAATATTATTTTCTTTAAAAAAGGTCACGAGGGGGTGGGGGGTTATTAAGGGGCAAGGGGGGGTGAATGTAACTTATGTACTAGGGAAATTGGGCTTTATTGTTACGTTAATCTTAGTTTAATCTGCTTCGCTATTTGTTGATGGGGTGGGTGTGTCCCTCAGTGTCTGATCCAAGTGGCACGTCCCTAAAATGGAGAATGAAATTTGAGGTGATGAGTGAAGGATGTAGGGAAATGGGCTTCCTGGTACTAATGCTATAAATAATGTTATACAGACCAGCGGTTATGATAGACAATGATATAGTTTTATTCCTTAGCAGTACAATTAGTTGAGGTGAGGTAGAGAGTGTCGTACACGGCAAACTCGTTTGGGTCCAGCGGGATTATTGATAGACTCGTCGCTGCTGAAGAACGGCCGGTGAGAATAATATATATATAATGGGTTTGAGCGCCGACTTCGAAGGTGTGCTTCTCGGGTCTCAATGTAGATAATTATATATATATCAGCGGTATGCGCCTTGTATGCCGGAAGTCCTGGTATTAGCGATGAACGTGTACCATTAATACTGGGCCTTAGATGACGAAGGTTACTCGATGAAGAAAGGAATATAGAACATATATATATATATATCAGGAGAAGTTGCAGCTTTTGGCTCTCTCGCTGTGGTAATAATAATAGAATGTGTATTGTCAATTCGCCTCACTCATGTCATGTCAATGACTTGCGGAACTTGAATATAACAGTATTTGTGTAGATATATTCTGAGCACTTGATAGCAGTAGATGCTCACTCTCTCTCCTGACAATGACTGACTGCGGAACTTGCTCATGTCAATGCTCTTCTATGTTGTTAATCACCGGTCATTGCTACGCCTTCCCAGAACTCATAAGTTTCCCTTGTTTGATGATCAATTGATTGCCTCAATTAGACTTAATGATGAATAAAAATAAGAATTTAATTAATTATAAAAATAAGTTATGGTTCATTCCACAGGACCATTGCAAGGTCATTATTAAAATATGTCTAACTCGATGGGTTAGAGGGCCAATATCAAATTTATAGGGTTATTATACAATAAAAATTTCTATTTGCCGAAATAACCACCCCACTGAAAAATTTCATTTAGGTAAATTTTCAGGTATAAAATAACCTACAAAAAAGCTAATGACCTTTGAATTGTTCAGATTAATAATTTCGAAGATATACCCTATTAATTAGTAAATATTTAAGAATTATATTCAAAATCAGGTCCATGCACATGTCATCAGCAACATCTTATTTATAGTCCATTTGAAAAAGAGTATACTAATTTAAATTTAAATTTCTATCGGAAATCAAAAGAACTTTTGTCCACTACTTAATTCGAGCGTGTTTGGATAATTTTTTATTGTGTTAGAAAGGAATTTAGTTCTTCTAAAATATAATAAAAAATTATCCATAACTATCATAAGAATTTTTTTTGATTTTCTATGGAAATCTTAACTGTACTATTTCTATCAGCGATTTGTCTTTTATACATTACAATTAAAAACACAATTAAAAAAATATCTTATCTATAATTAAAAGTAGCTATAAACATATTTTTTGAAAACTAAACATTATTTTTCGAAATAAAAAGTGGTTCTAGTCATGTCGAGCATCCTTTTAATAATGTGAAAAATTTCAGACAAATCGGAGAGATCGACGTTTTTCTCAATTTTCCGAATCAAAATCTATTTAGATGGAATCGATTCAAATAAATTTGTATATTGATTTTCATTTAACATTCTCTAACTCTTAAACTATAGATCCTAGAGATTAAACATAAATGAGGTTTCTTGTCTCAAATATTATTTTCTTTAAAAAAGGTCATTATTAAAATATGTCTAACTCGATGGGTTAGAGGGCCAATATCAAATTTATAGGGTTATTATACAATAAAAATTTCTATTTGCCGAAATAACCACCCCACTGAAAAATTTCATTTAGATTTAGACAAAAAAAATCGTGGGAAGGGGTCAAAAATTAAAATTCTAGCCCTTTTGACCAAACTAACCAAATTTTCTATACATACTTTTTTTATAATTATAGTTTGGTCGAAAGGGCTAGGATTTTCTTTTTTGACCCACCTCCCGGATTTTGGGTTGATAGTTTTTTCATTTCTAGTCTTCTTGTGGTCTACAGAATCTGTATACAAAATTTTGTTGAGTTTGGTCGCAAGGGCTAGAATTATCATTCCTCCCCCCCCCTTTAAATTTTTCTCTGATTATGTTTCAAACACATTTAAAAAAAAAAATTTCTTTTCTTTTCAAAAATATATTCATTTTTTTCTAGTTATTTTTTTATTTTTTATACCTCTTCAAAATGTGGGAGATCTTTATGCCCCACCCTGTATTAAGCCACTGATCAATTCTCCATATTTGCTATAACTTATAACTTTGTAAAGACACCTGCATTCTAGCTATTTCTTATTTGCGGAATGCTTTAAAAAAGTATGAATTTGTTGGGAGAATGTTAGATCATTCTTATTGAATGGGTAGATACAATTTTATGCACATTCGTTCATAGAATGGACTATAATATAATTTCTAAAGAAAAGGTGTGACCACGCCTCCAAAGACACACGCAAAGAATTAATTGAAGCCGATGTTATAATATTTTAGATAAATATCAACGAATTCACGATTCTGTCAGTTTTATTAAAAAATCAATAAGCTAAATGAAAGAGATTATTAAAATAAGAATTTTTTAGATTAAAATTAAACTATCATAGATCTATCAATTTTGAAAAATCTAGGTCCTAAAAACATTCAAATCAATTGTTCTTTATACCTTTTTACATGGTATTGTTCAAATTTCCAAAAGGAATTAATCAATTACGAAATTAATTAATCTCTTTTTGGAAATCTCATTTCTTGGAGGTAGAAGGTCTCAAAGTGTCAGAACCCCAGCAGGCGATCCCAATACTGCATATTATACCCTACTAGCTGACGACCGGGCCTATGGCCCGGTGTCACCTAACCCCTGGCGGGGAGCGTCTCGTTCATACCAATTTAATAATTGAAATTTAAAATCTTACTGTAAGTATCGAAAGAATGTGCTGAATGAAATTGATTCAAAAAATATGGAAGAATAAGGAAAGATTTATTTAACACATTGCCTAAGCACGATCACTATCTGACCAATCAGAATCGTTCTAATAATTTAACGCTTTGGCATTGGCTATGCACTGGCCAATCAGATCGTTTCCACATACATATCCACATACTTTTCTATTTTATATATATAGATAGATAGATAGATAGATAGATAGATAGATAGATAGTATAGATAGATAGATATCGAGGGTGACCATTTTTTCCGCGGTCCAATCCGCGACATAGAACCCCTCCACTCCATTAACAAAAATGTTTTTTTATTATTTTTTTTTCAATAAAATTTAAATGAAAAAATAAAATGAACCATGAAAATACAGTAAAACAATTATTTATACAGGGTGGGGCATAAAAATGTACCACATTTTGAAGAAGAGTATAAAAATGAAAAAATTTAACTAGAAAAAACTGAATATATTTTTGAAAAGAACATAAAAAGAAATTGTTTTTTTTTAAATGTGGTTTAAACATTATATCAGGCGAAAAAAAGGGGGGGGGGGGTCAAATTTGAAAATTCAAGCCCAACCAAATTTTATATACATATTCTGTGAACCCTCAGAAAGCTAGAAATGCAAAAACTAACAATCCAAAATAAGGTGGAGGGGGACCAAAAATGAAAATTATAGCCCTTTCGACCAAACTATGTATAAAAAATTTTGTTAGTCTCTTTTTTTAGCCTTCTGAGGGGGCCACAGAATATGTATACAAAATTTCGTTTTAGTTTGGACAAAAAGGTTATAATTTGACCCTGCCCCATTTTGGTTGGTTAGTTTTTGCATTTCTAGCCTCTGTGGGTCCACAGAATATGTATACAAAATTTGGTTGAGTTTGGTTAAAAGGGCTAGAATTTTCATTTTGACCCCCCTTTTTTATCTAATAATGTTTAAAACACATGTAACAAAAACATTATTTTATGTTCTTTTTCCAAAAATATATTCAGTTTTTTCTAGTTAAATTTTTTCATTTTTTATACGTCTTCAAAAATGTGGTAAATCTTTATGCCCCACCCTGAAAATTTGGTATTTATATATAAATCTATTTATTATTTATTAAATGCAGATACAGGTCTGCACAGGTCTAGCCTCACCTCCGCCCCTGGGTGACCCCCCGCTACCCCCTCCTCGCCCGCTTGACCAGACACTCCATTGACGAGATCAATTAGTATGCGGCCCCCGGACTGGACTCCTCATCTTAATAAGTGACGCTCCGGGTAATTGCATCCATTTGTGCAATAAAATTTAGTTTTACTATTTAAGTATTATTTATTTCAATTCCTTATTGGAAGAGGATTCGATTGACTGAGAATCAATCAAATCAGATGGTAACTTATCCGAATTTGTAAACAATTCTCTTTGGCGTCATGTAACAGATTGAAATTGAATGCCTGGGCTTTTTACTTTCTATTCAATTTTTAAAAATTTTACACATTTACTCATCTTATTAACTCAGCTTTCAAAATTGAAAAGTTTCTTTCCTCAGCACCTTCTCTAAAAAAAATGATATAAATTCCCACAGATGTGATTCAATTTCTCAATATAAATTAAATAATCCTGTCTAATACAGCTTATTTTAAGAGATTGATGAGTTAACCACTTGAATTGTATATATCTTATTTCAAAATACTAATTTTAGTTTTATTTTCCAGACCTCAAAATCACTAATTCACCATGGGAAGCGGTATCCTGTGGTCGTCCTAGCTTCTTCGAGCTTCATTTGCATGTGAGTTTCAATCTAATATATAATACAATTTTGGAGATCTTATTTAGGCTTAAAACTTTTATCTTTCTCTTGAAATTTGCAAATTTCGACTCTATATCCTAAGCCTAATGGCACGGGTTAAAATTTGTATTCAATTTTTAATAGATAAACTATTAGCTGAAATCTCCATCCGTTCAAAAAATTTACAGTCGATATTCAAATTTAACCAATTGAACATTTAAGTTATTAGTTTTATTAATTTTATCTGAGCTTCCATATATTTTACTTTTTTTATTACATTTATTTAACTTATATTTCATTCATATGCATTTTTGAGTATAATACACACTTAAGCCTGAATAAGGAGTATTAATATGTGTTGAGATCGATTCAATTTGCTTATGCTTTCTATTTTATTAGATTTTTATTAAATTTCAATTTATTATAATTATGTGTTAGCATTAGTGAATTGATAAATAATAAAATCGATTCTAAACAATTGGTAGCGATTCGTCTGGGAACGGCCAATTCATGCATTTCACAGCTTCTTATTTAATTGCATTTATTCGCATTGCTAAGCCAACTCGAATCGAATTTGCAACTTTGGGAATTTCTTTTTCTTGGAATAATCCCAATCTAAATATTAATATTTTATTTTATCAAAATAATTCTCTTTTGATAAATTTAATTTACTCGTGAATATTTTTGTACAAAACAAGTCATTTCTTGTTCTATTTCGATAAATTAAATATAAAAGAAATAAACTGATGTGGCCATCCACAAGACTTTACCATTATATTTAATATTGAATTAAAATAATTTATAATTATTTACGAAAGAATCCCCCTCATAATTTTGACCCCATTAGCAATTAATAATATCTCTTTTTAATTATGAAACTATTTTATTAGAAATATTAGCTTTCGATCAAAATGTCAGAGTCCCGGCAGGCGATCGCAATACTTCACATTATATTCTATATCATTACATGATATAGAGAATCTCAACCAAAACATTCTGTGAAAAAACAGTCCAAGTTCGAAAAGTAGTGAAATCTAGAGTGTAGCCAAGTTAAATTCGCCAAGAATAATTAAGTTGAGAGATCTACTATTTTCTCGACTTAAACTATTAATCTCGGCGAATTTAACTTGGCTACACACTAGATATCACTACTTTTTCGAACTTGGCCTGTTTTTTCACAGAATATTTTGGTTGAGATTTCTCTTCTTTTTGTAAGATATGAGGAAGTCCGTTGATCCAAAGTGCTAGAATTTTCATTTTTGACCCCCCCCCATTTTGGGTGGCTAGTTTTTGCATTTCTAGTCTTCAGGGGGTCCACAAAATATGTATGCAAAATTTGCTTGAGTTTAGTCCAACGGGCTAGATTTTTTATTTTTGACCCTCCCCCATTTTGAAGGGGTTGAAAGATAGAAAGTTTGGATTTTTTGAATTTTTCCTTTGTTTATGTCACACACTCTACTAGCAGGCGAAATTTCTTGATGCTGGGATGATTAAAAGTGCCCTATTGATGTTTTGATGACCTGTCAGTGAGTGAGTGACTGCTATTCTCTCAGGTCCATATATCAGAATCTATTTAAGATATATTATTGAAATTTGGTACTCTCCCAAGATGGATGACATAATTACATGTGTATAATTTTAGCTCTGTATCTCAAATGGATTCCGAGCTGGAAGGGGGTCAAAAATTGCTCGAAATGACTCGTGTAAATAGCGTACAGCGTGTACTGCCAAGCTTGATATATAATTATGTGAAAATAAAACAATTTTAAAATGATTATTAATTATTTCTTGAAAATTATAATAATTCCCTCTAATTTCTTATTTCGGAATATAAATTAATCAAAATCAATTTAGCAAATCCCTACTTTGATTAAACTTAATATTATCACCATTAATATTATATGAAATGACTTCGCCAAGGCAGGTGTCTTTCCCACCCTCATCCCCGCACAACCCCTCTCGGTTAACTCAAAGACCTTTCGTCATTCGCAGAACAAGCCACCCCTTAGTGCAGGGGTTGTTTCGACACGATAATCCCTTTATCTCTATTGGAGAGTCGTTTAATAAACCCGCGAATTTATCGCTTGTCGTTAGAGCCATAATTATAATCGAAAACCGACGAGTAACCGTTCTAAAGAAGAACTGGGGGTTGAGGGGGGTTGAAAAGGAAAAATGGCATAATTTACGACACAATCTCTCCTCCTACAAGTCTTAGACCAGTCTAGGCTTTGTGAAGATTACATTCCAAAAATAAATAGTGGGACTAATTAAAGAGAGAATCAATTTAGAATTTAATGTAATAACGAAGAAGGCAATAAATTTGAAAAAACAACCCTTCAACACTTTAAAGAATTTAAATTTGTAGAGGTTCAATCTTTATTAACATTTACATTTTTAGAAATGAAGGTTTATCTTATTTTATCAAGAGTTGATTATCATTTTCAGGGATTTAATATAATTAAAAATTCAATGACTTGATGCTCAAAACATTTGGTGTGGTCACCACACAACTTTCACATTTTCATTGGTTTGAAGTCATCGCGACACTACTAATTTACACCCCCTTCCTTTATTTCGTTTTTTTGATTTTCTCAAAAACGACTTTAACGATTTTTTTAAAATTTAGTGTATTTATCAAGTGTCATGAGTTATTAGTTGTGTCAAAGCCGCGACACTCCTACTTTACACCCCTTCCTTTATTTCAATCGGATTAAAAATTTGACACAACTAATAACTCATGACACTTGATAAATACACTAATTTAAAAAAAAAAAAAAAAAAACGTTAAGTCGATTTTGAGAAAATAAAAAAAACAAACATAAAATGTAAATGTCCACTTCCGGTGTTCCGATTTCTACCGATAAAGCTTGATGTACTCTTCTAGCCTATATCGACCTTAAGTTTCGAATAAATTTTTTAATTTTCCTCATTAATATATCAAAGAATAATTGATACGTCAACGAGGGTTATTTTGACCGCGCTGATTTGAAAAAAGATATTTTTATCTCGCGAGACTACTGCGGAATACGCTATTGGAGTCTGCGGAGTATTAAGTCTGGACCAAGAGAGAAAAGATCTGATCCACTTAGCTACAATCCAACGTCATTTCGCGTATAGCCCGCTAGACATTCGGATGGATCACCAAGTGAATTTGAAATCTCAGATGTTATATATTCGATCTCCCAGCCCAGAGCGCTTCGAATTTCGTAGCTCTGAGATTTAAGATTGCGAAACGCAAGGGGGTACATTCTTACGTACGTAAACATCAACTTCCGGTTTTTCTATTTTAGTCAAAATCTTGTGATACTTATTGTAGTCTCTATATAGCTAAAGTTTAAAATTTCAAGGCTCTGCGACTTTCCGAAGACTATATATGAACGATTAAAATATTTATTTTACTACACTCCTAATTTACAACCCCTTCCTTTATTTCAATCGGATTAAAAATTTGACACAACTAATAACTTATGACACTTGATTAATATACTACTTTTAAAAAATCGTTGGAGTCGTTTTTGAGAAAATCAAAAAAAAAACGAAAAATCGTTCCGGTGTTCCGATTTCACCCAAAAGCTTGCTGTACTCTTTCTAGCCTATATTGAGCTTAAGTTTCGAATTTCGTAGCTCTGAGAATATAGTTGCGAAACGCAGGGGTGGGGGTACAAAGTACATACGTACATACCCACTGACTAATGGATTTTTTACCCCTTTTTGGCCTCTGGGGACCACAATTTCCGATTTTATGTCCTAAATCCGGTTTCCAACTATTAAGGGCATCGATTCCTTCCACCGTGAAGTTACAAAATGAAATTAACTTTTTTAATCTCTGAGATACAAGCTCTCAAAAAGTAAGGACAGGGCATCGCAATACTTCACATTACTATATTCTATAGAATATAAATGTGAAATTAAAAATAATTATTGAGTCTACATACATAATCGGACTTACTAAGAATGTATACTTTGATTAATTTTCCATCATAAATGTAAATTTGTTCAGTAGGTGCGCCCGAGTGTGTACATATAATCGAATCATCTTCTTCAAGTGCCATACTCAATTCCAAGCGCCTCGTTATTTATTTATTTATTTATTATTGGACAATTGATACAAACTCGTGTTAAATTTGACATAATATTAGCAATAAGCATTAAAGAGTTTCCTATAAAAAGATGCAATTTTTTTCTGATTTTATGAGTTCATCAATTGGCTCTGAAACTAGATCGTCAAAATTTTAGGGGTGCGTAACAAAAGTAAAACGGAACCCTATTAGTTAGTATTCATACAATATCTGTCTGTTGTAGCTCGTAAATTAAATAAGACAAAACATAATTGAAATTTAAAAGTTATATATGTGGAGAGTATTCGCTCCACTGTAATTTTCATGAGAAAATTTTTCTCAGGGTAGTTTGCTATTGTCTTCCCTTGTCGAATATGCTATTAAATTAATTCTATTTTCCTATTAATTACTTAAATATTTCTATTTCTTGTCAGATATGGAATCTTTTTCTAATATTTATCAGAAATTTGAAGAAAATGTTTTATTTATATTTAAGGTAATTTAATCTCCAAGATAATGTGTAGCATTGTCTATTTTCAAAATATTTATTTATTTGTTTATAGTTACTTTATTCTTTCTTTTTAAAGTAGGTAACTATTTTTCCAAATTTCCTTTAACAAAGAGAGAATTTCTCCTGATTGGATTTCTAATAAACGTTTTGAGATTATTTTATAAAAGAATTGTATTATTTATTCATATAAGGAATCGTAGAGAACTAGATAAATTAAATCTAAGAGCTTTTTTTAAATAAGCCAGACGTTTCGTCAATTTATTTTGACTTCCTCAGTGGCTCGTTTCATCATTCCTTTCCAAAAACAGTTTTTATTTAAATACAAAAAAACATCATAATATTGATTAATCTTTCTTTCAGCACATATTATGGCTTACAACAATATATTATATATTTTTACTTTACCATACAGGGTATGGTCAAGTATTGTAATCGTGCATGAAATAAGTGTTTTTTTCCTTCTTTTTTTTCGAAATATCTCAAAAATGGCTGAAACAATTTTGAATAAAAAAATTGAGCGAAACCATGGCATTTCGCTCTACAAAAAAGCTCAAATAAGTAAACATCGAAAAAATTATATTTTTCGAGATAATAATTGTTTTGTGAAAATGTCTGTTAGTCTGTCTGGTTGTTAGTTAGTTAGTTTTTGTGGGCGAGCTAGCTCAAAAACTAGTTTGAATATCGAAACCAAATTTCACACGTAGTTTTGGTCCATTGAGATTAAGAGCTGATTATATTTTGGTGCATATCGACCAAAAATTAAAGGGGTGGAGGGTTAAAAATTAAAAATCTAGGCCGTTTGAGAAAACTCAACCAAATTTTGTATACATAATCAGTGGGACCCCAGAAGTCTAAAAATGCAAAAATTAACCGCCAAAAATGGGGGGGGGGTGTATAGGGTCAAAAAATGAAAATATTGGCCATTTACCACACTCAACCAAATTTTGTATACAAAATCAGCGGGACCCCAGAAGACTAAAAATGCAAAACTAACCGCCCAAAATGGGGGGTGAGGTGGGGGTGGTATAGAGTCAAAAAATGAAAATCTTGGCCATTTACCAAATTCAACCAAATTTTGTATACAAAATCAGTGGGACCCCAGAAGTCTAAAAATGCAATAACTAACCGTCCAAAATGGGGGAGGGGTCAAAAAATGAAAATCTTGCCCATTTACCAAACTCAACCAAATTTTGTATACATAATCAGTGGGACCGCAGAAGTATAAAAATGCAAAAACTAACCGCCCAAAATGGGGTGGGGGGAGTCAAAAAATGAAAATCCTTCCCATTTACCAAACTCAACCAAATTTTGTATATATAATCAATGGGACCCCAGAAGTATAAAAATGCAAAAACTAACTACCCCTACATGATTATAAACAATTTTAGGGGCCAGGTTATATGGTAAAGTCAAGTGTATGGCCACATCAGAACACGTCAGCTTATTTAGTGTGAAACGGTGTCAATTTTTAGTTGTTCAATGCAAAAGTAGTTTCCAAAATAATTGTAAGTCATAAATATGCTGAAAGAAAGATTAATAAATATATTATAATGTTGTATTTTAGTAAAAACTGTTTTTAACAATGCTGTAACAGCCACTGAGGAAGTCAAAATAAATTGACGAAATGTGTGACTTATTTTAAAAAAGCTCTGAGTTTTAATTTATCCAGTTCCCTACGATTCCTTATAATATGAATTTTAATATGGAATGATATAACAGAATTTATTCATATTTTTACTCCTTTGGATTATTAGTTTTTTCAACTTGTTTGCTTGTTTTATTTTTAATTTCTTTGGAACGTTCAGAGAGAGAACAGACAAATATTAAGGCAGTATGGTATTTAGAGAATTTTTATTAAAGAATTTCTATGGAATATCACAAAAATTCTTTTCTTAGGTATTTCGGATTATATTTATTTAGTAAAGGTCCTTTAATGAAAATGTATGCATTTTTTAGCAGAAATTCCCTCTTGACGATTATTAGGAATGAATGGTAAATGTGAGAGCCCAATCAGTGCTTCAGAGTGAATATATAGTACATAAATGAAAGAAGACTTGAGCAAGTGAAGGCCTGAAAATGATAATTTAAAAGATATTATGTGCGGGCAAAATGGTTTTTATTTAGTAAATCTAACCCTTTTAAATAAATATTAAATTTCTCACTGTTTTATATAACTTATCAAGTTGTTGGTACTAACAAGAGTAATAAGCTGACGTGTTCTGATATGGCCATCCACTTGACTTTACCATACAACCTGGCCCCTCTCCTTATATTTAATATTTAATAGAATTATTTATAATCATGTAGGGTAGGGGGGTTAGTTTTTGCATTTTTAGATTACTGTGGGCCCACTGAATATGTATACAAAATTTGGTTCAGTTTGGTATAAGAGCCTAGATTTTCATTTTAGGACCCTACACCCCCCCCCATTTCGGGCGGTTAATTTCTGCATTTTTAGATTTCTGGGGTCCCACTGATTATGTATACAAAATTTGGTTGAGTTTGCTCAAATAGCCTAGATTTTTAATTTTTAACACCCCTTCCACTACCCTTAATTTTAGGTCGATATGCACCAAAATCTAATCAGCTCTTAATCTCAATGGATCAAAACTACGTGTGAAATTTGGTTTTGATATTCCCACCAGTTTTTGAGCTAGCTCGTCCACAAAGATTTGGTAACGCACAGACTAACAAACTAGCAACCAGACAGTCTAACAGACATTTTGACAAAATAATTATTATCTCAAAAAATATAATTTTTTCGATGTTAATTTATTAGAGATTTTTTGTAGAGTGAAATGCCATGGTTTCGCTCAAAATTTTTTAATGAAAATAGTTTCAGCCGTTTTTGAGATATTTCGAAAAAAAGACGGAAAAAAAACTAATTTTTTCATGCACGATTACAATTCTTGACCATAACCTGTATGGTAAAGTAAAAAATAAAATGACTAGGTAGATTTCCTAAATAGAATAAATATTTTGGTGTTGTTATCTTCCATGATTTTTCTTTGTGGCTGGTTATTGGGTACTTGGACTTGAAATAGTTAAATTTTCAAAATATTGCTACGTTTCGCATTATATTTTTCTGCTTCCTCAGGAAATATTTGAACTTAACCTCCTCGGATTCAACTTATAATTTTATTTCAAGTCCAAGTATCCAATAACCAGCCACAAAGAAAAATAAATATTGCTTATGAGCAAGACTATATCCGTATGGAAATAAATAGATTTTCGAAATATGCTTTTTATATATTTTTTGAAAATATATTAAAAATATAAAAATTTTTGTATTAAATGTATATAAAGTTTATGTTTTATATATATATTCTTAAAATATAATTATTTTTATGTCGCTCTAGTATAAATTTTATATAAGATTAACACAAAAATTTTAATTTTTAATATACATATTTTCAAAAAAATATATAAAAAACATATTTCGAAAATCTATTTATTTCCAGACGAGTATGTTGCAGTTAAACCCCGTTTT
Source organism: Forficula auricularia (assembly GCA_024734495.1). NCBI lineage: Eukaryota > Metazoa > Arthropoda > Insecta > Dermaptera > Forficulidae > Forficula > Forficula auricularia. The sequence continues at coordinate 4,901,320 of JALMQS010000106.1, forward strand.
TAGTAAGAACGGGTTCTTATTAGTTACTGAATACCTTTGTAGCAACTAGAATTTATTGATGTTGGTTTGGTTCAAAGGTCTAGAACAGAGGTGGGAAACATTTTTACCCTGAGAGGCCACATTTAAAATAGCAGTAACAAAGGTGGCCACATAGTTTCAATACTGATAAATGTAACTTTTGTAAAGTTATTGCTCTTCAAATTCAATTTTTTTTTTATTTCAAATTCATTTTTTTTTATTTCAAATTCAATATTTTTTTATACATATTTTCAATAAACACAAAAATTAATGAAATTAAATTAGTAAAACAAAACAAAAATTTAATTCAATGAAAAGTAAATAATTAAACAAAGTATATAAATAACAAAAAATAAAAAACTTTAAATTATTTATACATTATTTAATATGTAATTCAAGTATTAGTGAGATATTTGCATTTGTTTCTTGCTTGAAAGTAGTTCAATATTTGGATGAAGCTTCGTAACGCGAAGTATTAATTGATCTTCAAATGAGTACCTGTAATATGGGTTCTTAAATTAGTTTTAATTTTTGCCATTAAAGAAAATGTTGACTAGCAATTGTATGTACTTCCAAAACAGTAAAGTAAACTCTTGTAGGCATGGGTATTCAACATCTTTTTTCCAGATTTCTATAGGATCCTTTTTAGCGGCAAAAGGGATTTATATAGGGAAAATATTGACAATAAAGAGATGACAAAGTGTTTATACATGTTATTTTATTTTAAATTTATGAAATATTTTTATTTGTATGTATTTAAATATCAAGAAGATAAAAAACTAGAATAATCGTCGAGGCCACATAAGAAATTCAAAAAGGCCACAGGTTCCCCACCTATGGTTTAGAATCTTCATTTTTGATCTTTCGCCTCATTTTGGGTGTTTATTTTCTAAATTTTTTTTAAACGAAAATGTCAAAAGATGCAAAGTTGTAGAGAACGAAATTTTTGACATTTTCATATAAAATTTTTGAAAATAAACACCCAAAATGAAGCGGAACATCAAAATTGAAGTTTCTAAAACTTTGAACCAAACTCAACCAACATCAGTAAATTCTAGTTGCCACAAAGGTATTAAGTGAAATGGGTTTTAACTAGTAAAAACCCATTTTTAGTAAGAACGGGTTTTTACTGCAACATATATTAATTTCAAACTACGAACCCATCTTCAGGAGTTTACATTGATAAAGTTATTAACTTTATCGTTAGTGAAACCTAGCAAGTAATTTATATTTTTTAATTTAACTTTTTAATTCGAAGCTACATCATTCTCCGTGAATAAAATAGATTTATAGTAATAGTTTATTTATTTCAAGAGATAAAATAATTTTATTAATTTCCAAAAAAAAGTTTTATAAAAAAAATAAATAAAATAAAAAATAAACATTCCCTGCATATTTTTCCACTTTGAAAATGCTTCCAACTTTACTATAACAAAAAAAAAAGTTAAAATAAAATAATAAGCTATTTATTTCGAAATTTTCATAACATGTTGTCAGGTTTAAAACAATTTATAAAGATAAAGTTTTAATTATTATAATGTCTCTGTATAGTTTCGTTGAATTATTTTTATAAAAATGAAAGCACATAGAGTATATTCACTTACACAGGAGGAAGTCAAATGAATGTAAAAACATGATTGAATTAAAATGCAAATTTAAACAAAAATCCTTTTTTTTTGTTTCTCTTATAATGTTGCCTGTCAGTTATTTAAGAAGTGTTCACGTAGAAGTTAATGCCTTTAAGATGTAAGATTATCCATTTAAGAATAATAAATTAATAATTACTAGAGATTGTGGTGTTGGTGCAAGGTGAAACATCTTTAATAAAGATAAGAGTAAATAAATATTATATTTAATATTGATTTACTATGAGTTAAGGATACTAGGTCACTTATTTCACATTAAAATTAAAAAATTAAAAGATATAAAAAAATTTTCTTTTTCAATATATATATTGAAAAAGAAAAAATTTTAATTTTAATGTGAAATAAGTGACCTAGTATCACTTAACTCATAGTAAATCAATATTAAATATAATATTTATTTACTCTTATCAATAATAAATTATACATTTTCTACAGTATGAACCGAAGGTTGTGAAACATTCGTTCTGTTGTAAATATATTTGTTTTTCCGAAACAAAAAATCCGAGCTTCTGAATTAGTTTAAAAACGCTGGAGATCTACAAATATGTGTGAGCCTCATCCACATAATCTCATGGAGGAAGTGAAAATTCTTTATCCATAGATGTTATTTGCATATAACGTCTAAAAATTTTATCCCCCTAAAAAATCACACTCCAGAGACATATTTATTAAGCTTACAAATTTTTTACTTTACCGTACAGGGTATTGTCAAGTATTGTAGTCGCACATGAAAAAAAGTGGTTATTTCGCTTCGTTTTTTCGAAATATCTCAAAAATGGCTAAAACTATTTTGATTAAAAAATTGGGCGAAACCATGGCATTTTCGGTCCTGCAAAAAAGCCATAATAAGTCAACATCGAAATTATTTTTTTCGAGATAATAACTGTTTTGTCAAAATGTCTGTTAGAACGTTAGTAAATACGTACGTGCGTTACCAAATTTTGTATGTAGACTTTTATTAATTTTATTGGAGGATTTAGATATATATGTTATGTTATTTTTAAATATACCTATTGTTATTATTATTATTATTATCAATCTCAATTTTAACCTGTGCCGCACAGTGATGCAGGTTTCTCATCTAAATAACATGGTGTTTTTGGCATTAAACGATCACTTTTTTATTCCGGTCAAAGTAATTGTTAAAAAAATTTTAAACTCTGTACACATTATCCTTATAAGTAATGATCCCTCTGAATTTTTACAGATTTTTATCTATTATAATTTTGTAGTCTATTACTAAGTAACAGTAAGATATAACAGTAATTTATCTAGCTGTAACTCCAAAATTATAATAGCTAAAAATCTGTAATAATTCTAATGGATATATAGTATTATAAGGATAAACTTATAGAGTTTCAAATTTTTTGAACCATTATTTTGGCCGAAATAAAAATTGATATTTTATTGCCTGCTTAAAACTGCTCTACGCGTTCCAAACCCTATCTCACTGCTAGAGAATTCCAGGGAACTCGAACGCTCATACAGAACAGAAAACTCTGCCTACATCTCCCGACAGCGTCTCCGGGTCTTTTTGGGTTACCCCGTTATTTAGATGAGAAACACATCGCTGGGGGCACAGGTTATAATTGAGATAGAGATTTAAAACTTGTTTTTATTTTTACTTTATCCAATGCGAAGCATGGGAGAAAGTATTGGAATCGCTCTCGAGGCAAGCGCGACTTCAAAGGGTCCTCAGGTAAAGACTACGGAACCCATAGACTCAATTAAGGTCACAAATTGAAGTATTCAATGAGATTGAATTTTAGCACGTGACGGTTTTGCCAAAAATTACCTGGAATCTCGTCGAGAGGCCAAAAAGTGCCATTTTTTTGGAAGTGCGTGCGGATGGATGGATGGATGGATGTGTGTGTGTTATCGTTTTTTTCGTCCACGATTTTTTCCACACCTTTGCGCTGATTGAAATGAAATTGAAAACCTACCATTAGTTTAACAAAATGAAGCGCTGATTAGTTTTTGGTACATATCGGTCCACAAACATTAGTACTTTATTTCAGTACTTTTTTAGTTTTTTCTAAATATCTTGAAAATGACTTAACCAATTTTGATGAAATTTAATATCCTAATTAAGTACCTTGGGGACCACAAAAAAGGTTAAATAAAGTTTTTAGTAAAATTATATTTTAATGTACTTTACTCAAGAACATATTAATATTTCAAATGAATTTGAATTAAAGTTTAGCAACGATCCGTTGCAGTTTATTTTTATTTATTTCGAACTATATGAGCCCTTATCCGTGTAAAAATTCGCGCGGCCACACATATTTTTGATGATTCGAACAAATTTATGGAACTTGGTTGGGAAGTTTTGATGCATCCACCGTATAGCCCGGACCTTGCACCGCCTGACTACCATTTGTTTTGGTCTCTGTAAAAATATCTTGATGGTAAAAAATTGGCCTACCGAAACGCCGCTGAAATTCACTTGGCCAAGTTTTTCGACGATAAATCACAGAAGTTCTACACCTATAGAATTATGAATCTACCCAAAAAATGGCTAAAGGTCATAGATAATAATGGTCAATATGTACTTGATTAGAAGTGATTTTCGATAAAGAAATTTTTTGTTTTACCAAAAACCGCGGAGACTTTTTATATGACCTATTATAAACCAGGGTTCCCAATCTTCTGGTTGAATAGAACTATATGCTTCTTTAGAAGGGCATACATTTAAAAATCGTTTCAGAGAACGACGCTCTTTTCTATATTAAAGAATTAAAAAATTAATTAGAGTGGGTTCGGATTAATACATGTCTAGTCTGTTTCTTTTGGCCTACCATTCTATTCCCATAATATATCTATCCTTAACACTTGTGGGAGAGGATAATCCAAATTCATTGACACTCAGGCTTTGTATTTCTCTAGAGCTTACAATCTTCACTTGACTCATTCCGCCTTAGCCTTTTATATCCTTGTTGATATCACATCTGCAGATCAATTCTCTCGTGCATTTTCCCACATATGAAGAAAATTATAGGTGACAATGAATTAAATGGGACATTATTTATTAAGCATCTTCAAGAGTTAAAAAACAGTTTGAAGAGAGATTTTTGCAGTTTAAACATATTGAGCCAATAGTTTCCTTCTGTATCAATCCTTTTACTTGCCAAATAAATGTTATGGAAATAGCCGCATGTATTGCAGATTTTGTTCAAGGTAAGACAGAAGAACTAGAGTTAGAAATTTTGGACCTTAAGAATGATATTTTGCTAAAATCCTTAATGTCAGAGGACTTTTGGAATACAGTGGATAGAGAAAAAAAAGCGGCATATAAAATTGAATCATTTTTCGGTTCGACATATTTATGCGAATCATTGTTTTCAAACATGAACTTAATAAAATCAAGATATAGATCTCGACTCACCGATGAGCATCTTTATGATTGTCTGCTAACAGGATTATCGTCATACGCTCCTAATTATGAAGCTCTGGCCAATGAAATGCAATGCCAAAGATCACATTGACTTTATTATATTTTTTAATTAAATGTTTTCTTTGTATTTGTGTGTTTTGTTTACTTTCTTTACGTTTTGTAAATACATTTCTCTGTGTGTATGCAATTTGAAAAAAATGCCAAATAATTTTATTATTTTGAAACATTTTTGTTTATTATTTATTAATACATTATGACTATAAGAAAATAAGAAAATAAATTATGGGAAAATGACAAGTTATGGAAGGAGTTTGTCGATTTAAAATAGGTGGTGCCCGCCACCCTACCGATATTTTAGAATGTGCTCTAGAGTAAAAAAGGTTGGGAACCCTGCCCTATGCTAAAGTAAAATACCTAAATGATGAGAGTGATTAAAATATGGCGCTTCAATCACATGTATGAACAATTTTGACAAAATATGTTATCTTGAACAGGAAATCAATGAGCGTGTCCTCTACTTGATACAAATAAACATATACCTAAATATAAATATATAAATATGTATGTTTAATTGGATAGAGACTATATAGTTTCAAAGGCTTGCCCTTCTTTAAAACATAAATAAATCTTCTAACTCATTAGTTGACTGTTATTAAAATGTCAATTTTTTTATTTAACAAGATCAGATAAAAGAAGAAAAATTTTATTTTAAATTTTTCTTGATGCTATTTCTTGTTAGCCGTCGCTAAGTTTATCTTTTAACATGAGTGTGTAAGAATATCAAACAAATTTTGAGTAGGAGAGGGAGCGACAGCTTGACACGTGGCTGGGTAAATATTTACTTTAAAATATGAGATTATTCTTGGAAAAATTCTTTACAAAAAAAATACCATGGAGCATCCTATAAAAGGATCTAAATTAAAATTACTTGTAATCTAAAAGGTGAAGTCTAAATTGTCTCTTATTGATAGTAGATAGGGATGTAAAAAAATATTACTAGGAAAAAAATATATTAGTAATGGGCAAGGAAAATGGAAAAAACATATTTGTTCATATTGTACCTACTCATCATAATATATATTAAACAGTGGCGGGTGGTCCATGGATGCTGTGGATGCCGCGCATCCCGCAAATTCCAAAATATCAAGAGTATTTTAATCCGTGTTATATTTGAAAATTTCTAAAATTCTAAAAACACTTTCAATAAATATTATACAAATAATTAATTTAAAGTTATATAAAATTTAAAATTTACGGAACTTTTTAACGTTAACAAATTTAAAGAATATGAAAAATTAATTGACACTTTCTGATGTGGTCATCCACTTGACTTTACCATACACTTCTGGTTAAGTTTGGTATAAGGGCCTAGATTTGTATCCCCCTCCCCCATTAGTAGATCTGTCTCCGCCCTTTCCATTTTTTATAGATATTACCATGGCTTTTGTTCTGACGAAATAAAATCGATGATCCCACCAAAGGCTTTATTTGCGCGAAATACACGATTTTCTAAGATTCAACACCCCTACGCGCTTAAACTGGATACTAATCGAACAAACGGATTTGCCAATTCATTTATCCCTATGACTTCTAGAGACTGGAACTTCCAGCAAATTATAACCTTCAATCTTTCAAGACCAGCATTCACAGATACCTTCGACTCCTACCCAATCCCTAAACCTCTCCTTATCTTCACGATACAAGGGTCTACCGGACTACAGAGGTTATACCTTCTTGGTGCAACTTCTTCTTGTACCAATATCATTATGAAAAAATGTCGTAAAATAAATATTTTAATCTTTCATATCTCGTCTTCGTTAAGTCGTAGGGCCTTGAAATTTAAAACTTAAGCTACCTAGAGGCCGCAAGATTTTGGCTAAAATAGAAGAACCGGAAGATGATGCTTAGTGCCGCAGAATGTACCATAAATCTCAGAGCTTGAAATTCGAAATAATTTGTAGACCTACACCCATTAGAAAGTACATATATCAAAATAAAAAAAGTTTCACTTTTGTCGGGCATCGATTCCACCCACATATTTTTTCTTATTTAATTCTCAATCCAAATAAAAATCGACTTTTTTATCAGAATTTTAAATTAAAAATAATATTAATATGTACTTTTAACTGAAGCAAAAAAAGTTACCGAGCATCGCTCGGGGCTCCAGAGACTATATATTATATGAGCAGGAATTTCGGATTTTCCTCTCCACCGCGCATTGGTCGTATGTTATTACTTTACCATACAGGGTATGGTAGGTATTGTAATCGTGCACGAAAAAAGTGCTTTTTTTCCTTCTTTTTTTCGAAATATCTCAAAAACCACTGAAACTATTTTGATTAAAAAAATTGAGCGAAACCATGGCATTTCATTGTTTTGTCAAAATGTCTGTTAGACTGTCTGTTAGTTAGTTAGTTAGTCTGTGCGTTACCAAATCTTTGTGGACGAGCTAGCTCAAAAACTGGTGGGGAATATCAAAACCCAATTTCACACTTAGTTTTGGTCCATTGAGATTAAGATCTGATTAGATTTTGGTGCATATCGACACAAAATTAAGGGAGTGGAAGGGGGGCTAAAAATTAAAAATCTAGGCTATTTGAGCAAACTCAACCAAATTTTGTATACATAATCAGTGCGACCCCAGAAGTCTAAAAATGTATAACCTAACCGCCCAAAATTGGTGGGGGGAGGGGGTGTAGGTTCAAAAAATGAAAATATAGGCTCTTGTACCAAACTCAACCAAATTTTGTATACATAATCAGTGCGACCCCAGAAGTCTAAAAATGTATAACCTAACCGCCCAAAATTGGTGGGGGAGGGGATGTAGGTTCAAAAAATGAAAATATAGGCTCTTGTACCAAACTCAACCAAATTTTGTATACATAATCAGTGCGACCCCAGAAGTCTAAAAATGCAAAACCTAACCGCCCAAAATTGGTGGGGGAGGGGGGGTGTAGGTTCAAAAAATGAAAATATAGGCTCTTGTACCAAACTCAACCAAATTTTGTATACATAATCAGTGCGACCCCAGAAGTCTAAAAATGGAAAAACTAACCGCCCAAAATGGGTGTAGGGAGGGGGGGGTAAAAATGAAAATATAGGCTCTTGTTTTCAAACTCAACTAAATTTTGTATACATAATCAGTCGGCACACAGTAATCTAAAAATGCAAAAACTAACCCCCACCCTACATGATTATAAATAAATTTATTAAATATTAAATATAAGTGAGAGAGCCAGGTTGTATGGTAAAGTTAAGTGGATGGCCACATCAGAACACGTCAACCTATTTTTTTTTATTGTTTCATATTTGATCGACATGTGATTGACGCCACAAGTGGCTAAAAGACCGACCTCTCATTGCATATTCCCTATTTTAAATATTTGTTCAAAGTAAAGAAAAATCATGTCTTTATGGAACGAAAAAACATCAACAAAATAAAAAAATAATATAAAATAGAAATTGAAACATAAAAAAAAAAGAAAAAACAGGAGGCTGGCTGCTGCGGTGACAAGAGAAGAAGAAGACCTAACGAGACCGCAAAAATTTGCATACGCTTTTCGCTAGCAACTCCCCCCACGCCTCCCAACTCTCATCTTCAGGGTGACTTTGACGCCACACAAAAAAAAAAAAAAAATCACCCTCCTTTGCTCTCCACTTGTTTTTATCACGTTTTTTCTTTCAAGATTTATTGTGTTTTAACCGCGTGCACAAAACATAGAAAAAAATGATAGACATTACATCGTCAACTAATGTATAATTCATTAAAAGTAGAGCGGAATTAGAAAATACGCGTTTGGTATTAAACCATCTCTAGGACAGCCAGCGTAGCTGAATATGATTAGCTTTAATAATGTTATTTAGGCAATTTATTATTTTTTATAATATAAGAGTTTATTGTTGCCCATAGAAAGAGATTTTAAATTTAAAAATAGGTGCTCTAAGAATATCACAAAAGGGTGTCATTTAAGAGATCTGAGATGAAATATATTATTTTTAATTATATGTCAGAATGGTTGTTTTTACCCCCTCGGAAATTGAACTCATATTCAAACTGGAAAAGTCATTTCATTGCCCTTTGAATTTGGAAGTAATTCAAAACACTCAACCACCTTTACTTAAACCACTATTAGAATGACTATATCTATGTTTAAATTTACAATCACTAGACCGCGAAATTTTATAAATCAAGATTTAAATCTTTGAGTGAAGTAACTACATATATTATAGCGTGTTTGCATATGTGAGATTGGATTCAAATATGATATTATATAATAGTAAATAAGCTGACGTGTTCTGATGTGGCCATTCACTTGACTTTACCATACAACCTGGCCCCTCACTTATATTTAATATTTAATAAAATTATTTATAATCATGTAGGGGAGGGGGTTAGTTTTTTCATTTTGATTGCTCGTGTCCACTGATTATGTATACAAAATTTGGTTGAGTTTGGTACAAGAGCCTATATTTTGACCCTACACCCCATCCCCATTTTGGGCGGTTAGTTTTTGCATTTTTAAACATCTGGGGTCCCACTGATTATGTATACAAAATTTGGTTGAGGTTACTCAAATGGCTTAGATTTTTAATTAAATCCCCTCTCCACCCTCTTAATTTTGGGTAGATACGCACCAAAATCTAATCAGCTCTTAATCTCAATGGACCAAAACTAGGTGTGAAATTTGGTTTCGATATTCCGACTAATTTTTGAGCTAGCTCGTCCACAATAATTTGGTAACGCACAGACTAACAGCAACATTTTGACAAAACAATTATTATCTCGAAAAATATAATTTTTTCAATATTCACTTATAAGGACTTTTTGGTAGACCGAAATACGATGGTTTCGCTCAATTTTTTTAATCAAAATAGTTTCAGCCGTTTTTGAGATATTTTGAAAAAAAGAAGTAAAAAACACTTTTTTCATGCACGATTACAATACTTGACCATTACCATACCCTGTATGGTAAAGTAAAAATCGGAAAATTTACACATTCTGTGGTTTCGGCATAAGGGCGATGATATGATAATTCAATTTTTTTTGTATTTAAAAAAGCTCTGACTAATGGAAGTACAAAAACTAAGAACTTTTTGTAATGCAAAAAATTCGTCCCCAGAACGAATTTTTTATAACTTTTTCTTTTTACGTTGATGATTTTTATATTTAAAAATTGTTTTAAACTCTATCACAAATCATAAGTAAAAAAAAAAGATTACTTAAGCTTCCCAGTAGATCTGAGCGTTTTTATTAATTTTTAAAAAATTAAAAATTCACTGAACCATTTAAAATGCATCTGAAATAGATTTCACTTCAGCCTAGTATAATTCTGTCAAAAGGAGGCCTTTTGCAGAGCTCGAATTATAATAGGTACCTAATGTTGTATACTCTTATATCACTTCGTGAAATTCTAATTTCATAAGAACAATCATGTTTATTTTTTCTATCATTGCGAGTCAAATCACGTGGCTTTATTTGAATTTCAAAAAAATTGATTTAGATTATGTTTTAGATAAATAAATTAGAGAATAATATCTCAATTAAATTATTTGTTTTGGGAAACATAATTGAAGAAATAATTGTACCTACCTATAGTTTAATTTATTTATTTTTTTGCATTTATTTTTATTTTTTTAGAAAAATCATAATGCATTTAATTCGGTTCATGCGTGAAATAATTGTTATTTCATTTATTAATTCAATTTTAATATTTTTAAATATTTTATGATAACAAGAACATAAAATGAATAGATAAATAGTAGATATTATAAAAATGAGATGCGATGTTTTTATGAAAGTTTTGCTCAAAAATATAATTAAAAAAAAATATTTAATTTGATTAATAGTGTATTGTATTGGAGTCAGGTTGGCCGAGTGGTCAAAGAATAAGCATTCTGATCAAACTAGGCCAGGTTCAAGCCTGACGCACTGCATATATTTGATCGGCTATAATTTGATTTCCTCAGTGGAAGGCGTATTGGGAAATCACCCCTGTCGAAAAAATTTCCCCAGGAAAAATTACAATCGAGAGGATGCTCTCCATTGTAATCACCGGCGCATCCGGAATCAAGTATGGCACTTGAAAGAAGAATGTTGTATTTATAGTATATGGAATAGGCCAGATTAATTTGTAGCAACGCTGACGCCAATACTGCCTACCGGGAGCGCTGATGCCGTCGGTATATTTGCGTCAAATTTGAAATATAATCGTAATTTCGACTCGAATTTTGAAATAAAACACTCCATTTGATTTTAAATTAAGAAACATTAAATATATTGATAATTATTCCTCCTCCCGCCCCCGTCACCACTCAAAAATTAAATATTCAATTTGCTTTTCTTTACGCACATAAGAAGAAATTAATCACATACTGGGAGCAGTCCTGTCATACAAACAACACCTCATCTCTTTTAAATATTTGGAGCCTTATATCGATTATCGATCCCAAATTAAAAAAAAAGTATATAATATAATTCTCCTCCTCACACGATCCCACTTATTTAAATAAATCTACATATTTCCACACAAAAAATATCACAATGCTGTAGATTATAGAAAAAAAATACTCCCAGATTCATATCTAGAGCTTCATTTCTGTAGCTGTGTCAGGACGAAAATGAGGCGAAACTTTTAAGAGAGTATGTATGTTCGGGAGTTTACAGGTATACATTTGGAGTGTGGTTTTTTAAGAGAAATAAAATTTTTGGACCGAGACGCTGCCCGCCAGAGGCACTTCAGCCTGGAGGGCAGCGTCTCGGTCCAAATTATTAATATTCAATTTACAATTTTATTTGAACACCGAGGAATGTATTTAAACTAAAGTCAGTTGGGGTACTGGACCATCACGATTTTTATTCAAATGGTAAAGTAAAAAAAATTAAATTCATCTATTATATATTTGAAGACTTCATATTGTATTATAAATAAAAAATATTTTAAATATTAATATAATTTAATATAGTGGTTCTAAGCCAAATACTCAGCTTGTAGCCCACATTGTAAAATCATAACCTATTATATAGTTACCTCAACTGACCTTACTTATGTAATACTTTCAACGAGGCAGTTACTTAAACCAACTTTGAAAATTGATCAAAGTTAAGAGACTTCAACAGCACTCATTTCCTGGAAAATATTTGCGGTCTTGTTTTCTAATTCAAGCACAGAGTCTTTAACCACTTAAAAGTTCTCCTTCTATTATCCCTCCTATTAATTTAATTAGATACAATTCAAGTATCGGAAAGGCGAATTATATTCACCGAAATTTTTCTTTGGCTAAGCATTTTAAAGCTTTATAAGCATCGGTTTCTCTCATTTTGGCCTCTTGTTTCGAGAAACAGTTTCATATAACTCGCAATATCTAATCGTTGTATATGTACTGGGATATTCCTCAGAGCTGGCAATTTAAAGTGCTGAAATTCAGAAAAAAAATTCAATTGTTAAATGATGAATTCTTGGACATTAGGGTGGAAGAAAATGTCTTTTTTAAATTTTTTTTTTTATTTTGTATTTGTAAAAGTGGCCAAAATTTGCATTTTCATTCATAAAGAAAGGGCAAAAATTTGGTTGTCATATTTCAATATCTTAAAGTGCTACAAAGATGAGCTTTTAAAAATTGAAAATTTTGAAAAATTACCTATTTAAAAAAAAAAATTTAATGTTTTCTTCTGCATGTATTTGTACAAAATGTAGTTGTAAAACAAGAAAAAGAGATAAAAATTATTTAAGTATATTACAAAATAGCAACTTATTGGAAAATTATTCGAAATAATAGTAAAAAATTGCACTTTTATCAAATAGTATCGTTCTTGCGGCACCTCAAAACATGCTATAATCACTGTCTCAAAAATTTGTATGCCTTTTTTACATCAATTTACATTTATTTTGTGATATTACAATAAGAATTTATTGTTTTTATATACAAAACAACAACAAAAATAAGAACCTAGCCAAATCTGTTAATTTATTAAACTTTATCGTTCTTGCGGCACTTCAAGACTTTTATATTTTGTTTTCGTCTTTTCTACTACTAAAGGCAACTTTTCCGTACTATTACAAATAAAAAATCAAAATTTGTATTTTTCGTTCACCACATTGGACAGTCTAGAAAGTTTATAGTTGAAATTCGCCAGAAAATTTGTATTAAGAAGTTCTTTCATGACAATCCACAGACAAAGTTTTAGCCTCGTAACCACTCTATAAATATGAACGGTGCTAAAATTTTAGGTTATGTTTTTTTAACGTGACTGTATATTTTACACTACTATATTCTCTTTATGAATGGATCGTTTCCAAGCCATTGATCTTATATCCCCTCCACTAAAAATAATCGCACAAATATGTTGTTTTTTTTTATTTTTTATCAAAACTACGTGGTAAATAATTTCAATTTTTTTTTAAGTTACTCCGAATATATTATTCTAACAAATATTAGTCTTTCATCAAGATGGCGAAAGTCCTTCAATGAAAAAAATAAAATAATGATCATTTTCCCACCCTTTCCCAATCTACCATATGTAAAAAATTTCATTTTTAATTGCAATTATTTCATGTTTGGTGTAGTAAATCATCTTCAAATTTTAACAGTGTGTTTATTATGCTTTTAATGACTTATATTCCAAGTTTCGAAGACTTCTTGAATTTTTGTATTTGTGAAAGAACTATCTTAATAAGATCCATCTTTGTGTTAAATTACAGCTTTCTAGCTCAAGCCGTATGTAGACTCATGTAGCTACTGATTGTACCCAGAGTGCAGAGTCTTAAAAAAATTTATCCTTTCCTCCTATGTTCCATTTATAATTTTTTCTCTAATCTAAAAATTGAGTAATTAAGCAAAGTCACGGATTCGCTACCCGCCGCCTCTCGAAACAACAGGAACAATTTTTTTCACCCCCAAATTGACATTTACTCCGATCGATTTATAATGACCAAATTTCCAAACTCTCCTATATACAAAATTCTATCGTGTCAATCTCTTGGAGATTGATTGACATCATCTGTCAGGGGAAACAAAGCTCGGCATTCGTTCCTCTTTAAAGCCCCTGCCATCTGTTTAAATGCCACTGCAGATCGACACTTGAGCTTTAAGAATATGCATTGAGCTGCATTGAAACGGTAATCCGGGGACAGACAATATTATATGCGATGATTTCAAGTTCCAATTTAATCGGCTCAGCAACGGAATACGATTTGCGTGCGAACCCTTGCGATGTCAACAAATCATCAAGTTAAATTACTTAACACCAATTTATACCACAGGACTTCGCGATTCGCCTAGCCCCGAAATGTTAATTTGTACTATAATATAGAAGACAGAGTTTGATTTGAGATAAAGAAAGAGATATAGAGAGAGGAAGGAACAAATGGGAGAAGTAATAACGTTAAAACGTTTGCGAAATTATTTGATATAACTCATAGCTACTTAAGATATTAAGCAAATAACAGTGTTCAGTCGCAAGTGATAAGTTTCATCGAAATAAGATGAAGTGATTTTCAAGATGAGATTAAGCATGGAGCGGCTCAGATTAAACTAAGCATTATGACTCAGCAGAAGGGTCCTCTTGGGATTTACTTCTTGCTGATAAGCGAAAACAAACATTTTTCCAGAGCCCCTGTTCTGATTAAGATCTTTTAAGAAATAAATAAAATATGAAGGAAAGAAACTGAAGACCATACATTGAAAAACCTGGTTAACTGACTGAAGTAATATATAATACTAGGGTCGTACGACGGCAGTCGAAACTCAAATATTTTTTATTTATTTATTTTTGCTCATCTGTTTAAAAATGACTACTGATACATCTTCTTAAATCATGATTTTTTTTCTCCATTTTGTGTTTCTCTGTGGTTGTCTGCCTGGATTCCAATTCTCACGATAACTCAAGGAACGAAACCTAATATTATGTTCGTTTTGGTATTAAAAAATTAAAATATTTCTATTCCCAATTTGGGAAACTGATTAGAATATAGGCCAAAAATATTATAGGTTCAAAAACATCATTTTTTGAAATATTTCTTTGAATATTATTATAAGGTCTTGTGCTGTAATATAGGTATAAATAAACGTGTTTTGTTTCAATTTCACTTAATTTAAATTACTTAAAGTAAAATCATTAACGTCTTAGATAATCTGCCTTGAGATTTTGGAATTTTTTGAAAATTTTAAAATCTTAGAATATTGAAAGAAAATACATTTTTTTATTTTTTCCGATATACCTACAAACCTACCTATTATTACTTGGACGGTTCTAACCAAGTGTATCTCAGAATCTTGGAAAAAGTTTTAACCATTTTCCTCCAATGATTAATTTATATTAATTCCTCTGTCTCTCTATTTGTCTATCTAGAATCTTTTTAACAAATTTTCAATTATTTCTACTAATACATATTGTGTGCGGTCCATGGATCCTGTGGATGCGGCGCATCGCTAAAATATCAAAACATTCAGAGTTTAGTTCCATATCATGTCATAAAAAATCTACTGTTAAATTTGAAAAATAACGTAAAATTCTATGATTCCGTATTCAATGAAATTTGCAAAATAAAAGAAGAATAAAATAAAATTTAAAAAAATGAAGGGTTTTTTGACAGCATGTTTGAAAAGTCACCGCACCCCACTGATATTTATACACATTTCTGATAATGATTTTATATTTTCATTAACCAAAAGAATTGATATAAAAAATATACCAGATTTGAAACTTTGGAGGTTGAGTTGTTTATCGAAAGACAAGTTTCGTCTGAAACCCCTAGATTGTGGAGGAAAGCGGGGGGGGGGGGGGGGGGGAGGAACCCATCTAAGACTCAAAAAATTACTTTGTTGCAATGTTCAGAAATGTTGTTAGGGGTAATTATATTAACAAGGATATTTATTAGTAATGAAGCTGTTGAAGCTTTTATTTTTGTGATTAATTTGATTAAAATTTGAATAAGTAATTATAAAAAAAAAAGTAATTATAATTATGTGCAGGCCTGACAGTGGGGGGCCAGGGAGGTAGTTACCGGCACTAAATCTGTTAAATAAATTTTTATTATCTACTTATTAATCTTATTATAAATAAAAATATAAAATAGCAAAAATTAGGTAACAAAGCATATTAAGTTACGGATTTATTTATTTGTTAAATAATAAAATATTTTACAAATTGAAAAATATAGTATTTTTATTTGTCCCAGACCCTGTAAGAGCTCTCCGTGGGCCTGATTATGTGTAATTTCAATAAAAATTCAAATTTTAAATTAACAAGGGTTAGGGAAAAACTTAAAACTTGCTTACGATGGATAATTCAGAATTTATCAGTCTCAAAAAAACTTTCTGCCCCCATGCGAAATAAAAAAAGAAAATCCAGCCACCCGGTATAAACTGTATGTAATTAATTATATCTGAGTGAAAAAAAAGAAAAAAAATTTAAGAAGGGCGAAATATAAAAAACATTTTCTTTTTGATTTCAAGTGAAAAGACAAAACTGTTATCTTTGTATTTATTAATGGAGGAAAAAAACAATCCAAAAGAAATATGCATTTAAAAGGATTTCCGCATCCTGTTAAGTTTTAGCATCATAGTAAAAATAACAAAGAAGTAAAAAATATATACACGGAATAACATTCATTTTGATATCTTTGATAGTTTAATCATTTATATTTTGAAAAGCCCGGATGCCAACTTCACAAACCGGAAAGAGGGTAAGCAAGTTGAGATTTAAGAAGGAAACCTAATAATATTTACTTTTAAAAGAAACGGAATCAGTTTTTTTGTTTTAATTTCGGTTTTTGTATCATGTGTCCTTTGTATGGAAGTACATGTGTGTTCCGCTTCATTTGTATCACAAAAGAGTGGCGATGAATCGCGATTTTTAATTCGATGAAGAAGAAAGTATAAAAAAGGCAAGAGCCGCTCGGCTCGGAAGGAAGGAAGGGTCTTTGGTTAAAAGAAACAAAAGAACAATGCTCTTTATGCACCGGTGATCCTCTTTCCAATTCAGAAATGACGCTAAATTAGGAGTGGAGAAGAGGCTTAAAATGCTCATTGAGTTTAATTGTTTTTTATGTTTGGTTTCTGAAGACATTTAATCAGCGGTTGAAAAGTTAAACCCGGGGAGTGTAGTTTCACAGTGAATGAAATAAAACTCAAATGAGGTTTATACAAACTCAATATATTTCGGATTATTAGTCCATCATCAGGATTTTTACCTGGCAAGCTCCTGATGATGGACTAATAATCCGTAATATATTGAGTTTGTATTTTCAAATCTCTCGATATTTCATGTAACTAGACTCCTTGCTATTGAAATTAATATCATGTTTCACCTAAAACTCACCACTTTCCCTAAGTAAAAAAAACAACTTATGTACTTAATTTTTTGTCTGTGTAATATACTCGAGCTACTATGTAAAAAATTAAAAGTAATATAATAATAATAATAATTATTATTTATTTTTTATTATTATTTATTCAATTATTATTTTTATTATGATCCAATAGGTTATAGGGGTCAGAAATAGGCCCTAATTTTTATTCCCATCAGAACCGACTTTGAACCGCAAACTGGTAAAACGGGAAATTTGGACCGCAAAGTGGTACAAAGTCGGACCTAATTTAACATGGAAATAGTATACTTTGAGCTCCCAAGTTCTTAATAAGATCTACTTTAGGAGGCTTAAGTAGGGTTTAAATTTCGACTCGGTATTCTTCCGTGTTTTCAGTAGAGGTTATATTATTAATTAATAGTCAAAACATCAAAAATTGAATGCAATAAGGCTATTCCTCTAGTATTAGATGTGAATCGATGGTATTTTTATTTTAAGACGAATCCTCCATGTCTTCAGCAATGGTTACCAATAATAATCGAATCTTCAAAAATCCAATGTAGAATGGTTAGGTATCCTCAAATATTAGATGAGAATCGATGGCTATTTTTGAATTTAAGTCAACATGGACTTCAAATAGCCAGTGATATCTGGATTAATAATAAAGGAATAAACATATTAATATTTCAAATGATTTTGGATAAAGTTTAGCAACGATCCATTGCAGTTTATTTTATTTTAGAAAAATTTGTTTGAAACCATGTTTTTTATTATTTATTTAAATTATTTTTAACATAAGCTTTAACGATATAAATAGTAATATATCAAAATATTATTAAATGTAATTTGTCTTTTTTTACAGTTAAGATTCCGACAGACGCCGAGGTTTTTTCCATGGCTGAGCTTCGAGCAGAGAAGACGCCTGCAGGTAGGCAATTACTAGACTTCTCTTTTTCCACTCTCTCATCGTTTATGTGCTCATAAGAATGGAAGATTTCCATTATTTTGTCATTGATCATATCATCGGAACTTGACCAAATTAAAATGGGACCACCCCTAAGGTACTTCCTTTCCAATAAAAAAACAATCATCCAAATCGGCCCACGTGGTAAAAAACTATCGCTGAACATATTAAAAACAAAAAGTTTCCGATGAATTGAGGACCTTTTACTTTTTTTGAAGTCGGTTAAAAAGGGGAATATTTTTAAGGCTCAGTACTCTTGCCGTAAGTATAGAAATTTTCTTGATGTGAAAGCAGAGCATTGTAAAATAATTTAGTTTATTAATACAAATAATTGTACCAAGGGTATCTTTCCATTTATTAACGATTCAATAGCTTGTAGTGTTATTTTGAAGCTGGAAAGTTCAAAATTTAATCAGATATAGATCTGGTTTAGGAGAAAACGAGAAATGTTAGCCCTAGAGAAGAAATTTCTACGAACTTTCCGTTCTTGAGTTGTCGGAAACGTGAAAGAAAGATTGGGATAAAAGAAATAACATAATATGTTTAAAAAAAAATTCTCAGTTATAGATAAATAGAAATAAGCAGAGGAAATTTAAAATTTTTGGAAAAATATAATTATAGTTCGGAGGGCTTAAGTAAACAGAAAAATTCGAAATTCATAAAACATGTAATTTTAAAAAGCAAATAATTTTTAAGAAACTGATTTTTCTAAAATATTCTAAGCTTTCCAAGGAGACTATCCAAATCTCAAAACACATAGGGTAAAAAAACTAAAAATATTAAGTACTTAAAAAAGTAATAGATAATTTGTAAGTTTATGGTACAATTTATTTGAATAATAAAAACTTGAAAAAATAATTAAAAGATCATAGCTCAAAAGATCTAGCAAGGGTAAAACAGACAAGTACACAATTACTTAAAATGTACTACAGTGAAACCCCTCAAATCCGAACTAATTGGGGATGTAGCCTGTTCAGATTTCAATTTGCTCGGATTAGCCGAAATCAGCTTCGACAATTGAAGTTAACTGTGTGTGTGGGTTTCTATTATTTTTCATTGTTTTTGCAAAGTGGTTAACCTAAAGAATTTAAATAACCAACTTTTACAGTTTTTCAATCCTGGATGACATAAGTATGTAGACACATTTATACTTTGTTAGATATGCTAACTGTACTTCTTTGTTAATTTTTCAACTAATTATTTAAAATAAGGTTATAATGTAGAATATGTGTTATTTAAATAAAACAATATTTAATATTTATATAGATGTCTTTATTGAGATAATTTTATAAAGGTTTTCTTGTTGAGGTTATGTTTAATACTGAGCTTATGTCAATAACAATCTTTTATCAGGCTGCCAGAGCTGCCCTCTTTTGGGTGTAATATGAACTGATATATCACACCTTCCTTTTGAGTATAATATTATGGTACAAATATATACAGTTTATTTAGGTCTTAAGGTTTTTCCAGAACGGGTCTTCATCTGGCCTTCTTCTGGTCTGGGCGCCGTGTCCGTTCTCTCAGGTGGGCTGCGTTTTTGTGGAGACAAATCTTGAGTTCTTCTTCTTCTAAGATGTATAGAGTTCCTCCTAAGCTTGTTCCCATTTTTATCTTTAACTAGATAAGATCTTGGTTCAGGAAGGGTTTTAATGATGTGACCTTCTATCCATAAGTCTTTGTCTTTTATATATATTGGGTCATTCATTTTGAACTCTTCTTTCTTTTTAGAAGTCCTATCATGAAAGACCTTACTTTTTATTTTTAATTCCTCCATCCTGGTTCTCAGGTCTTCATCTGGTGTAGAGGGAAGAAGTAGTTCAGCGCTCGTCGGGATCTTCGTTCTTAGCAGACGTCCCATTAGGAGTTGGCTTGGCGAATACTTGAGACCGGTTAATGGAGTAGCTCTATATTCTAACAAAGCGCTGTGGATGTCTCCTCCTGAGTTGATTGATTTTTTTTTCAAGTTTTTTGCAATACCCACTCCCTTTTCTGATAGTTCGTTTGATCTTGGGTAATAGGGACTTGATGTTTTTATATAATTGAGTCTTGGTCCAATATTCTGAATTGCTTTATTATTTTTCTCTTTGTGGACACGAATTTGTTGTCTTGCATGTGGTTTAGTTAATAATGGGGACAATTGTATTTTACTATTTGGTAAAGGCACTTTGGGTTCAGATTTTTCTGAATTAGGTGAAATAATATTTTTTTTAGTTTCATTTGGTAACATTTTAGTGCGATTCACATCAGATTTTTTATGCTCGGTATTTCCTTCATTTTTATGCTTTGATTTTGCAACCTGTTTATTTGTGTTGGTTTTGCTATCATCATCTTTATTTTCTATTTCGTTTTGATTCTTTATAATGGTGAATTGATTAGATGTGGATGGATTAGATGTGGATTCAGAAGTTAATAATGAAGTTTGATTTTTAAAGAAGTTACTATTCGCCGTATTGTTTTTTTATTCAAAATAGGACTAGTTGGAGATAATGGATCATAATCTATTTCATTTTCTTCTTTTTCTTAGGTGTTAATGTTTTTTCTTTGTTCAAAATCACAGCTAAATTCGAGCCCTTTTCAGCGGTATCTTTTAAATCAACATCATTTTCATCATCGTTTGTATAATCAAGTAAAGTTGATTCATGCTTTTGATGAGAACGATTTTCTTTGATAATTTCTCCATCTTTTGACGAGTTCTCAGAGATATGAGAAGTTTCATTTAAAGGTTCCTCTTTATTTTGATCTTTTTGAGAAATATCTAGAGTTGGAACATCTGGGACAGTTGTTTCTTCCATTAAATGCTTAAAAGCATCATCCAATTTGGAAAGATCTGGGATATCTTTGGATTCGTTTTCTTGTACTTCTTTTATTTCACTAGTAGATTTGATATTAACATCACCACTAATATTTATCTCTTCATTTTCTTTTCTTTTTAAATCTTGTTGAAATTTTATTTCTTTATTATTTTCTTGTTCATTTTTAAAATTAAATTTTAATTTATTATCATTATTTATAGGAGAACTTTCAAATTTTTTATTTTCAATTTTTATTGTGTTATCATCAGTATTAATTTGATTATCATTATTATATTCGGTTTCATTTTTAATAGTATTTTCATTAAAATCCTTTTTGTTATCACTAAGCGTATAAAGCCTTTTTAGAAAACCGAATTCTACACATGAATCAGCTCCAAGTATTGGTGATGAGTCATTCTCTACTATAATAAAATCAAGATTTTTATTTTTATTTTTGTATGAACATTTTAAGTTCATTTCACCAATAGTTTGGGTTGTAAAGCCTCCGTATGATTTGATACGTATTTTAGTCTTAATAATTTTAGATTTGTTAATTTTTAGTTTATTAAATATTTTTAATGGTAAAATATTAACATCACTAGCAGTGTCGAGTTTAAATTTAATAGGAATTTTATTAATAGATATATATTCTTTCCACAAATCTTCATTTTTATTTGTATTAATAGAAAAGGTATTATAGTCTATTACCCTTTCAACACTATCACATTCAAAATCTACTGATTCAGATGATGAAGAATTTTCGATTTCGTTTACATTTTGGCTGTTTTTTAAATGAAAACACCATTTTTTAAAGTGATTTAATTTGTTACAAAAACTGCATCTCCGCCCATATGCCGGGCATGCCATTCTTTTGTGCTTTGTTCCACATTTTTTGCAATTGTATAGTTTATCATTATTAAAAGTATCCATCGTATTATTATAATTTTCCATTTTAACATTTCTATCATCTCTTTTAAATTTTGTTAAATTTTTTGGTTTAAATCGATTATTATTTATTTGTTTAGTTCTAGTATAATTAACCTCCTTATTATCACATTCATTATTATCATTAATGTTGAATAAATCTTCTCTGTATTGTTTAGCTAACTCAGCAGCTTTGCATGTTTGAAATATATCTTCCAAAGAAAGTTCCTTGGTCTCTTTTAATAATGTTTGTTGGACTTCTTTATCGTTGATATTAGCAATTATATGGTCTTTGATCATTCTTTCAGAGTATGATTGTTTACACGTGGGACCAGAACAAATAAAATTACATTTTGCAGCTTGAGATTTTAATTCAGTTAAATAAGTTTCAAAGGATTGACCAGAATTGTGTTTCAACCTATTGAATTTATATGTTTCTATGGCATAATTAATGTTTGGAATGCAATACTTATCGAATAGTAGTATAGTTTTTTCCAACGTATCCTTTTCTTCTGAGAACGTATTGAAGACATCAACGGCATCTTCCCCCATATGAGTCAGAAGAATAGCAATTTTCATATCTTCATCTTTAGATTTTGATTTTCCGGTTGCCTTCATGTTCAGAAGAAACATTCCTTTCCATTTTATCCATATTTGAGGCAAGGTTTTATCGAAGATGATTGGTTTTAGTCTGAATTGCGTATTTTCCATTTTTATTCGATTTCGGTTTTTTCACCTGACACCATGTGTTATTTAAATAAAACAATATTTAATATTTATATAGATGTCTTTATTGAGATAATTTTATAAAGGTTTTCTTGTTGAGGTTATGTTTAATACTGAGCTTATGTCAATAACAATCTTTTATCAGGCTGCCAGAGCTGCCCTCTTTTGGGTGTAATATGAACTGATATATCACAGAATATATACATAATTTTTATGACTAAATAAATAAGTTTCTCTTTTTTGAGTTCGGATTTCCCGAAAATTTGGATTTCCGGGGTTCGGATTTGAAGGGGTTCACTGTATAGGCCTATATGACAATTTCAAATAAAATTTTTGGATAGCCTCATAATAAGAGGATGGGAAAGGAAGATATAATCTATAATATAAATTAACTAAGATTTAAAATTTTAATAATAATTATAATTTTATAAATTACTAGCTAACGCCCGGGCCTTCGGCCCGGTGTCACCTAACCCCTGCCGGGGAGCGTCTTGTTTTATGATTAAAATTTATATAGATAATAGCTGACCCGATTTTTTAAATATATTTAAAAAATAATAAAAGTTTTGAAAAATAAATTGAAAATGCAAATAATTATAGAATAGGTATTAAAACAGTAAATGAATATATTACTTGTCTAAATTGTTCCCTCAACCATAAATAATATTGACAGTTGAAAGATTTCCAAAAAGCTATTATCGGCCATCTTGTTTGTTTGCTTTTACCCTCCCCAGAGAGGCGCTGGCGTTGTTCCCTCGAAAAAATATTTTTTACATGCCACATGTGTGATATTTATAAAAATACTATATATAAAAACAGTCGTGTATTTGAATGGAATGTTGTGTGAAAATTTCAAAGAAATCGATGAAGAACTTTCGGAGATCCTTCAACGTATCACTTAAGCGTAACAGTACATTTTTATTTATATAGATATCCTATATAATCAAGGAATGAATATATGTTTTCTTACAATTACTAAACATTATCCATAACATCTTGAATCGAGAAGAAAGGAGGAAGAAACTCGTGATTTTTCCAGTTAATAATATCCTTTATTTCTTGCAATAAATATTATTTAGGATTTTCGAATGTTATTTTAAAATAGAATCGTGAAATTATAGGTTAGTGATTTCTCAGGGTTATAATTAAGGGTGCAAATAATAAATGCGAAGACTCGAATCGTTATCTATTTACTAGGGAATTCTTCACACGTCAAGTTGATGAAAGAAAAATGTGGTATTGATTTTAGAAGATAGATAATAATTATTTATTTATGAGTGAATTTATTATAACTTTTCTGGAGTCTCGGCATCAGTTACTATATAAAATAAATGGAAAAGTGATTAATTTTCCAAAAATAGTACTCTCCCCACAAAGTTTGGTCGATTCGGTTTTTAATTATTACCTCCTGGTAGTGTTCTGGCTTTTTAATTAATTTTTCCATGGATTAGAGCTTGTTTAATTTGATTAAATAATTAATTACAGTTGTAAATGTCAATCAATTGAAAGATGTAAGATTTTAAATTGTTGATGAATAAGTTGATTTTACTTTAAAATAAAAATCGGCTCTGTAGAAATAATGTGTCATGATTTCCGGCATCAGTTACTTGTATGTAAAATATACAAGTATTATCAACTTATGAGACATGATAAGTACAGCAATTTAAAAAAATACTTTAGAGCCCTTTTTGAGAAAATCACAAAAAACGGAAAATCTTTCATGTAAATGTCAACTTCGGGTGTTCCGATTTCAACCAAAACCTTTCTGTACTCCTTCTAGCCTATACCTACCGAGCTTAAGTTTCGAATTTCATAGCACTGAAACTTAGGGTTGCGAGTGGTACATATCTACATACGTATAAATGGACTGGATATTTGATCCCTTTTTGGCCTCTGGAGACCACAATATCTGGGTTTATTTTTTTTTTTAATGATATTGATGTGAGAAGGAGATACACCAGAAGGTGGATCCCCAAAGGCCTGTATGGGCTGGCCCCTCCATCGTGAAGTAGAAGGAAAAGAAGACGGGATCACGAGCCAATATCAGAAACTTAGATACAATTCAATATCCAATTTACTAAGGTTTTAGGGGCTTCGAGCAGTGGTAAATTCTCCGCGCGATAAATTC
Source organism: Forficula auricularia (assembly GCA_024734495.1). Lineage (NCBI taxonomy): Eukaryota > Metazoa > Arthropoda > Insecta > Dermaptera > Forficulidae > Forficula > Forficula auricularia. The sequence continues at coordinate 4,926,220 of JALMQS010000106.1, forward strand.
GGTTAAATTTATCTCCCACTTAATGTTCTAAATCCGGATTCAAACTATTTTCGATTACTTCCACCTAGAAGTCACAAAGTAAAATTAACTCGAAATAAATAAAAAAAATATCCCCCAAATTTCAAGTCTCTATATCAATTTTATAACCTGTGCCGCAAAGCGATGCAAGCTTCCCATCTAAATAATATAGGGTTTTTGGCATTGAACGATCAATTTTTTATTCCGGCCAAAGGAACTGTTCAAAAAATTTGAAAGTCTGTAGACTTTATCCTTATAATAGTAGCTATCTTTCAGAATTTTTACAGATTTTTAGCTATTATTATTTTCGAGTTATAGCTAGAATAATTAGATTACAGTTATATATTAGTGTTAGTAAGTTATAGACTCCAAAATTATAATAGATAAAATTCTGTAAATATGTTTAGGGATAGCTACTATTATAAGGATAAAGTCTACAGAGTTTTCAAATTTTTCAACCGTTACTTGGGCCGGAATAAAAGATTGATCTTCAATGCCAAAAAACCCCATGTTATTTAGATGGGAAACTTGCATCGCTGTGCAGCTCAGAGTTAATAATTAAGATAGAGTCTTGGAACTGTGGAAATATTTTTTATTTATTTTGAACCAGAGTCAGCGTAAAAATTCGAAAATACCCAAAATAAGGACTACCCTAATGGTCACCTTACTTATAGATATAAATACATGATACTAGAATATATACCTATCTGAAAGTAAAAATCATTTTTTATTACTCCGGCTTATATATATATAGTACTTATATATAAATCTATTTATTATTTATTAAATGCAGATACAGGTCTGCACTGGGTCTAGCCTCCCTCTGCCCCTGGGAGACCCCCCCCTGCTACCCCCTCCCCGCCCGCTTGACCAGACACTCCATTGACGAGAGCAATTAGTATTCGGCCCCCGGACTTGACTTCTCATCTTAATAAGTGACGCTCCAGGTAATTACATCCATTTGTGCAATAAAATTTACTTTTACTATTTAAGTGTTATTTTTTGGAAATTCCTTATTGAAAGAGGAGTCGATTGACTGAAAATCAATCAAATCAGAGTAACTTAGCCGAATTTTTAAACAATTCTCTTTAGCGTCATGTAACATATTGAAATTGAATGCGTGGGCTTTCCTTTCTATTCAATTTTTAAAAATTTTACAAATTTACTCACCATATTAACTCAGATTTCAAAATTGAAAAGTTTCTTGCTTCCTCCTTCTCTGAAAAGAGTTGATATAATTCCCACAAACGTTATTCAATTGACTCAATATAAATTAAATGATCCTGTCTAATACAGCTTATCGAATTTTAAATAAATAATTTTATACGATGATTGGGAGAGAATAATGGAATTGAAATAATTATCGGAAAGAGGTTTTTATTTAATTAGTTTTTTCCTCTTATTAAAAACAAGGACTAAAAGATGACCAAGGACAGTCGATGGTGGAGAAGTAATCTCCGGAATCGAAGCTCAAAAACAATGTATGCATAAATTCATGTAAGAATATTTAATAAAATTTATAAAAAAATACAGCTTATTTTAAGAGATTGAATGACTTAATCACTTGAATTGTATATTTCTTATTTCAAAATACTAATTTTAGTTTTATTTTTCAGACCACCAAAATCACTAATTCACCAAGGGAAGCGGTATCCTGCTGATCGTCCTGGCTTCTTCGAGCTTCGATTCTATATTATTTTATTTTCCAGACCAAGAAATCACTAATTCACCATGGGAAGCTGCATCCTCGTCCATGATCGATCATCCTGGCTTCTTCGAGCTTCGTTTCCATGTGAGTTTCTATCTAATATATTATTTTAATAACATTTTGGAGATCTTTTAAGGCTTAAAACTTTTATCTTTGTCTTGAAATTTGCAAATTTCGACTCAATATGCTAAGCCTAATAGCACAGGTTAAAACTTGTATTCAATTTTTAATAGATAAACAATTAACGTGTTATTCTTAGCTGAAATCTCCATACATTCAAAAAATTACAGTCGATATACAAATTTAACTAGTCGAGCATTTAAGTTATTAGTTTTTATTTTATTAATTTTATTTAAGCTTCCATATATTTTACTTTTCGATTACATTTATTTAACTTTTATTTCATTCATATACATTTTTGAGTATAATACACCAGCTGAATAAGGTTACTCTTGGAGCATTAATTAGTATTGAGATCGATTCAATTTGCTGTATGCTTTTTTTTTATTAGATTTGATTAAATTTTAATTCATTATAATTATGTATTATTATTAGTGGATTGATAAATAATAAAATCGATTTTCGACAATTGGTAGCGATTCGTCTAGGAGCGGCCAATTCATGCATTTCACAGCTTCTTATTGAATTGCATTTATTCTCATTGCTAAGCCAACTCGGACCGAATGTGCGATTTTGGGAATTTCTTTTTCTTCGAATAATCATAATCAAAATATTAATATTTTTAAATAATTCCTTTCGATAAATTTAATCTACTCTTGAATATTTTTATAAAAAAACAAGTAATTTCTTGTCCGAACAAGTTACTTCTTGTTCTATTTCAATAAATTAAATATAATAGAAAAAAGCAGACTAGAAATATATATTTTTTAAATTATCTTTTTTGATTTTTCTACCCCTAAAATATAGTTTATAAATAAGAAACGTTTATTAATTATATATATATATATATATATTATTTGATTTCATTGAACGACCAAAGTCAAAGCAACTGGATCTTTAAGTTAAGCAACAAACATTGTGATTAGCTCTCTCAGCTAGGTGACCATTAAAGTATAATTGTGTGGATATTGATGAGTCACTCCAAAATTCAAAAAAATACAGATAATTGAAAACGAGTTGTTGTATCTTGTAGGGGGATTCCATGCTCTTCAAAATTGCATTAGTTTTTTTATGGAGCCCTGGTTCACCAGTAAGAGCTGTCGAAGAACATATTTTGAGAAAAATTCTGATTTTTTTATTTTTTAGAACGAACCGCTATGTTTAGGGGAAAAAATTGACATGTATTTAAAGGAAATTTTATCCTCTTCAAAAAAGGTCTTCTAGACCCAAGTTGCTTCGACCAATAGTTTATGAGTTACAGCAATTTTTATAACTTAAAATTGAAGAAATTGATATAAAATGGCAAATAATTACTTACTTACTTTTACTTTTATAACAAGTCAGATATCAGAATATAGAAATAGAAAAGTTTATAATGTACAAAAATGTGATGATGATCAATCGAAAAGTTAAATTTAAATATTTTCCATTTTTTTATCAATTTATTCAATTTACAGTTATAAAAATTGCCGTAACTCATAAACTATTTGTCGAAGCAACTTAGGTCTAAGGGCCTTTTTTGAAGATGATAAAATTTCCTTTTAAATACATGTCCATTTTTTCTATACTTGCGATTCGTTATAAAATAAAAAAATCACAATTTTCTTCTGAAATATGTACTTCGACAGCTCTGAACTACTGGTGAACCAGCGAGAGCTACATAAAAAAACTCTGAAGCAATTTTGAAGAAGGATGGAATCCTCACAAGTTATAACAACTTGTTTTTCAATATCGTGAAATGTGGCTGAGCATTAGAAATTTGAAGAAAAAAAATTTACATGCATTTTAAATGAAAAAAATTAAAATTAAAATAGTAACTACTTAATATTGGAATTAAGAACTCATCTTTGGTGAAATTTTTTTTCTATATGCAGAATTGATATTTTGCTTGAGCATCTAAAAAAAAAAATTTGCAGAAATAAATCACCCTATTTATGTACTTATATATATTTTTAATTATAGTACGAATTAACGATCATTTGTTAAGGGTTGAAATTTCGCTTAAATCACACATAATTATTTATTGAAATTAAACAACAAATAATACAATATAGCTGTGACGTTTCGATCGGATTATTCTTCGATCGTTCTCATGTAAGAAAGCAGAATAAGCCGATTGAAACGTCCTAGTTATATTGTATTATTTGTTGTTTGTGTTCAATAAATAATTATAATTAATTAAGTATGTGTGATTTAAACAAAATTTCAATCCTTAATAAATTTAATCAAAAAAATACTAGTTTTAACAGCTACATATCTAACGATCATTTGGTTTCATTCGAGTTCGGCTCGGTTCTTTGGTTATAATATATATACATTTCGGGCCTATATTCGGACGTTTAGTCCACGCCACTCATATAAGAAAATTATGCCTAAACTTTTTAGGAGTGGGCCAAAAAAAAGAAAACAAATTTTGACTGACCAGTAAAATGTATTATAAAACTCAGTAGACTCAAAAAATAATATATTTTTAAAATTCTTATAATACTAATGTGATGAATAAAGCTGTTACTGCATTTCTATAAGTTCTTCATAATCTTGGTTTACTAGGATTTATTGATTCTGAAAAGTGACTTAAATGCTCATCTTATTCAGTCTGTTTCTGATAAAACTCTTTCAAAGCTTCATAGTAGAAAACAATTGTTCACATATATCGAACACACCGTTTATAAATTTAAAAAAAAATTAAAATTGAAAATTTCTATACTATTCTACTAAATTTTATGGCGAGCCGGATAGAACTTCTAATTGGGCCATAGTTTGCCCATCACTGGTATAAAGATATGCTCTTTTTACTTTCACATTTATTTTATTTGTTTTTTATTAATGAAATACTATTTCTATTCTTTATAGGTGTTCTACGAGGAGTGGAAGGCGATTATTCCTAAGCTGCTGATCATCCAATATTATACAACGAATGTATGTATACACAAGCGGGGCGCAGATCATTTCAATTAGTTTTATTTAGATCGATCGAATTATTTTTTAGATTTCTCACAAAAATCTCAATTTACAAAAAATAATAAATAAATACATTTAGGTACTTAGCTAGTTTGATACTAAAAGGCATTAGAATGCCTTCTTAGAAAGTAGGATGTTTTTCTTTTTTTTTCTCTCTTTCAGACACAGGTTCTCATCTTTACCCCTTATAAGTAGGATATAGAAAATTGTAATTTTAAAAATTTTTAATAAAACTTAAATTAAAAGTAAAGTTGATTTAATTTTTATTTTAAATAAATAAATTCAATTTATATTTTTTCATTTTAAATTCACAGATTATTTTTTTTTCAATATAGAGTATAAATTAAATTTTAAATTAACTTATACATTATTAAAGAAATTGAATGTTAAATTTTTATTAAAATCAATTATAATTAATTATAGCTATTTTTTGAACACAACAATAAATAATACTATATAACAACGACCTTTTGAGCTACATATTTATAAGAGAAATTAGTATTTTTTTTTTATTAGTTAAATTAGTTAGAATAGGATTTTCAGTGACCCTCGATTACCAAACGCATGCCCATGCAACCCGTGCATGCAGGCGTGCTTACACCTTCTAAGACAGGAAGGAAGGAAGGAAGGATGGCTGTCCTGAGTAAAATGGATGATGAGACGGGTGGTTATATTATAGGTTGGTGTAAGTAAAACTCGATCTCGTGTCTTCTCGGGTCGTGTTAGCTGTTAGGATGTCTCTATCTCCCCATTTAGGTAATCACCCGTTCATCATCCATTCCTACCCGACCACCGAGGGACATCGCAGTCTCCGCTTTTTGATTATCCAAATGATAATCAAAAAGGCTTCAAAAAGGTTTTCACTGTTTAGAAATTAGGAATCAATAGAATAGAAAGGTGTGTGGTTGGTCTAACGATGTTTAGTAATGTATGTGTCCATTAGGTATAGAGAAAGTACTACTCTAATACCTACTAGGGAAGGGATTTCTTTCTATCTTCCTTTCTTTCTCTTTGGTGTGCAGTGTGTCTATGTGTTTTATTTTCAGGTACAACAGACACATACATTTATTAAACATTAGTATAACCAACCACAAACATTCCTTTATAGTTAGGATCAGTTTATAATACTGATAATCCGCGAATATAACTCCTCCTAGGTGAGGAATTAGATGATAGGGGGCGATTTTACAATTGACAAAAAATATATATCTGCGCCTTCGCCAACGATATAATTATAAGTGGGGTTTAGGCCTTTTAATTTTTAATTACGGATTTTCCGATTTACTTAAGTATCGGTTGCAATGACAATGAACTACTCAGATATTCAGTCTGGCATAGGGTGTTGTCTTAGAACCCCATAGGTACGCGAATGTGCCGGGTTTTTGGGGTGCCCGGACATAGGTAGGCATATTTTTACTTTCCAGCCATCGAGAGGGCTCAGCTGTCTATGCAACCAATACTTGAGAGATCGGTTTAATCCTCTATCTGAATGAATGTGTAATTTTTCGAAAGACCATTACTGAAGTCTTTCCTGGAAACCTGAATGTACAGGACATATGCCTCTTGATCTGTACAGGTGAGACGCTTGGAAAAGTGTGCCGTAGGGCTAGCTATGTTCGCTCGATAGGGTTTCTTTTTTCAGCAGGGGCACATTAATCCTTGAATCTTACGCTGTACTTCAATGATGATCGGATATACTATGATGTACTAGTAGGTTTCCCATCCTAATTTTAACCAATTCGAACTCTCCTCTTCTTAGCTCGTTTCAAAATTAGGTGGACTGGGTAGGTGGGAGGTGAGATTTGAATTTGGTAGATAAGAAATCTTTAAATGATTCTTATCCTAGGTAACTTGTATGAATGATGTGTTTTTCCTTTACTTTCTACTTCTCATTCTTTTCTTTTGGGGTGGGCGCGTTTTCTTGTTCGCTTTTTCAGCTTCAAGTTATTTCATAATTTCGGTCGGTTACGCGACGGTATTAGATCTATCTCGATTAGGATTTTTTTGCCAAACAGAGCCTAACCGTGTGTCGATTTTAATTTCGTATTTGCACTCGCGTTCAAGAAAGAAGACCAGCTTTTTGAAGAAAAAAGAATTCAAGGGGTAGTTGGCCATCTGTGCCATACTAGTAAAAATGGGATTTGGGTCTAGTTTAGTTTAGAACATGAAGACATCAGTGCGCAATGAAGTGGAATCTTCGGTTAGTAGGAGTCACTTTTTAAATTATTTTTCAAATCTAATTTGTTACTAAGGCGATATCGATTAATTTGGGCCTTTTTCTTTTAGGTGAAGTTGAGCAGTTGGATTGTGGGGGTGGAGCCAGCTAATCTTTTCAGAACTTCCTCAAGCCTAAGCTTATGGTAGGCATATTACTTACTTAATATATATTTATTAATTTTTTTTTAATGAAAATTATCATATATCATTGACTTAAAAGTATTTTTGGGCTACAAATAAACAAAAAAGAGTATATTTGTTTAAGTAGTGTTTCCCCTTCTCTCTCAAAACAACTTGTTTAACATTTAGAGACCGTAACGAAGTTTCCATATCTATAATAAATGTTGGTGAGTTGCATGCATTAGTAAAGACACTTGAGTAATTAAACCGTATACTAGGAGTTTCTTTCTAAATTATTTTTAATTTAATTATCGATTAATTTGTGTTTCATCATTGAATTAATAATATTATTACTAGGGGATTAATTATTTAGCTTTTCCCTTTTTCTCTCAAAACAATTCGTTTAATATTTAAAGTAACTTCAAAAAAGTTTTCATAATGTATGCTTAATTAGAGGGGATATGTATACAATAAATTTATTTGCTTCATGTATTGAACAGTATTGTCCACATTTTCTTTAGAAAATTTTAATTTGTTTTTTCCCTATGACTTAGAAGAACTTTTGTGATCAAATTTTGACTTGTTTATACAAAGTCTATTTTCTCGAAATTTTTCCTCACATACATTTATATTAAAAGAAGATAAAATTTAAATAAAATACGAAGATTTCTAAATCTAAAATTACATTTATTATAGTATAACTCGCGTGTGTTTAGATATGTTTTTGCTCTACTTATCAGATTTCCAACAACGCCTTTTTTAAAAAATCAATACTTATATTAGGCCCGTTTCAGACATATTCGGTTACATTCGGTTCCTTTCATTTTCAGTTCTTTTTCGGTCGATTCCGATAAGTGTGAAACGGTGTTTCAGTTTCTATTCGGTTCCTAATAGAAACCGTAGAGCCCCGAATATCCCCACGAACATTACCAAAGAGAAACAAAAAGGTTGTCCTCTGCTTGATGCAAATAAACATACACACATATATATCGAGATGATATATCTGTATATATATATATATAGGTTTCTATTAGGTTTCTATTATAGGTTCAAATACGTGTCCAGGGAACATAAAGCAAATCAACACTTTCACATACGCTCGGTTCAGTTTCTGTTTAACCTGATAGCGAGTGGATAATTATTATTTTTTGAAAGTTTTGTCGCGGTTTTTTGATCAAATGGGCGGTTACGGCTAACATCTGAATCGGTTGAATACATTACCTCATAAATGAAACTTGACGTTGAAGACGGTCTTTTATCTTCACGGGTAATTCATCAAATGATTTTATTAACATCTTGAAGTAATTAAATTTTTTTTTATGTTCTCTTAGCTTCGGGAAAATGGTGTAGAATGCACCAAAATCTTGCCGTAAAGTGATGAGAGGATGCTCCCAATGAATTCTATTATTCCTCCTTTGTTTTTTAATTTTTCTATAGAGAGACAAGATGGTAACCACTTGCTTTCTCTCCATGATCACTACTGAGTGCACGAAAAAAACCTAATATGAACCGTATGAGAACTGTGTAAGTGTGAAGGAGTTTCATTCGTTTTTGGTTCGTTTTCGGTGGCCCCGAAATGGAACCGCACATGTGTGAAACAGGCCTTAGAGTATTTAGTTTATATTATTTTTGCTTTTTATAAGAAATTCATATGCGTTTGAAAGATTAAAAATCTTTAGAATATTATAAATCATCTTTTATATGTGAATTGAAAGATGATGCCTGTTTAGATCTAGTTGTAAAAATTAGAAAATTGATTAAAATTTTCTAGTTTATTCACTGTGTTTCGTCTCCTCATTTTCTTCAAATTATAATAAATATTTAATTTTATTTATTTTCTTAGAAAGACGGTCTGGTTAGCGAAATATGTAGCTTATAATGAAAGGCAGTCCATAAATTATTTAATTTTATTCAATTCCGATGTTTCGGCGACTTTTTTCTCTCCTTCTTCAGGGTATTGAATAGTTATTGATGGGTGAGTATAACTCGGTGCCCATTTGTCTCTCCTTTCAGTGATAGCAACAATATTACAATATTTTCCAACATTATACCATAATTGTACTTGGTTATCCGAAACGTCGGAAATTGAATAAAATTTAAATAATTTATGGATTTCCTTTCATTATAACCTACTTATAATAAATATATTTAAAATCAACCAATAAGATAAAATAGATATAATTACTTATACTTCGAGGGGTGAACCGCGAACTAATATGCTGTACATCTACTTCCACTTGTACTTCCAAATATTTCCAAGTAATTTCAAATATTTCCAAGTATTTCCAAATATTTCCAAGTACTTCCAAATATTTCCAAGTACTTCCAAATATTTCCAGGCACTTCCAAATATTTCCAAGTAATTCCAAATATTTCCAAGTAATTCCAAATATTTCCAAGTACTTCTAAATATTTCCAAGTACTTCCAAATATTTCCAAGTAATTCCAAATATTTCCAATTAATTCCAAATATTTCCGAGTAATTCCAAATATTTCCAAGTACTTCTAAATATTTCCAAGTACTTCCAAATATTTCCAACTACTTCCGAAATACTTCGAAAGAGGTGTACACCTACTTCCAATCGCGGATCACCACTCGTACTTACCTATATATCATTTGAAAAAATTTCATATTCAGAAACCGAAACGCTTTGAAAAACTAGAAAATTCTAATCTCTTTTCTATAATTTTACTACAAAAGCAGAAGACGACCTCATTGATTTTTTATGAATCAACAACTCTGCTATTCTCGATAAAATAAATTCTTTCGCAATTAATTTCTTTCATTGAAGCAATATTTGTTTTATGCTTTTGTTCAAACACTCTCTGTTTTACTTTACCATTTTTACGATGAATTAATTACCCAGGCGTCAACAACTCTTTTAATTTTTGTCTGAAATTAAATTTCTATTATTTGATGATTCGACCAACAAGGGATGAATTCAGAGAGAAGACCTCATCCCTATTGAGGGGTGAGATAAAAGTTGGGTGGGTTGAGTTCTGGTGCATTAGCAGCCATGCAGTCAAAAGGCTTCAGGACTCGATGAAAGTTTAATGTGGTTGGTGAGTGGAGCAAACCGGTGTGAAAGGACTAAAGGGACGAAGCCTCTTGCAAGCTGAGTTTACCCATTTTACGGGATAAGAGACTGAGAGGGGGCTCAAGTTATTTACAACACAAATTTAATTAAACCTTCCCACCACACATCACTTTTATGTATAGGTATATTTAATGCCAAGGGGTGGGATTTTACCTTTTGCTTTTCAATCTCATGCTAAATGAAAATCTTTGATTAAAAAATCAAATAAATTAAATAAATGCCAACATTCACTGTCACTCTTCTTGCAGTTTAATGTCAACGCCTTTTTCAAGCCTTAAAATCTAATTGCTATCAAATTAGTTTAACTCGGATTAGATTTATTTGCAGATGAGAAGACAAAAAAATCATTGGTGATGTTTTTCGAGTCTTATACCAATTTAAATCGGTACCCATTATTATTGCTACACTGTCTCTCTATATTGGTTTGTCAAAGCGTTATAGATCGTAGTCTAAATGTGCCATAATCAGTAGAGGATTTACATATAAGCTACACAAGCTATAGCTTAGGACCTCCACTTTCCTGGGGCCCCTCAAAAACATTGTCCTAGTGAGCAATTGTCATATTAACTTGAATATACTGCATCACTATTTGTCTCAATGCCGCACGTCCGTTTAATACATAAATAGAGACTAGGAACTAGGATGTTGTTGGAAAAGTCAAAATAATTTATTCTTTATCCAATAAAGTTTTAATAGAATTTTCTCTTATTTTCTATTTTTAACCGACTTCAAAAAAGGAGGAAGTTATCAATTCGATTGAATTTTTGTGTGTCTATGTTACTCGATTTCTTCGCCAATTGTGAACAGATTTTTTTGCATTGTATACATACATAACAAAAAAGGTCCAAATCCAATGAAATTTATATTGTACCAATTGGAAACTATACTGAACCCAATGCAAAAAAAATCATCAAAATCTGTTCACAATTGGCGAAGGAATCGAGTAACGTAGACACAAAAAAATTCAGTCGAATTGATAACTTCCTCCTTTGTATAAGCAGAGGCGACTGTGGGTCAGTGGATAGAGTGCTGGATCCTGATTTGAAAATCACTGGTTCGAGACCAAGTATCGGGAGATAGATATTTGCAGTCGCCTTCTCTTGGAAAGATAATGGCAACCTACCAAGATTACAATTGCCAAGTAACCTCTCCAAATTAGCCGTTCGGAACCGGCGTTAAAAAGTAGGTCCCGCATATCTGTGTAAAACAACTAAACACCCTTAGCACAGATATATGTGGAGAGGCGCCGACACCCGTTTCGGGTATGGGAGTCTAAGAAGAAGAAGATGTAGGTATACGCATAACTTCTTTGTTTATGAACCGATTTTAATGATTCTTTTTGCGTTTAAATCAGTATAGCTTTAATGTAGTCAAAATACCTAATTATTTATTTATTCATTCATTTTTATGTATGTTCAGCAAGAACTTTTTGCTGCGTGGAGCGATTTCGATGATTCTTTTTTTATTGGGAAGGGGGTACCTTAGGGGTGGTCCCATATTAATTTGGTCAAGTTCTGATGATATGATCAATGACAAAATAACAGAAATATCCAATTCTTATGAGCAAATAATCGAAATTATAATAAATAAAATCTTTTATAAAAAAACAATCTTAAAACAGTCATTTAAAACCCGCTAACGTTTGGAGAGAATTTCTTATATTTATGAATTGAATTTTATTATCATTTTCTGATTCATTCGCTCAACGGTTTCTCTTACGAGATGCATGCAAAATATTATCTAGAGACAATATTATTAACATGACTAGAAAGAGAAAAATAAAAATATTTTTAGAAAAAAAACCCACTTCAAAAAAATTACATTCAACAAATAAAATATTAACAACTCAAAAATAAAATAAAATGCACTAAAAGGTGCATTAAAATAATTATCTAATTTAGTTACAACTAAACGACGAAACTTTTACATTAAATCACTTTTTGAAGTCGATGCTAAATAAACTATATAAGCGAGCTCTCGCGATGTTGTCATCAAAACACACCAAACGTACTAAGTAAGATCCGTCGAGTGCGATTCATCAAATCTATTTGTTCGGCACCGACTTCAAAAAGTGATTTCATGTAAACATTTTGTCGTTTAGATGTAACTAAATTAGATAATTATTTTATACCTTTTAGTGCATTTTATTTGATTTTTGAGTATCTAATATTTTTTATTTGTTGAATTTAATTTTTTTAAAGTCGGTTTTTTTTCTAATTTTTTTGCTATTTTTAGAGATCACCAATCAGAATTTACAATAATTGAGTGGAAAATTTTAGGATTTCTTACTGAAAATGGTAAACAACTTCTGGTTAGAGGTGAGACTTTTAGGGTTGTTGACAGTAACCAATGCTAGTTTGACGATGTTTTAAAACCTAACTAACAGCTTGTTGTTAACTACATGCGCACGAGTATGTTGCAGGAAATATTAGTCGATTTTAGTAATCTGAGTATGGAAGACGATAAACTGCGATCTCTTTCCTTCAAAGAAATTAATCGACCAATTTTCCAATGTCAAAAGTAGAAAAAATACTATAATGATTTTGATGTTCTTGATGTGATTGAATATATTTAAATCGAAAATATAATATATATATAAGGGGTTAAAAATAAAATGAGAGAGTCTTCTTGTTGTTTTAAATAAAATAATTTTTAATTATTTCTAGAGACTATAGTTTCGAAGGCATTGCCTTCATCATCAGTCTATCACAAATATTTCAGTATTTAGTTACAAATTAGTTACAAATTACAAGAGGAAACATGAAGAAAAAGACATTATATATTTTTCAAAATTTTCAATGTATAAATCTTAATTTGTAACTAATTTGTAACTAAATACTGAAATATTTGTGATAGACTGATGATGAAGGCAATGCCTTCAAAACTATAGTCTCTAGAAATAATTAAAAATTATTTTATTTAAAAAACAGAAGACTCTCTCATTTTATTTTTAACCTAAAATAAAAACAATTCTGTTACCATCGACAGTGAAATCTTTTATTCAACTAATATAATATATAATTTTAATTTTGTAAATAATTATTTTCTTTGCATAAGTATTAATGTTTATTATACGTATATAATGAGATAATAATAAGTGTAATTTTTAGATTTTTTACAATTAAACTTTTTTGTGTGTGAGGTGGGGAAGCAAAAAATTGTGTGCCTAGGGACCCCGCAATACCTAAATCCGGCCCTGCCCATAATTATGAAAGTGGTTTAAGTAATTGATTGTTAGTTTCGAGAAATTTACTGTTTTATAAAATAAACAAGATTCGAATTCTGTATAATGAGTCAACTAGAAATCCACTTAAAGGTTCAATTTTATTAATTAATATGTTGTTGTAGGGAAATAAGGACAATAGCTGATGCAAATATTTTTTTATTTTATGCCAACGTTTCGTCAACTTTGTTGACTTCCTCAGGGCTCAAACAAATGAATTTCTTTGTATATTTGTCAATTTATAAATATTCATTCTTAGCAAACACATATAGGCACAGATTGAAAATATTTCCTATTTAAATCTTTAGATGACTAAGCACACTTGTGATATAATGGTGAAAAGTATTGTAATATTGTTGTTATCACTGAAAAGAGAGACAAATGGGAGCCGAGTTATACTCACCCATCAATAACTATTCATTACCCTGAAGAAGGAGAGAAAAGGTCTCCGAAACGTCGGTATTTGAATAAAAATTTAAATAATTTGGACTGCCTTTCATTATAATCTACTTATTTTGCTTACCAGTCCGTCTTTCTAAGAGAATAAATAAAATTAAATATGTTGTAATATTACAATAAGGGTATGTAATATTACTAAAAACTTTTGAGGCTCGACTTCCCATTTTTTATAGTAAACATAGATAAGAAATTGTTAACAGTAATTTATTCAATTTGCCAGAAAAATAAAATAAAAATCTATAAAAATTCAAAAATTAGATTAATATAAGCATCTACTTTTGATAAAAATAATTTTGAATGACGTAAATTATTTACTTTAGATTAAAAATCCCTTTAAGTGTGATTCAGACCACATATCGAGGGCTTATATCTTCTAAAATACCAATATGTTTTTATTTGTCGTTAAAGAGAGTGATTTTTTTTTTTTGAATTTCTTCATTATTTTAATTAATTAAGCTACTTCTGAGCACCAACAAGTACATCAATTACCTAAAAATGGTCTCTTTGGGTCTCGCTCACACCGTGATTTTAAGCCAATAAAATATAAAAAATTAAGGCTATTTCTTCTTAATATGATCTTTAAAAAGGATACTTTAAAGCCCATGAAAAAAATATTTTTTATTTTTATTATTTCTTTAATCGTATATTCCAGTATGTATGTGTAGGCAAAAAGATGTCCTATATTTATTTTCTGAAAGGGCCGTATTTTGAATGGTGTAATAATTAAATTAAATAATAAATATTAACTAAAAAACTTCATTCGTATGGAATTGGATAAAATTAAAAACATAGAGATTTTTGTAAATGGGCCAGACGTTTCATAAATTTATTTTGACTTCCTCAGCGGCTCATTTTATCACCCTATGTCAAAATTACAATAGTAAAATTGTTGAATGATAAAATGAGTCACTGAGGAAGTCATAATAAATTGACGAAACGTCTGGGCCATTTAATAAAAATCCTTTATCTTTTTAATTTTATCCAATTCCCTACTATTCCTGTTATAAATTAATTAAAACATTGGGAGGTAGCTCTCATGCCTTATCACCATAATGACGGTGATTAAGCGAGAGGCCCTAAGTTCAAGTCTCACTCAAAAAAAAAATTGACCAGCTATAATCGTGCTCTTGAACTAATAATAAGTATTATTAGTAATATTAAATAAAATATCATACTATTATATATGATCTTGCTAAATGGACTAATATTTGAGGCCAAAGAAAAAGACTCAAATAATAACATTTTTTTAGTTTTCTGTAAAAGTCTTGTGTGATTTTCGAAAAGTATTTGAAACCTTCAAACCAGTTACCAAAAAAATTACGATTTTTAATTTAATTTAAAAAAATAAGAAGAAAATGTATCTTACATTTCACATCGAGTCGAAAAGTATCGCTCTCTCCTTCGCCCTCGGAGTTGGTGGCCACACACGTGTAGATCCCGGAGCTGTTTCTCGCCACGGATTGAAGGACAAGCGTTTGGTTGCTCATTATCACTCCTCTACTATTGCTCAATGGTTTTCCCTAAACAGAAAAGAAATAAGGGATTCCCATGTTATTCTTTAAAATTGCATTTGGAAAATTTATAAAATACAAAGAAAATATAAATTGGAGTGAAAATTGAAAACTTTTGCAAGATTGCGGATAGGTAATTTTTGGCTATTGAACAATTTCAGATAGAAAGCTGAATCTTGGAATTTCAGCTAATTTATTACAATTTGTGAATTCAATTTTTTGATTGAAATGAAGCTATGTAGCTTGAAGGTCAAACTTGTTGTTAATTGATAATTTCTTGTAATTCATTTGTATTAATTTTTAACCGACTTCAAAAAAGGAGGAGGTTCTCAATTCGACTGATTTTTTTTTGTGTCTATGTTACCTGATATCTTCACCAATTGTGAACCGATTTTGATAATTTTTTTGCATTGGGTTCAGTCTAGTTTCCGATTGGTCCCGTTTTTTTTCATTGGTATTGGACCTTTTTTGCTATGTTTGTTTAGGCATAACTTCTTTGTTTATGAAACGATTTCGATGATTCTTTTTATATTGGAAAGAGATTACGTTAGGGGTGGTCCCATATTAATTTGGTCAAGTTCTGAAGATATGATCAATGACGAAATAACGTAAATCTCCAATTCTTATGAGCAAATAATCGAAATTATAATAAATAAAATATTTTATAAAAAAAGCAATCTTAAAACGTTAATTTAAAACCCGCAACCGTTTCTAGAGAATTTCTATATTTATGAATTTAATTTTATTATCATTTTCTGGAGAGGATGGAAAAAAGGAGAAGTTAATTGGATGGATTAATTTCCGCAATAATGGTATTGGAATAATTATCGGAAAAGAGGTTTTTTTCTATAATTAGATTTTTCCTCTTATTAAAAACAAGGACTAAAGATGAATCAAGGACACTCGATGGTGCAGAAGTAATCTCCGGAGTCGAAGCTAAAATACAATGTATACATTAATTAATGTAAAATAATTGGTTTAATAAAATTTATAAAAAAAAAAAAAAATCATTTTCTGATTCATTCGCCCGACGATTTCACTTACGAGATGCATGCAAGGTATTATATTAAGTCACTATTAATAACATCACTAAAAAGAGAAAAATAAAAATAATTATTATAAAAAATAAATAAAACCGACTTCAAAAAAATTAAATGCACCAACTAAAATAATAAGAACTCAAAAATAAAATAAAATGCGCTAAAAGGTATAAAATAATTATCTAATTTAGTTACAACTAAACGATGAAATTGTTATATGAAATCACTTTTTGAAGTCGGTGCTAAACAAACTATATAAGCGAGCGTACCCGCCAGTCGTACTAAGTAAAATCCATCGAGTTTGATTCATAAAATCTATATGTTTGGCACCGACTTCAAAAAGTGATTTCATATAACAATTTCATCGTTTAGTTGTAACTAAATTAGATAATTATTTTATACCTTTTTAGTGCATTTTGTTTTATTTTTGAGTTCTTATTATTTTAGTTGTTGCATTTAATTTCTTTGAAGTCGGTTTTATTTTTGTAGTTAAATTGTATTGAGATTTGGTTGACCTAACATCTGAAGACTTGTGTCTCTAAGCAGGTCGAGTAATAAATATTTATTTATTTATTTTTTATGGAGATTCGGACATTTTAGCACTTGAATAAATTCTCTATGTCCTTGCTTTCTCGATGAGTTATCCTGGTTTTCCAGTCAGACACAAAGACCGATCACGGCGTAAAGAACTACAAAAACTAGTCCCAAATGTGTATCTTATTAATACAAACTTTTCGACCAAATTTCATATCATCACCTTATAACTGTTCCAGAGTTACCTATATTATAATAAGTTCAATTTTTTATGATTTATTAATGATCAGAAAATATAAATCCAAAAATCTAATCAATTTTTAACTAAAAAATATTTAATTTAATATATGACTCCCATAATATTTTAGAATACTGTTGAAAATATTCAAAAATCAATGTAAAAAACAGCTGTTACCATACTAATTCTTTCATACTGTGGCGGCCCGCTCTCGCTCATGGCGACGAGCCTTGAGACACGGCAGCAGGCCGACTCAGGCTCGGATCAGTTGCCGTCGTTTACGCGCGAGTGAGCTCTTCCATCACCCATGCTATAATTAAAAGCGACTCGATTCCGACTGGAGGAAGCGAACGGATTCGAAGAAGCGAATCTGGAGGGGCCACCGCCATCCAGCAGCCCCTCCCCTGCACGCGCCCTATATGAGCAGCGCAGCCTACAGCTCTGCACTCAGCAGATTGATAGGACCCCATCGACTTGCATGGGGGGCTGCAACATCAAGCGCCACACAGCACTCACCACGAGCTAGCCCAATGCATACCAACCAAATGTATATCAACTTCAAAAATGTTTAAACTCGGTTATCTTAATTAATTTAAACTAATTTTTTAAATTAAAAAGTTGTAAAGTTAGAGGATGTATGGTTTCTCAATCTGAGATTTTTTCAAAAAGCTTTTCTGTCTCAAATACCTCAATTATTATTTTCAAACTTTGAAAAAACGACGTTTCGGAGAATCCTTTTCAGGATTTAAAAAGATTCAATGAAGGAACCTTGTAACCACTACTTTATTGTCTTCTACGGTATATTATTGTTTCTTTTGATTTATAACTTGCCAATATATATTAAAATAATTTTTGTAAGAATTAAATAATTATTATTGGGAAACAAATTTTATTTATAAAAATTTAAAAACATCTAAGATTTTATTTTATATATGGTATACATCATTATAAAGTTTTAAAATAATTTATATTGAACTAGATGTATGACTGCAGTGCTTCGTTCTTTTCTTTACGTTCTAAATAAAATTTCAAGTGTCCTCCCAGTAGTTCCTAAGAAATCGTGAATAACTGGAAGACACGTTTTTAATTAATTCACCCTTTAAAAATTTGAATTAAAAAAAAACATTGAAAGCATTTACATTTTACAACTAAACTTTCTACCAAATTTCATGTTATTATCTCCAGTAGTTCCGGAGAAATCATGATTTCTAAAAATGCAACGATGATATTTGATTAATTTATGAGTTTTTATCTCTTTTTTAACTTTTTTATACATATTCCCACACCATTAATTAATTTTAAACATATTTTGAATTTACATCTTTAAACGTTAAACGATTTCCACTGTATATTTGTCTCTTTTTACTTGCATTAAGTGGAGGACATCATCTTTGAATCAAATAATTTATCTCTAAAATTGATTATTTTATTCTATATGAAAACATTTTTTTTCGAGAGATTATTGAGGACAAGATTTCTTTTTAAATTTCTCAATGAATATCATCCGATATACATGTTCATTCCCGTTAATCAATTATTTCTTAAATTTGATGTCAACATTATTTATGAGTGTATCGGAAGTTTATAATTTCGTTCACCACACAAGATAAATGGTGAAATATTGAAACAGAAAAAAATGAAAGGAAAAAGAGAGGATTTTTTTGAGAATTAATCAAAGGGATGCCAAAATCAGCTCATTTTTCTCACTTTTTACTCTGAATGAAGAATTTCATAATTATATATCGGAATATTTTTTTTCTATCCAATCTATTAATGGTTGACTCTTCATGTACACTTTTAATTTCTTCTACGTAAAAAAGAATTCCAATAGAATTGTAATAATTTTCATTCAAAGTGTAAAAAGAGTTGAGAGAATAAAAGAAATAAATTAAATTATTAGATTTAGTTTGTGGGGGGATTTTTTGAGTGGGATGAAATCATATTAACCAATCCAGATTGTAGATCCCAAGTTTCAAAAGTCAACAGTCTGGATTCAAATTTTTCTATCCTAAATGGATTAAAATTAAGGTGATTCCATTCAACTTCACGGTAGAATGGATGCAATATGTTCGCAATATGATTTTTGAAATATTTTTTCGATTCGCATGTTATAGTTATATTTAGATATATCTTTTATAACAATTCCATGTGCAGGGATGAGGTTATGAAAGTGTCTTCAGGTACGAGAATTTTAAATATGTCTTCGTGCATTTCTGGTAATATTCGGACGCTTTCAATACGAAATTTTACTACAGACACATAAGTGAATTAAATATACGAGGATAAGTCAAAAATTATTTACACTTTTCGTTCTACAACTTTATTAAACTAAGATATGTGTACAACAGATACATTATTTTTCGATATAGCCTGCACCTTTAGCAATGCACTTGGTCCAGCGAGCCAAAAGCTTCCGGATGCCTTCCTGGTACAAGGTTTTCGGTTGGTCATGAGCCCACTTTTCCACCTCATCCCGTTCGTTGTGGATAATGTGATAGCCAGAACCGTGACTAATGTTTAAAGAAGATGCTACCTTATCTATGGCAACTCGCCTATCTGCTGTAATCATCTCTTGAGCTTGCTGAATGTTGTCGTCAGTGGTCGAAGTTGACGGTCGCCCAGCTCCCTCTTTTTGTATTACGCTCGTTCGACCACTTTTAAACATTTCGATCCATAAAAAACGCTTTTACGAGATAAAGCACTTTCCCCGTATTGTGACAAAAGTCTCCGGTGAATTTCAGCACCTTTCACACCCTCTGACCACAAAAATCTGACCACTCCTCGTTGCTCCTCTTTGGTGCAATCTGATAGCGGAGCTGACATGCTTATGCTGTTGTAGCTAGACGACAACTGACGCGATCGTGATTAAATTCCGCACACGTGACCACAGACGCGCCAACTCAACGCATGCGCATGCGGCCGCCTCCTATCTTAGTTTAATAAAGTTGTAGAACAAAAAGTGTAGGTAATTTTTGACTTATCCTCGAACAAATGAATGATAATCAATATGTTGTATATGGAAGTAGGTATTGCAATAGTGCAGAAATTTAAATCTTTACAAAGAGAAATCAATGAGGTTGTTTGAGGCAAATAAACATATACATACTATATATATTTATAATGAATTTGTTTATTTGAAACTATATTTTCGAAGGTTTGACCTTCATCATCCGTATTTTTAATTAGAATTCTGTTATTTCTCATGGGCTAAAATACCTTATTTGATGTAGGTAAATTCGTTTCGTTATAAGAGTTAGCTAGTTACTTAACAAACGATTATATACATAGAGGTACATACTCGTATTATAGGTATATGTTTATTTGCACCAAGCAAAGGAGAACCTAATTGATTTCTCTTTATGAATCAAGAACTCTACTACTCGGAAAACAAAATTTTTCAAAATTAAATCTTTACATTTCAAGATGCTCTCGAGTACAAAAAATAGCTTTTAAATCAAAAGTGAACATTTCAAGCATAGGTTCGTTCTCTGCAAATATTGATAATGATGGTAACTTTTTTCTGAACAAATAATTTGAGACTGTGAGCGATATTGCTATGGTTTTAAATGGTTCTAGTAAATGCATATATAAAGTGTTCGATTGGCGTACTTAGTATGAATTATAGGATTTTTGGACATTTACCATTATTACAGTGTACTCTTCAATTAATTTAGTTATGCAATTATTTCTTTCGATTAAAAAATTAGTTTTATATAAGACTTCTTGCTTTGTGTGTTATATACTCGATTCTGATTTTTGCCTATTACTCTAAAAAGTATCGTCTCCTGGAAAAATTATTCACACGAGTTGTTTCCCATTGCCTTCCACTAGATTTTGTGAAGCTCCTTAAATTTGTCAGAAGGGAAAATTTTTCTGAGTGGAACGGGATTCAATTCCAAGTAAACACGATTGGAATTCGATCACCTTATCCATCCATCATTACGTCTTTGTTTCATTCTTCGGTCATTCTCAAGATTTAGTTACGCTACTCTGATTTTTTTCATTAGATCCATTTGTTGATATTTTGTACCCCTACAATCGTCATCCCCACGTTAATAAACAAAATGTTATATTGAAAACCGTTCTTTAGGTCGATTCTATACCTATTTGTTTGTTATTGTCATAATATACAATTAATTAAAAATATTAAAATAAGAAAATAAATAAAACTAAATGTGACAAGGTGAAGATAACTTGGTTAGTTATGATAAAAGAAGGCTGAAAAACAAGTTACTAAATACATTTTCATATCTGCTATGATTATTAAATTTAATATGGCAACAATAATTCATTTTGTTGTTATTTTGAATATGAGACTATATAGTAGTTTATGGTATTCTGGCTTATTTAAGATAACCCGGACACTATTAGTGCCTTTACACCTACAATGATATTTTACGAGAATATACAATAACTGGCTTCTCATCGTCTCCCAGGTTTAAAGCGGAGTTTAATAATATCGTCTGACCATGTTTAGTCATAATTTTAGAAATCGGACTTTTAAGCAAAATAAAATATTATGGGCCGATTTGTCCACCTTCGTTCAAACTACCTTCTTAGAACCTTTATCTAATAGTTATGTGAGTAACAATTTAAAATTATAGCCAAAGATGAACACAATCTGATGGCTATTTTGACTTTAAGGTTAAGTTGAGTTTAATTCTAGTTTGACGCGAGATTAACACATCCGCCATAAATAGGCATAATAAAAGTTCATATTTAGCCTGAATCAAATTATGCAAGTTAAAATTATTTCTTATGATTATTTTCCACTTTTATCTAAATATAAATTTATTTTAAGTTTTTAAATTTAAAAGTATTCTCCAATATCCATTTTTTTTTTACTCTAATTTACTTATACAGTAAAACCTTGTTATCCGGACCGCCGGATTACCCGGATCTGATTTTTTTATTTTAATGTTCACATAAATATTTTTTTTTTTTTTTTGGCTTTTCGGCCCTTCTAGCTATCAGCCAATTTACGATACTGATATTAAATTAAGACTTCTATTCAGGGATCAGATTTTTAGCCGGTTGCCTCGAGTTGAATTCGAACCCGGGTCCACTTGATTAGCAGGCTAAGCCCTCGGCTAACCCTACCCCCACATAGATAATAAATTTATTAGCAAGAATGTAATTATAATTTCACCAAAAATGTATTTTTTTAAACAATTCTATGTAATTATGATATAAACATGTTTTTTTTATCTTAATAAATTCAAATTCGCTTATTTGAGGATTTGTTTTGTTTTTATTACCCATATTTTTTTTTAATTTACCCTATCTTTTTTATTGATAAAACCGACGTTTTCAAAAATTTTCTTTGCTTTATTTTATAATCTATGTAAAATTAATTGATAGAGACTAATTTTCAAGTCTTCGCCTTTATATTCAGTCTTATTTTATAATTTATTTATTTATTTTTATTTATTGAGCATGATCATATTTGAATTATGTTTCGTTCATAAGTGGGCTGTTCATTCATTTATTTCCCTTCACAAAAATTCAATTGCGCCTGGAAAGTGGTTCGATATCCATTCGAATAGAATAGAATAGAATAGAATATTTATTTGCAAAGAAATAAGTAAATACATTGTAGGTATATGTAAAAAAATTTAAACTAATTAAAGACAATAAAATAAATCAAATGTTCGGATAAATCATATGTTCGGATTATTCGGTTTGTCTTTGGTTAGTCCGGATAAACGAAGTTCTACTGTAATTAGAAAACATAAAAACAGATTATGTTAAAATAGAAATTTAATTATTTTCCATTTTTCTGTACACGTTGATAATATTAGTATTTTGGATTGGCAGATGGTGCGAAATAAGTAGTTTCTGAGACATCTAGACTCTAGAGCAGGGGGTCTTCAAACTATATACCCCGGTGCACAGTGTACACCGATGAGAAATTTCACGTGCACCGCGAATGAATTGGTTATTTTACTAAAAAAAATATTAAATCTTCAAAATAAATAAATAAAAAAGCTATATAATAAAAAAATCATTAGAAACTAATCTAATGATTAGATAATTAAGCGGTATCACAGGTATTATGTAAATTCTAAATATACTGAAGTTGTTATTTTCTACGTTTTGAGAGATATGCACCGGGGAACTTTTACTGAAAATTTTGTGCACTGATCTTGGAAAAAGTTTGAAGACCCCTAGAGCATGTATAGGATCTAGACTCTTGGTGAAAACTTAAGTTTTAAACCTTACGAAATTCTAGTACACTAGAGCCCCGAAAAATTCAAACTAATTAGAGCTGAGGGAACCTCGAACAACTGAGATTACACAAAAATAAAAACAAAATAAGAGATAATGTGTGAACAAACGCTTAGTGAATATAATAATGTATACTTGTCCTAGATATGGGGCAAGATTAAAAAACGTGAATTTACATTTTAAAGAAATTATCTAGTCTTGTATTTTAAAATAGAGTCCCACATTTGAGCAGAAATGTCTTAATCAGGTTCGAATTACACGGAACTTTGAACTACCTATGATCGAATTACTGTTTTCAAGCTTGTATTCATACTTTCATAGTGTAATTGAAGCTTTAGGCAAAAAAATAATTTAATACCAAATTTTAAGCAAAATAAATAAAAATTTAATTTGAAAATATGAATAAGCTCAAAAAATTTCCTTAAAATTTCTCTATAAAGGACCTTTCACTTTAATAGAACAAGTTAATATAATACGTATATTGGACATTATTAATTTTTTTTTTACTTTACTTAATGAGGTATTGTATGATCATGTATAAAAAAGTAATTTTTGATTCGTATTTTCAAAATATCTCAAAAAATGATGAAACTATTTTGATTTAAAAAAATTGAGCGATTTTACGGCGTTTTGCTCTATAATAAAGCCTTTTGTATGGAAAAATTTATATTTTAAGAGATAGTAATTATTTTTTCAAATTGTCTCTTAGTGGGTTAGTGCGTGAGTGCTTTTGTTAACAAATTTTATGGTCTCTAGCTCAAAAATCTCTAAAAAACAAAACGAAATTTTATATTTTATATTGAGATTAAAAGCTGATTTGTTTATGGTTGGAATCAGACCTAAAATTTTCGGGGGATGGTAATTAAACCCTTTGTCCTAAATGGACTAAATTTTTCACAGTTAGCATTTAAGACAAAAATCCGGGTCGTGAAATGACCTAGGGGAGCCCCTTTATGATAAAACATGAGACATCACATATTTTTATTTTTGCTTTGTGAGTCCGAGTTTGAGCCGATGTCCAAATATTGGAAAATTTAATTCTTCCTAAAATGTTAAATTTATTTTCATTATTAATCATGTCAGAAAAAAACACCGCCAAGATCAAGATGTCATCCAGAGCGAAGCCCCCTGAGGGCATCTAGTTTTAAATAAAATAATAACGTTTTGAAAAGAATTCATTTTTTTCTAGAAATTATTTATTTATTTTTTTGTGCTTTTGTTGTTTTGACGCCTGAGGCAGTTTTCTCAGTTGTTTATATTTATACTTATCATAATTAAATTCTACCCACGTCACTTGTTAAATATATAATTATATAGTATATACAGCGCTATAGTGGAGGGTATACGTCGTATACACTGTGGTTTGATCTGAGCAAATAACCCATACCCTGTGTTAGTTGAAAATTTAAAAAATTTTGAGACATTAATTTTTTGAATATTTACATAAATATTTTAAACTGTTTCAATTTGCTTTTAAAATGATGATTTTTTAAAAAATACTCTACTAAAATATTTTATTTTATTGTAAGTATATAGCGTACTAGCTGCAAGGCCCGCCTTCGGCGGCCCTCTTACTAGCCAGGGGTATGCCCCCTGGACCCCAAGCCAACAAACCCACAATTTTTCTGGGGAATGTCCCTTGTAACCTTTTGCTTCTGACCCCATCAATTACAATCATAACAGAAGGTAAGAAAAATAAAATGATAAAAAAATATCCCATGAAATGGTTTATTAAATTATTCCTTTGGTCCGATAGTGACCCTTTTAGCCCCTTGAGTGCTACCCAGTCATAGTTAATTACATTCTTCATTAAATATTCAAAAATAAGCGAAAGCAATTAAAGTACAGGGGATGAAAAATGTTGCCTCTCATCCCCTTAAAGTCTCTTTTTCGTTAAGCGATCGGTCCCTTTTTTCTTAAGAATCAATTTCACTGACTTTCTCTGATAGTTTAATGCATATTAACTGTTGGACTTGTTAATTTGGAGAACATGGCTCGTTCCCTGGGCACATTTGCGTTTCATGCTTGGGCTCAGCCGTGAGCAAGCTAATTCGGCAAACCACAACTCAATTAATCATTTATTTCTCATCCCTTCGACTCTACCAAGCTCACTTCATAGAAATACATTAATTTTAATTCAACATTCCTCCAGGGAGCTTCAAGTGACCTAAGCATCTTACGAAGAGTAAATTCCTTAATAAAGCTATCATTAAACTGGGCTGTCTTTCATATTTACTCTGCTGATAAGGATATTCATAATGAGAAGGGTTTCGTAAATTAAGAATACATTAATTAATAAAGAGTAGAGGAATAATTTGAAGTTTAGGCAGTTTTCAATCTTGCATCAACACACATAAAATTAGATATTCACGAAAATTAGCGGCGCAAGTTAACGGGGAAGAAAATGTATTATTTTTATGGGAGAATAGAGTTTGTTTACCCGGCAACTTTCTGCCACTAGACGCCAGAAGGGGTGGGTGAATTGGTTATTAAATTAAATGTAAAAATTAATTCTGTATAACAGGAAGATAAGTCACGCCTATCGTGATTTTTGCCAATCAAACCAAAATTATGAAAGTTGAAAATGTTAAGATCAAAATTAAATCATCTTTTGATAGAATAATAACTACATCGAGTAAAACTAAAATATATGTTAAAGAGTTTTTCCCTTTTTACTTGATAAAAGTTTATAGGTACATATTTAATTTTATCAAAAAATAGTATCGGGTGAAATCACATAGAATTAGGAGATTCTAAACTTTTTTCAATTAAAATTTTTCCATGGCGCCCTGCTCTAAGAAAAAGTACATACTTATATAAAAACAAATACCGTATTTTGTCCCTCTAAATACTCTTGTATTAGAATCGATAAAAATATCTTGAGAATTAATAGTTTATTTTTCTATGAAAATCAAAAATTCAGATCATAGGGGGGACCCTTTGTATATATTTCTGATTTTTTCGAGGGTGTCAAAGTTAAATTGTTCGCTTTATATCAAAACAAATACCGAATTTGGTCTCTATAAATACTCTTATATATAGAATCGATAAAAATATCTTGAAAATTAACAGTTTATTTTTCTATAAAATTCAAAAATTCAGACCATAGATGGGAACCTTTGTATATATTTCAGATTTTTCGAGGTTGTCAAAGTTAAATTTTTCGCTTTATATCAAAACACATACCAAATTTGGTCTCTCTAAATACTCTTGTATTATTTTCCATTTTTGATGTTTTGAATATTAATGGCAACCTCTACTGAAAACGTGGAAGAATCGACTTAAAATCAAAAAGACTAAATTCTTTTTGATTTTAAGTCGATTCTTCCATTTTCAGTAGAGGTTGCCATTAATAATCAAAACATCAAAAATGGTATGCAATAAGGTTATTCCTCTAGTATTAGATAAGAATCGATCGTTATTTTTGATTTTAAGTCGATTCCTCCATGTCTTCAGCAATGGTTACCAATAATAATCGAAGGGTCAAAAATCTAATCTAGAATTGTTATTCCCCAAGTAATAGATGAGAATCAATCGCTATTTTTGATTTTAAGTCGATTCCTACATGTCATCAACAATGGTTACCAATAATAACCGAAATGTTGAAAATCCAATGTAGAATGGTTATTCCTCGAGAATTAAATGAGAATCGATCATTATTTTTGAATTAAAGTCAACATGAGCTGCAAATTGCAAATGATATCTGATTAATAATAAAGGAATAAACATATTAATATTTCAAATGAATTTGGATAAAGTTTAGCAACGATCCGTTGCAGTTTATTTTTCTATGAAAATCAAAAATGGGGGGTCGCGAAGCTTCACTATAAAGGGGTCACGAAGCCTCAGTAAAAAAAGAAAAAAAAACAAAGATTAAAAATATACCCAGTTTAAGGCATTCCACACCATATCGGACGGTTTAAAAAATTTTAATTTTTCATTTCCTTCATTTTTTTGACATTTTTTACTACCCATCAAAAAACTCTTCCTGGTAAATTGTGAAATTTTTTTGATCATCTGTTTAAAAATATCAAATTTCGTTTTTTCGCTCATAACTTCTACAAAAATAGCCCAAATTCAATTCCGTCCGATTTGGCGTGAAATGCTCTATTTTTATTAAGAAAATTTCTCAGACCTCGCTTCTCCAATAAAAGAATGAGTCGACGAAAACGAATCGACAAAAAATATCTCTGTTATAGGTAGTTAATTGTGTATTTATGAAAATTAATAATAATGTTGTTCGGATTTGATATTTCTAACATAATAAAAATACAGGTTCCAAACAGCAGGGGGTAGGGGGTCGCGTAATTTTCACTTCTCCAATACGAGACGAAAACGAATCGAAGAAAAATATGTCTGTTATAGGTACTTAATTGTGTATTTAGCCAATACCTAATAATTATAAAAATTAATAATAATGTTGTACGGATTTAATATTTATAACATAATAAAAATACAGGTTACAAACAGCAGAGGGTAGGGGGTCGCGTAATTTTTTTTCATACTAAGGGAGTCGAGTCATGAAAAA
Source organism: Forficula auricularia (assembly GCA_024734495.1). NCBI lineage: Eukaryota > Metazoa > Arthropoda > Insecta > Dermaptera > Forficulidae > Forficula > Forficula auricularia. The sequence goes on from JALMQS010000106.1 coordinate 4,954,223, forward strand.
GGTTGAAAAACACTGATTTATATATCTCTCAAAAATAAATAAATATAATATATCAATTTTCTTACTGAGACTTCGCTGGTTCAACTGGTGAAGTCAATTAAAATTGTACGTTTATCCAAATTTGTTTTCTTATATTTCAAGCTCATGTATAAAAGTTATAATAAAATTACACAATTATTATGTGATGTTTGTGACTTAAATTAATTTGTAAAAGAAAATTTAGACTGTGAGAGAGGAGGGAGAGAGAAGGATACCAATCGATTTGATTGGGGAATAATGGAATTTAAATAATTATCGGAAAAGAGGTTTTTTTATCTAATTAGATTTTTCCTCTTACTAAAAACAAGGACTAAAGATTAATAAGGACACTCGATGGTGGAGAAGCAATCTCCGAAATCGAAGCTAAAATACAAGGTATACATTAATTAATGTAAAATAATTGGTTTAATAAAATTTATAAAAAAAAAAAAAAAAAAATTTAGACTGTGAGGAGAGGAAAAGAGGAGATGGAGGATACCAATCGATTTGATTGGGGAATAATGGAATTTAAATAATTATCGGAAAAGAGGTTTTTTTATCTAAATTAGATTTTTCCTCTTATTAAAAACAAGGACTAAAGATCAATAAGGACACTCGATGGTGGAGAAGCAATCTCCGAAATCGAAGCTAAAATACAAGGTATACATTAATTAATGTAAAAATAATTGGTTAAAAAAAAAAAAAAAAAAAAAATTTAGACTGAGGAGAATGGAGGATGAGAGAAAATAACCAATCGACTTGATTGGGGAATAATGGAATTGAAATAATTATCGGAAAAGAGGTTTTTTTATCTAATTAGATTTTTCCTCTTATTAAAAACAAGGACTAAAGATGAATAAGGACACTCGATGGTGGAGAAGTTATCTCCGGAATCGAAGCAACAAATACAATGTATACATTAATTAATGTAAAATAATTGGTTTAATAAAATTTATAAAAAAAAAAAATTTAGACTGATGGGAGGAGAGGAGATCTAATATGGAATTGGAATAATTATCGGAAAAGAGGTTTTTTTATTTAATTAGTTTTTCCTCTTATTAAAAACAAGGACTAAAAAGATGATCAAGAACGCTCGATGGTGGAGAAGTAATCTCCGAAGTCGAAGCTCAAATACATTAATTCATGTAAAATAATTGGTTTAATAAATTTTGACTGGCGAAAAGAGAGTGGGAATCGGAATTGGAATAATTATCGGAAAAGAGGTTTTTTATCTAATTAATTTTTTCCTCTTATTAAAAACAAGGACTGAAATGATGATCAAGGACACTCGATGGTGGAGAAGTAATCTCCGGAGTCGAAGCTAAAATACAATGTATACATTAATTAATGTAAAATAATTGGTTTAATAATAAATTTAAAATTTAGACTATAGATTATTCTGCAAATCATTTAGTTGTACCTTAATTATATATTAATCGACATTTTCTTTGCCATAATCACCCCGAGAGCTAATATAAAATTATTAACATATACTTTGCCTTAGTAAATTTAAAGGGTGAAACAAAGTGTGTTTTAATACTGATCCAGTTTTATTTCCGAAGATGGTTATAACAAAGGCTGTAATGTTACCCTGTTAAAATTATAGATAAGAAAATATTTTGACTACATTATTTTATAAAATCCCCCTCTTCGAAATAACCGAAGTATTTGAAAAAGTTTCTCTTTTATTAAATGAATTAATTTTTTTTCAAAATATGTTTACTTAAATAATATTTCATACAAGAGAAGACGTAATTTGGAATTTTTATTTTAGAATTTTAGCTAATTCTTGAGTTCGACCAGGAGAGAAGATTTAAGAGTTATCAAACTCTTGCTGATTTTATTTAAAGGCATAAAATGTGCCAAGTAAATTTTTGTTCGAGAGTTATCTAATTTGTGTCCTTTATATGAATGTGAAATAAAAATCCAATTTGAAAAAATAAAACATCTAGAGAGTTACAGCCCCCTTAGTAGAGTGGAATTTTTCCAAAATAAATAAATAACTAAATCAAAACAACTTTTTGATGGGGTTTTTAAAAAATAATCCTGGAAAGCTTATAGCGTTATAAACATCAACTTTTACGATGTTGGTTTTAAAATTCAGTCGATTCATCTTAAAAAATATTTTATATAGCTGCTATTAAATAAAAAGAAAACCTTTAGTTAAATTGATTTTTCTTCGATGATAATGAAATAAATTATAGGGGAATGGTGGCCACTGCGGGTAAAGTGGTTACTAGCTATTTTTCTCCCTAGGATGCTGCCAAGAAGCAGTAATCGCATCAATTATTCCGCTAGTTCTCAATCTTTGTCATACTGAAGTTCGGAGCTGTTCTGATCACTTGTTTAAAAATTATTCAAGATTTTCTTTTTTTCAACGTGCTGATATAAGGGATGCCAATTTCAATAATTATTATAACTAAATACAAGTTCCTAATACATACGAGTATCAGTAACCCCTTAAAACAATGTGATTGAAGCTTTAAATGTATGTGTCGACGTAAGAGCTAGGGTTAATTGTTTAACCTGCAGAGTCGGGGGTTCTAACACCCTACCCTCCCCATGGCAATGGGCAGTAGTGAACACAGGTGTATCTTATTTTATATACATTTTTATATTAAAAAGAAAGTTTGGACTCACGCAACCTCAGACTCCCATATTCAACTTTTGAATAGTAAATATTTCTGATATTTTGGGCTTAAGGATGTTTATTATTGTCGGAGTTATTGCACTTTCTCAGCTTGCGCTGAAAACCTATTCCTTTAGATCTTGTTTGGGCTTAGGCTCGGTCGATGTGGAAAGGGAATTCACCCTAGCCCACATGATCCATCCTCCGGATAATCTTTAATTTAGGAACCTGCGCACAATGTGGCATGTTTGTAGAATAACTATCTTTTGTGTTATATTGAAGACCCATTTAGGCATATCGCATTCGCCAGATTCCTCTCAAAATTTCGCGTTTTTTTTTATAATGATATTGATATAAGAAGAAGTTGCACCAAGAAGGTACAACCTCTGTAGTCCGTGGTGGACCCTTGTAACGTGAAGATAAGGGGAGATTTAGGGATTGGGTAGCAGTCGAAGTATCTGTGGATGCTGGTCTTGAAAGATTGAAGGTTATAAGTTGCTGGAAAGATGGTCGGGGGAAGAGAGTTCCAGTCTCCAGATGTAATAGGGATAAATGAATTGGCGAATGCGTTTGTTCGATTAGTATCTAGTTTAAGCGCGTAGGGGTGTTGAATTTTAGAAAATCGTGTATTTCGCGCAAATGAAGCCTTTGGTGGGATTATCGATTTTATTTCGTCAGAACAAAAGACATGGTAATATCTATAAAAAAGGGAAAGGGCGGAAACAGATCTACGATGGGCTAGGGAGTCGAGAGTGTCAGTTAATGTAGGATCGCCTATCAGTCTGATAGCTCGCCTCTGAATTGCATCTAAGGTATTAAGAGAATACTTGGAGGCCCCTCTCCACAAATGCGAGCAATATTCAAGACAGGGGCGAATTTGAGCCTTGTATAATATGAGGAGTTGAGTGGGGGTGAAAAATCGTTTGGTTCGGAAAAGAAAGCCAAGCTTACATGCTGCAGCTTTTGCTACTGAGATAATATGGTCATTCCAAGAGAGGTCAGAACCTAAGGTGACACCTAACATTGATATTTTATTACAACTGGTTCCGCGGAAATTACCAAGGGGATGATATTGACTCTTTCCAACTTCCAAATTATCTTCATTTGAAACGCCAGGTCTTCATATTTTCTAACTTTTTCTACCCCTGTGGACTTTATATTATGTGTTAGAGGGATGGCGATATCAATGAGTGTGGCTGATTTCTCGGTCTTGTTGATGACCACAATGTCTGGTTTGTTATGAGCCACTCGTTTGTCTGTGAAGATGGGTCTGTCCCAGTACATCACGTAGTCCGCCGTCTTCAGAACCTAGTGTGAATCATACTTATAATACGGTGGTGAATCGTTCCCTAACATACCGTATTTAATTGCCAACTGTTGGTGTATCAATTTGGCGACTTATTATTATTATTATTATTATTTTATTAATTAATTACGGTCCCATATCATTATGAAAGCAGGAAAGAAATGATAAAAAAAATGTTTTTATTCTCATGGACTAATATTAGAAAAAATTAATTTTGAATAATTTCTTAAATTTCAATTAATTATAAAATTTACTGAGAACGTACCGATACTTGAAAATAATTTTCCTCTAATTGTAAGAATTACATCTGAGAAAACGCCGTTTCAATTTCTCTAATACTTTTCGAAATATTCAATTTATAAAAAATATATTCATCTTTTTTTTCATTCAAACCAATTTCTTTTCTGTTCATTAATGAATTATTTACTATGAAATGTTTTTGTTGTATTTTTTTGACTCTTAAACATTGCACTTTACGGGATATGGGAAAGTTTACATACATATTTAATTATAATTAAGAAACTTCTTACCAGTATTAAAAAAAAACTAATAATAAAAAACTAAACCAACATTAAACAATAACTAATATATTATTTAAGAAAATTTTAATTTATAGTTACAACAAAGTTTCTGAGATAATAATGAATAAATAATGAAAAATTTACACTAAAAACAAGCTGGCAACAACGGATTTATTTAACCTAAATAGTGGGTTAACTTTAATACTTTTTTGACGTTTTTTTCGCTTCATACATTGACGCTACAGCTTTCAATCGCTTATTAAGAACTTTTTTGTTTTATAAATCTCCCTTTATAATGTACTTTATTTCAATGATAAAATATATACAAACTCGGACAGTGTTACCAGATTGGTCAAACGAGCACGGGATTGGCTAGTAGTGGTACATAAACACCAAAAAATTTTGGGCTTATGAATTATGAATCCTTATTGTCTGTACTATACTCTAGCATTAGCTTTTTGCTAGTATTGTCCCGAAACAACTACTTTAAGAGGTGAAATTTAATTCAAATAAGAATATAAGAGAGGAAACTATATTTATCAAAACTAACTATTTCATTATAGATTAGAAAATTGTTTTTGCTGGTGATAACAGGAACGATTTTATAAAATAAAACCAGAGACTCTGTTCTCTGCTCTACCTGGGATGTATTAGAAAAATTGACTTTAATTTATTGACTGTTTATACATGACAGATGAGTTCGCCCAGAAGGTTTGTCATTGACCAGTTAGCATTTTCGCGTTTGGGTTCGATTCCCAAGAGGACGCAGGCCTTCGGACATGAAAACAAAATTTTCTACAACTTCTTAGATTAAGGATTGTCCAAGAGCCCATGACCCATTTTTCATGAAGTGTTTGATTCAAGTAGATATTTCACCTAGAGGTATTAATAGCATAGATGAGTAGGGAATCGGCTGTTTTCTTGATCTACCTGGGTACTGCTGCTACTGCCCATAGGAGAAAGTTGTAAAAAAATGTTCGCCAAAAAAAGTGTTTGATTCAAAATCCAACAAAACTATTCGTCAGTTAAGTTGATTTTAAATTAAAAATTTACTAAGCCAGACTCTTTGGGGGGGGGGGGGCAACAGTGAGCCAGAAAAAAGCAACTTTAGGGTTGTCTGGCTCAGTGTTGCCCCCCCCCTAAAAGTGTCTGGCTTAGTTAATTTTTAATTTAAAATCAACTTAACTGTCGAATAGTATTTGTTGGATTTTGAATCAAACACTTTTTTTTTGGCGAACATTTTTTTACAGCTTTCTCATATGCGCAGTAGCATCAGTACCCAGGTAGATCAAGAAAACAGCCGATTCCTTACTCAGCTATGCCATTAATACCTCTAGGTGAAATATCTACATGAATCAAACACTTCATGAAAAATGGGTCATGAGCTCTCCGACTAGGAGGTTCGGGACTGTTTATCATTTTTATAAGAAAATTTTCAAATTTTTACCATATCGAATCATTGTTGTATTACATATTTATTCCCGAAATTTGAAGTTGATCGTCTGTCCCATTACCGAGAAATAAATTATTGAACATTGTCCTTTTAACATGGAAGTAAATGGAGCGAGCTTTTAAAAGGGTTACTTCTATACAAATTAGACAATTTTCAACAAATTTATACAGATTTATACAAATTCAACTTTTATAAATCGAAAGATACATTTTTCAATCGATTTGACAGTCTAGTTAATTAGTTATTCATAAATGTAAAAATAAAAAGTCATTTGCAGCCAACAGAATATAACCAAAGGACAAGTGTAGAATTCCAACTCTCTTTCTTGAAATAGTTTTTGTGTTAAATAAATGTTTTTATAATGAGAAAAAATTTATCTCAATATTCTTTTTATTAATATTATCAAAACAAAGATTTTTATTCGAAATTAACCTCATTATTAACAATTTTATTTTTTATTAAAAAATTTAGTAGGCAGACTTGTCACTTGCAGAAATACAAAAGATTTTTTCGAAGATCATAGATAAGCTGTCTCGAACTCCCTTAAGCGATTTTATTTTATAGTGCACTATAACTTGCTAGAACTTCATAAGTCGTTAAACTAAAACAGCATAAATTACTAAAAAGCAAGGGCGATATTATTTTGCTTCATTTCATATTTATTTAGTTGCCTTGGAATATTGACTTGTTTTGCGCCATTTTTACCTCCCTCTAGAAAGGACTTATCTTTTTGTATTCAAAGCAGTTTTGCTTTTTTAAAATAAAAATTGCATAACTAGATAAATAAAGAATAAAATAAATAATACGTAAAAATATTTTCTAAAACAATATTTCTGTACATACCTACAAAGCAGTATTGTGTGTTTAAATTGCTTTGCTTTGTGAATTTGCTCTATAAGAGAAAACTGAATTTACTTGAAGGATTCTAAGCTAATTGAATTGTGTCTACGCAATGCTTACATTGTGCTTCCAGAGGACTTTGCTTATTCGTGGGTTGGCTTGCACTGCACAGTCGAAATAAACGTCATCGCCCTCCTTAATGGCCGATGCATTAAGATTGGTGCCCAGTTCCATCGCCACAATCGGTGGGTCTAAAACAACAACGAGAACATTAAGGAATTATTAAACATGTTTAGTAATACATTAAAGAATTCAGAATGGTAAACTGCCTTAAATTAAACTAAAATTTTTAATCTTAAATCTACTATTATTATTTATTTCGAATGCAAAATGGCCGGATTTGCCTAGGATGGGCCTAGGGCAGGGGTCGACAACCTTTTGAGACGGAAAAGCCAAAAATTACAATTTACAAAATTTCCCAGTTTTTAAAGAGACACTAACATATTTAATTCAATATTATGGTATTTGATTAAGATTAGATATATATAAATTTGATTTTTGATTTAAAATAAAGCCGCACCCTCACATCAAAAAAGCCGCATGTGACTCGCTAGCCGCAGGTTGCCGACCCCTGGCCTAGGGACTAAAAAAATTAACCCCTCCCTCCCAAGATGGTGCTTATATTTTATTATTGTGCTTAATTATATATGGGGCATTCAACGCCAAATCGGACGGTTTGAAAAATTTTAATTTTTTATTTCCTTCTTTTTTTTTGATCACCGGTTTAAAAGATCTCGAATTTCGGTTTTTACTTTACCATACAGGGTAAAACTATTTTGATTAAAAAATTTGGGCGAAACCATGGCATTTCGCTTTACAAAAAAGCCCTAATAAGTGAACATCGAAAAAATTATATTTTTCGAGATATTATAATAATTGTTTTGCCAAAATGTCTGTTAGTCTGCGTGAATATCGAAACCAAATTTCACACCTAGTTTTAGTTCATTGAGATTAAGAGCTGATTAGATTTTGGTGCATATCGACCCAAAATTAAGGGGGTGGAGGAGGGGTTAAAAATTAAAAATCTTGGCCATTTTCCAAACTCAACCAAATTTTGTATAGATAATCAGTGGGACCCCAGAAGTCTAAAAATTCAAAAACTAACCGCCTTTCCCTACATGATTATAAATAATTTTATTAAATATAAGTGAGGCGGCAGGTTGTATGGTAAAGTTAAGTGGATGCTCACATCAGAACACGTCCGCTTATTTGCTCATAACTTCTTCAAAAATGTTCCAAATTCAAATTTTTTTTTCAATTTTTGTTTTTTACATACTTTTTAGAAAAAAATAGAAAACAATTATTTAAAGTGTTTTTATATGCGAATTTTTGAATTTGAAAATTTTAATCTTGTTTTTGAAATTGTATGTAGTACTCTCTCGATTTTTTTTGATAATTTTTTATTTTAAACTTCTATTCATTCTACAAATTTGAAGACCAGTTTAATAGAGGGCCAATGATAATTACAATTTTTTTTTCGATGACACTTATTTCGATCATTTTTGAAGAAGTTATGAGCAAAAAACCGAATATGAAATCTTTTAAACAGGTTATCAAAAAAATTTCAAAATTTACCAGGATTAGTTTTTTGATGGATACTAAAAAATGTCAAAAAATGAAGGAAATAAAAAATTAAAATTTTTCAAACAGATCCGATTTGGCGTAGAATGCCCCATATATAAAAACATTTATATAAATGACTTCGGGAACAAAGTACATTTTCCTAGAGCCTCAGTGATTATTCCTTATTTATATATGTATTTATATGTGTGTGAGAATGTGTATATTAGAGTAGGGATCAGATTATAATAGGTCAAATTTAATTTTGAAGTGACTAGGGACCCCCTGCTTCTTAGGTATAGTATACTCTATCCCTCTAGAATCTGAACCTTCTTATATACAAGGGTGCCCACAGGGGATGAGTAAGACGCATTGACGCACGTCATTGAAATTTCTGAGCGGAGGGGGGGGGTGAAAATTGTTGCACATTAGGACTATATGTTAAAAATAAAGCTGTCAATAATAACTTCAACAAAAGGTAATACAAAGCTCTTCTAATTCTTTAGAACTGAGTAAAATGGGGAGGGGTGGATACTTTTCAAGAAACTGGGGGGGAGGTGAGTCAATAAGCTGGGGGGTGGGCACCCCTGTTATATATAAATCCAAAAGTGTCGGAACATGTCCGTTGGTTTTTGTGTACTTTCCGTATATCTAGATATCTAGAAGGCTGAAATTTAATACACACTTTTCTTGGTACCAAAATTTAATGAGAAAAATCTAATATTAAATATTTTCTATTTAATGTTAAATTCTTTATTTTTAAGTATTACTTTAATTAGCACTCCTACACCAGCGCATCTAGAGATTTTTTGGCTAACTCTTTGTTCTTGGTGTCCTAGAGTTTGAGACAGAAAATCTATGGTTAAATTTGCTAAATGTAAACAAATTTATTTGCTTGGAACATCTAGAAAAAGTATGTACTTCATGTGTTCAAAAGTGTAATTTATTATCCTAAATTTGAAGAACAAACCTTTGCTAGAAAAAACAAAAAACTAAAAAAAAAACAATTTTATTATATATCTCTTTCTCAATAATACATATCAGTAAATCGAAATTTTGAAAGATAATGAATATTTATTTGGGAGTCGGGTTGGCCGAGCTGGCTAAGCCGCTGGGCTCGCTTCAGCATCGTTGATGACGATGTTCAAGCGGGAGGCCCGGGTTCGAGCCTGGGTAGCATATAAAATTTCTTCCGGCTAAAACTCGGCTCTCTCACTAACACTACTAACACTTTACTGATGTGCTGTCTAAATGGGCTTTCTTCCCGATGACAATAAATAAATTTATTTTTTGAAAAACACATACTCAACCTACATACCTATAGATGAAAAACTTTAATTTTCATTATTCAAAAGTAAATTTGGCTAAAGTGAAGACCAAGTGTCCTCTGTCAAAAAACAACTTGAATAGGTTATGATCTCGGTTCGATTAGATAAAAAATGCGTTCCCAAACAATCCTTGTAAGGTTCGATTAAGATATTATATTCAGTTCGGCTCGGTTCTTCGGTTCGTATACTTTCATTTTGGGCTGGTTTTTAGGCGGCTAGTTTGGCTTTAGCCCGAAATGAAGGTAAACGAACCGAAAAACCGAGCCGAACTGAATATATCTTAACCGAACCGGCAACGACTTTAACATGTTCGAATTTTCCGTTCTAGATCGAACCTAGTTTAAAGATAGGGTAAGGTTGCTCAAGTCGTACCAGCGCCTAAGTCGTACCTCCTCAATATCTCGTCCACAATTTACAAAAAGCACCATCTTGTATCATGATCTTGAAGTGTTTAGTCGAGCTAGTGCACAAAATCAAGTTGGATGGCCGGCCGACTTCATGAGGCAAAATAATCAAAAAGTAAGTTTTATTCACAGTTTTCATTAAAATTTTGGGCTCATTTGTAAGCTTTTTCAAGAAGGAAGGTGATACTTGTGTTATTTCGTGTTATCTTACTATATTTATCGTATTCAGGCAATCATATAGGCATACTTACATGGTATAATTTTTTAGGTTATGTCAGTTATTTCAGTTTAAAAATTTTAAGATCTCGTTGCTTAAGTTGTACCTGTAGAAAATTGTTATAATTTTTCATTTGAAAAAATAATATTAAACCAATTTTTTTTTTACATTAATTAATGTATACATTGTATTTTAGCTTCGACTCCGGAGATTACTTCTCCACCATCGAGTGTCCTTGATCATCTTTTAGTCCTTGTTTTTAATAAGAGGAAAAAACTAATTAAAGAAAAAACCTCTTTTCCGATAATTATTCAAATTCCACATTGTCTCCCTATCCCCCCTTTCCTGCGATTGAAAAAATAATAAACTATTGATTTCTTATTAAAGCGGAAAGGGTAAATACCATTTGCGTTGGTTAAAAATAATTTAATTTAGAAACATACATAAATAAATATAAATAGTACTTATTCATAGATCTAAGGGTGGATTATTTGAAACATTTTTTTTTGAATTTATTCACATATACACATTATAGATTTCTTTTATGAGTTTTGTATAATAATATATTTTTATTTGTAGAAAAACCATTTGAAGGCCAGGTTTTAATAGTGCCAATCCAAAACTCGAAATAGAAATCGAAGTACTCTAAAGTTTGAATGAAAATAAAATACTTCTCTATTGAATATAGAACAAAATATATATAAAAAGCTCCAGTTCCAATAACGTGAGTGAATAGGCTAAATTCTATGTAGCGAAAATTTGAAATTACGAGAAAGATTTTCGCTTTTATATTCGCGAAGGATTTAACAAAATCAAATTGAAATGTGCAGGAGAGTTTGCTGAAAGGAAGTCAAAATTGAATTGGTAACAACAAATCGGGGTGACATATTCTTTTTTTTTCAATTCAGAACATTCAGATGGAATTGAAAACACAAAGACAATCAAAATTTGTCATTGAGGTATTGATTAAATGTATCAAGATAATGTTATCGTTTTAAATATTTGATATTATTCCATAAAGGTTATACTGTGATATAAAGTGAGATTAAACATGTAGTGAAATTGTCCAGAAAACTCAGACAGTTAAGAATTAAATTAAACAATTTTGATTGAAAAGTTTTTATTTTCCGAGAGTAGCAGAGTTGTTGAATCATAAAGAGAAACAAAGAGGTTGTCCTCTGCTTGATGCAAATCATGTTTAAGATTTTAAGAACAAAAAGATTTTCATTATCCACGCGATACTGACCCCATGAAAAATAATATTTATAATTATTTTGATCATTTATGTTCATCGATTAAATTAATAAGTTGTTGTAGGGAAATAAGGACAATAGCTTATGCAAATATTTTTTACTTTTACCATAAGGGTATGGTCAAGTATTGTAATCGTGCATGAAAAAAGTATTTTTTTTCTTTTTTCCAAATTTCACACGTAGTTTTGGTCCTTTGAGATTAAGAGCTGATTAGATTTAGGCGCATATCGACCCAAAATTAAGGGGGATGGAGGGGGGGTTAAAAATTAAAAATCTAGGACGTTTGAGCAAACTCAACCAAATTTTGTATACATAATCAGTGGACTCCCAGAAGTTTAAGAATGCAAAAATTAACCACCCTAAATGGGTGGGTGGGGGGGGGGGGTCAAAAAATGAAAATCTTGGCTATTTACCAAACTCGACCAAATTTTGTATTCATAATCAGTGGGTCCCCAGAAGTCTAAAAATGCAAAAACTAACCGCCCAAAAGAGGGGGGGGCGGGTAGAGGTTCAAAAAATGAAAATCTTGGCCATTTACCAAACTCAACTAAATTTTTTATACCCCTAGGAGTCTAAAAATGCAAAAACTAACCCCCCTCCCCTACATGATTATAAATAATTTTATTAAATATTAATATAATTGAGGGTGTATGGTAAAGTCAAGTGGATGGCCACATCAGAACACGTCAGCTTATTTATTTTATTCCGAGGTTTCGTCAAATTTGTTGACTTCCTCAGGGTTCAAACAAATTAACTTCTTTGCATATTTGTCATTTTATAAATATTCATTCTCTAGCAAACACATATAGCCCTAGTAGCACAATGTTTCAAACTATATAGTAAATATATAGTGCCTGTATAGATTCTCAAAATCTATATAGGGATTGTTTGATGACTGGCCTATATGTGTTTGCTAAGAATGAATGTTTATAAAATGACAAATATGCAAAGAAGTTAATTTGTTTGAGCCCTGAGAAAGTCAGCAAAGTTGACGAAACGTTGGCATAAAATAAAAAATATCTGTATAAGCTATTGTCCTTATTTCCCTACAACAACTTATTAATATTTATAATTACAAAATGACTGATGATGAAGGCCAAGCCTTCGAAACTATAGTCTCAAACAAATAAATAATATATATACATATCCGTGGCGGGCGGTGACTATTCAACCAGGGGATGCTGTCCAAAAACAACTCTTCATTTTTTTTAAATTTTATTTCATTCATTTTGCGAATTTCATCGATAATAATCAGATCATATAATTTTTCGTTATTTTTCAAATTTAACATTAGATTTTTTCAATTGATATTAAAGACAGAGCGCTCAGTCAAACTTCCCTTTGACTACTTCTATAATGATTGTTTTAATTACTTTACCACACAGGGTATCGTCAAGTATTGTAATCGTGCATGAAAAAGTGGTTTTTTTGCTTCTTTTTTTTGAAATATTTCAAAAATGGCTGAAACTATTTTGATAAAAAAAATTGGGGGAAAACCATGGCATTTCGGTCTACAAAAAAGCTTTAATAAGTTAACATCGAAAAAATTATATTTTTTGAGATAATATATGTTTTTGTCAAAATGTCTGTTAGTCTGTGCGTTACCAAATTTTGTGGACAAACTAGCTCAAAACTAGTGTGAATATCAAAACCAAATGTCACACGTAGCTTTGGTGCATTTAGATTAAGAGTTGATTAGATTTTGGGGACTATCGAACCAAAAATTAATGGGGGGAGGGGGGGGGGGTTAAAATGTAAAATTATAAAATTTATATTATAATAAAATTTCAGAAATATTAAGCAAAAATACACTTTTTCCATGTATTATGATTGCCATACCCAGTGTGTTAAAGTAAAAAAGTTCAAACGCTATTTTATCAAGTTAAGATTTTTTTTGGAAGGATACTATTCCAATATATGTGAGTTTTACTCACATTACTCAATTAAAAAATAAAACAAACCATTTTCACCTTTGTGAAAATATCGCCGTTTTGAGAACTGTCCTCAGTGTTTAGACATAAAATATGGTCTCCAATGGCCCTGCAAAGGTAAACGTGCTTATATATCTTGCCAGGGTGTCAAAGTCCCCTTTCCAGTTGGACAGCCTGTCCATTTGTTCATTTGAATTCCTTCCTCTCTTGCGACCTCTGTTCATTTCGCTTAACGGACGTGATTAAGATTAATTGTCACACAGATGTTACATTAGTCTCGATTTTTCGCAATGGCAATTTATATTCTAAGTGCTTTCGAAACATCGAAGGATTCTATCTAAAACTTTCATATCAATTCACTGGGGGGTTGGGAGCAACCGACTAATGGCCGGAAAGAGTTCAAGTTCAGATTTCTGCCAAAAGTGTAATCGGAATGGACAGTGAACTTCTCTAAATTCGTTGCAACTTTGTAATAAATAAATTGTTAAGGGAGGGATTTGAAAAGCTAATCCTTTTTACCCATTTCACCTTTTACTCAATATTTATTATGTTTGGACAATTATTGTTTATTCAAAACTGACCACAATCTTTTTATTATATATCAAAGCGCACAGGGTGCGCAGGCCAAGTTCGAGCATTGGGTTGGCCATACACGTTGCACGTTAATTACACAAACCATTTCGAGCTAATTTCGACCCCCTCGCTAGCGCGGAACGCATTTGAGATGCAAAGCTGAAATTATACACATGTAATTATGTATTCCATCTTGAAGAGAGTACCAAATTTCAATAATATAGCTTAAACATTCTGAGATATGGACCTGAGAAAATAACTAATTTTGGCACTCACATACTGACTCACTGACAGGTCATCAAAACCTATAGGTTACTTCCAATCATTCCAGCATCATGAAATTTCGCCTGCTACTAGAGTTTGTGACACAAACAAAGGAAAAATTCCAAAAATCCAAACTATCTATCTTTCAAACCCTTCAAAATGGGAGGGAGGGTCAAAAATGAAAATTCTAGCCCGTTGGACCAAACTCGACCAAATTTTGTATACATATTCTGCGAACCCCCAAAAGGCTAGAAATGCTTAAACTAACCACCTAAAATAGGGGTAGGGTCAAAAATGAAAATTCTACGAACAAAATTTCACATAGCGCTTTTCACGTAGCTTACAAAAAGCAAAGAAATCCCAACCAAAACATTCTGTGATACAACAGACCAAGTTAGAAAAAGTAGTGAAATCTACAGTGCAGCCAAGTTAAATTCGCCAAGAATAATTGGGTTCAGAAAATAGTACTTTCAATTAAAATGAATTTTTTTCCATTTTGAATGAAAATATAAATTTATGGATTCTAAATTTTTAATTTAGATTATTTTCATGAAACTTGGCTGTTCACAAATTTAGTTCATTAACCCTTATAGTATAATTCGTGACCAGCCAAGTTTAATGTTTAATTTTATTAGTGAGACGGCCTTAATCCTAATTTACAAAGAGCGTACAGAGCCTTCACTTTTTCTTTAAATTATACATTTCATGATATATGGGATAAATGAAAATTAAATTAATATTTAATTTATAAATTATAAAAAAATAAATAAAACCGACTTCAAAAAAATTAAATGCAACAAATAAAATAATAATAAATTAAAAATAAAATAAAATACACTAAAAGGTATAAAATAATTATCTTATTTAGTTACAACTAAACGACGAAATATTAACATGAAATTACTTTTTTAAGTCGGTGCCAAACAAACTATACCTATAAGCGAGCGTACCGGCCAAACATACTAAGTAAGTCCGTCGAGTGCGATTCATAAAATGTATATGTTTGGCACCGACTTCAAAAGGTAATTTCATGTTAATATTTCGTCGTTTATTTATAACTAAATAAGATAATAATTATTTTATACCTTTTAGTGTATTTTATTTAATTTTTAAGTTATTATTATTTTATTTGTTGCATTTAATTTTTTTGAAGTCGGTTTTATTTTTTTTTATAAAAATTATTTTTATTTTTCTCTTTTTAGTGATGTTATTAATAGTGACTTAATATAATGCCTTGCATACATCTCGTAAGAGAAAGCGTCGGGCGAATGAATCAGAAAATGATAATAGAATTCAATTCATAAATATAGAAATTCTCTCGAAACGTTTGCGGATTTTAAATGAATGTTTTGTTTTGTCTTTTTTTTGTATAAAAGATTTTATTTATTATAATTTCGATTATTTGATCATAAGAATTGGAGATTTACGTTATTTCGTCATTGATCATATCTTCAGAACTTGACCAAATTAATATTGTACCACCCCTAAGGTACCCTCTTTCCAAGAAAAAAGAATCAATAAAATCGGTTGATAAACAAAGAAGTTATGCCTAAACAAACATAGCAAAAAAGGTCCAATACCAATGAAAAAAACGGGACCAATCGGAAACTAGACTGAACCCAATGCAAAAAAATCATCAAAATACGCTTCACAATTGACGAAGATATGAGGCTAACATAGACACAAAAAAAAATCAGTCGAATTGAGAACCTCTTCCTTTTTTGAAGTCGGTTAAAAAATGTATTCTACTTAAGACAAAGCTTCGTTATGATTTCACCCCACTGTGTGATGAAAAAATAGTTTTCCAAGTTAGGGCAAAGTAATATATTTTTATTTAATTAAAATTAAATTTAATATTTTCTGGTCCAAAGAGAGTGACTAATTATCAAACGTATATTATAGAAAGTTTCGATAAATTATTAAAAAAATGTTTATTTATTATTTTCAGAAAGAAGAATTCAAAGAAATAGATAATTCGGCAGGCCCACTTATCTCTTAAAGCGCTCAGTCGGACGCCTCTTGCCTCGTGGAAGACATCAGACCGCTTAACGAGTAAGTCATTGCTTTACTATTAAATACTTTTATTAAATATTTGATTAGGTAAATGTTGATTAAATTAATTGAAGGAATGTAAAGAATGCTTCTGTAGACATTATAAATTTTATTTATTTATAACGAGACTATAGTTTCGTTATAAATAAATAAAATTTATAATTCCAGCAGAAGAACAATACTCTTTATTGTCTCCTTCAATATATAAAAATTCTGCTACTCTCGGCAAAAACTTTCAATTTAAATTAATTAATGATGCGTTTAACTCAAATTCAAGTTAAGATCTTTATTTTTTTACCACTTAAAATAAGTAAATATAGACATAAATTCTTTAATATTTCTCATGATTTACTTATTAACTCTATATTGAAAGTAAGAAATGGTTTATCATAAAATTTTTATTGTTTTTCTTTTTCAGTTTTCATTACGTTCTTTTCGAGATGTGATTGATTATAAGTGCCCCGCGTTTGAATTCCGTGATCTCCAAGGAATCTACTCAATTCTGAATCAAGGTAGGCTCTGCATTATTTCTTAATAAACTTTATATTATTCTATCCTTCCTCAAAGTATGAGCAATTCACTTTTTAATTTAATTTTTTTGATTTTAATATTATTATTTTTTTAATTACAATTTAAATGACTTTTATTAAAAATTATCCATAATAACTTTGATTTATTGTTTGAGGACCTGTCTTGAATTTTATAGAAATCTAAACTCTGCTACTATAGCCAGTTGTCGTTTATATTCAAATTAGGAATAGTCATTCTATTGCCATTCGATTTTTGACATATTTCAAAACCCTGAAAATATTCTAATACGAGTATATTGCTTGATTGTATGTTTTAATTAAGTAACCGCGAAATTTTTTATTCATCAATATTTAATCTTTAGGTAAAGTACGCTTTCTATAGGTATTTGTCTTATTAACCAATCTCGAAGGACAAGAGAAGTGTCTGGACGGCATTTTTGGGATTCGAGTTCACTTTCCCGAAGGTGTGATTAACCCTTCTGATTTTTCCACTATGTACTATTTTTTCTGATTATTTTGAGAATTGCATTTGTAATTATTTTCTAGCTATTTATTAAATAGTTGTTAAAAAACACGGTATCGCTGCAAGATGAAACATCTATTTTATCTACATATATCTATCAGTGGCGTGCAGTCCATTGATGATATTTTATTTTTATGAAAAAACTACCTTGAATTTATTCAATTAGCTATTTACTCATTGAAGAGTAAATAGCTAATTGAAATAAATTAGAATATTGAAATTCTTCTGTGGCACCTTTCAAAGACCTCCATCTTTCTTTCCCTGGCTCTCCAATCGCCCAGGATTTATATCTATATTGTGCAATGTCCAATTCATAGTCATTTTAATTTTAAAATTCATTTATTAACCGAGTGAGCTGTCGTCTAGTAGAGAAGTTTGATATTGCTGAATTGAAATATCCCATTATTAAATACAGGTTGGGGTATAAAAATCTAACACATTTTGAAGAGATATTATATTTTTGAAAAGAAAAGAATTTTTTTTTAAACATTATATCATATGTTTTTAAACATTATATCAGACGAAAGGGAGGGGGGTCAAAAATGAAAATTAATCCAAACTATGTATACAGAATTTGGTTAGTTTTTGCATTTCTAGCCTTCTGGGGGTCCACAGAATATGTATACAAAATTTGGTTGAGTTTGGTCAAAAGGGCTAGAACTTTCATTTTTGACCCTCCCCCCATTTTGGGTGGTTAGTTTTTGAATTTATAGCCTTTTTGGGGTCCAAAGAATATGTATACAAAATTTGGTTGAGTTTGGCCTAAAGGGCTAGAATTTTCATTTTTGCCCTCCCCCCTCTCTTTTTTGTCTAATAATTTAAACACATTAAAAAAAATATTTTATCTTCTTTTCAAAAATATATTCAGTTTTTTTCTAGTTAAATTTTTTCATTTTTTTATACCCTCTTCAAAATGTGGTAAATCTTTATACCCCACCCTGTAAGTAATCTAGCTCTGAATTATACTTGACTCTCAGAATAATTGTTATTTAACTAATAGCTAAGATTTAGTGTTATAAAACCCATAATTAAAAATATTCAATTTTGATTCTTAATGAAACAGATAAAAAACGTGACTAGTAGTTGACGTTTATTTTTTAGAAAATTTTCTCGTCCAATAAAACGTTTCCACTTGGATGTGAAATAACAGTTATCATCCAATCCATTAGAAATATTTCTATAATCTTTGGCAATTTGGTGGCCACTTTTATCAAGAGGAGAAATGACCAAAGAGAAATGAAAGTGATTTTGAACAGATGGATGGAGACCAAATGAGACGAAATCGCTCTTTTCTTTAAGTTGGACACTTTCATCCATCTTGTCTCTAATGTCTAATACCTGGTTCTATTGTCTGATGCACTTTAGATTAAATTATTTATTTAATGTATCTACTTCATAGACAATTAAGAAAAAATATATACTGTGTATATTTATTTTCACTCGAAAATTCGAATTAAATTTTTCATTAAAATAAAAATTAAATACTGGTTCTTGGAAATCGGAACACAAATTTTTCTTACTACTTATTACACGATTATTCAAAGACGTTTCGCATCGAATCGAAGCTTCCTCAGGCTCTAAACTCAATTCTAATTATCGTAGTCAAACTATAATACCTGCCTTTTTTATTTATGCGTTTAATTATCAACTTAAAAATAAATCACACACATTAGATATTTATTAGTAATGAAGCTGTTGAAGCTTTTATTTATTAGATTAATTTGATTAAAATTTGAATTTTTATTTAAATCACACATAATTAATTATAATTATTTATTGAACACGAACAAATAATACAATTTAACTACGACGTTTCGATCGACTTATTCTGCAATCATACATAGTAGATATTTTTTTATCATTTATTTTATATATTACCAATCTTCTATATTAATCAAATAGTATTTGGTAGGAAGGGCCGGCTGGAAACTTGACTTAATTACATATAGATGGCAGTAGTACCGCTTGAATCTTTGGCAAAGAAGATTGGCATAATTTTTAGAAAGCCCGGAACGAGACGTTCCCTGGCAAGGGTTAAGTGACTCCGGGTCAAAGGCTCGCAGTCGTCAGCAGGTCATTATATAAAATAAATGATAAAAAAGTACTATGTATTTGTGATTAATTGGTATGATTTGGATGTTGATAATTAAACGTATTAATGCAAGGCTTGTATTATATGGAAGTTTGACTATGATACTTAGAGTTGCGTTTAGACCCTGAGGAACCCTCGAATAGATGCAAAACGTCGCTGTATGAACGTGCTATAAGTATTTAGAAACTTTTTTGTTCCCGATTCCCAAGAACTATTACTTCACTTTAGTCATAGAACAGAACACATTAATTAATTAAAATAAATGTCTCGAATTACTATAATTCCAGTTAAAGTTTGAATTACACTAGACAAGTTTTCGCTCAAATCAATTTGCCCCCAAATACATAAGCTAAATCCTGACAGAGTTTTCGTTTCATTCTCCAAGTTTGGAACATCAATAAATTTTCAAATTTTTGTTCTTTATTATGCAAAAACATCATAAATAGACCAAAAAACTAAAACACACATATTTTCTTTTGTTGTTGTTTGAAAGTTGGCAATACCAATATTTTTGGATAGTGACAATCAATTTTTTCATATTCGTCTAGGGATTGATTAGAGAAGAGAAATAGTTGTCATAGTATTCTAGCGGGTAATTTTATTGTCTTTAAGATTTTTCTAAGGCATTTAGATCTGGATGATATCTTGGTATCTAGAAGACATCTCCTAAAGCGAGCATGCTATTAGGAAAGACTGTAAACTAGAAACTAGATGATGAGGAAACTAATTATTCTTTAAATAGTCTTCCAAAACTTAAATATTTCTATCCTTTTATCTATAAGGATTAAGTATTTTAGTAAAATAAATTTCATAATATTGATAAAATATTTTTTATTTATTTATATAAATTCACTAGGCTATTTTGGTCACCATTGATTGACACTTTGAAGTAATAGATATTGTTTTAGTTTCTGGATAATGTCCATAAAAACATATTATTTTTCATTTCGTATCATAGATATATTATGATGATGATGATTGACTAGGAAAATACTAATTCTTTTTAAAAAAAGTCTTCCAAAACTCTTCTTCCATATACCTCTAGATTTATCTTCGATGGTACTCTCTACTGTCTAATATTGTATAGGACGTTCTCTACTAGTTTTATACCTTCATATTTTCACCAGTGAAAAGTAAAAACATTGTAATAAAAAACACATTAACCCCCTTAAAAAAATTGTTTACATTTTTTATTGTTTTTGTTTTATGAACCCTTAATTTTGGCAAAAATCTTTATGCCCTTTAATTCCTCCTTAACAGGGATATTAAAACTTTTATTCTTATTGAAGAAGATATTTTGTTCTCTGATAACTTTTTGCCAATAATTTTGAGGGAGGGGGCATTTTGTATTGAATTCACCCTGGCTTATTAATTTAATGTACCCATCTTGAATAGATGTCACCTCTATCGTGATTTTAGTGAATAAAAAAAGAAAAAAAATTGACACACGATAATAATATCCTTTATTATATTAGTGGAGTGTTTTTTAACCTTTTTAAGCCGCGACCCACATTTGAGAAATATTTTCATGTCGCGACCCCAAAAAAGCCAAATTTTTTCATTACCTTTTTTAATTCATATTTGAGAAATTCTCTTCAATTTTACAATGATGAACTTTTTTTTACTCACATATCAATTTTTTATAAACAATTAAGATAAAAAAACTTTTCGATCCAAAGATAATTTAATAAAAAAGTACGTATTTTTAAAATTTTTACTTATTAAAAGTATTGAAAAAATTAAGATATATTTTAAAACTTATTGAAAATAAATTTAGTAAAATATTTAAATATTTTTAACGACTCTTCGCGACCCAAAGAATATGCTTCACGGCCCAGATTTGGGTCCCGACCCCTAGGTTAAAAACCACTGTATCTAGAGAGCTAGAAGTGCAAAAACTAACCACCCAAAATGGGAGGGGGGGTCAAAAAATGAAAATTCTTTCTCTTGGTCCAAACTCAACCAAATTTTGTATACATAATCTGTGGGTCACTAGAAGGATAGAAATTAAAAAACTGTGTGCGGAGGGGTGAATGCGGGGTGGAATGGAATGGGATGGGGTGGGGGTGAGGTGGAGTGAGGCGGAGTAGTGTGGGGGTGGTTCGGGGTGGGGTCCAGGGGGCTAGGCGGGGGTGTGGTGCGCAGGGTTGGAGGGCACGGGGTGGGGTCCGGGGTTCGAGGTGGGTGGTGTGCGGGTGGTGGTGTGGGGGCGGGGGTTGGGCATGATGCGGGGGTGTGGGTGGGGTTCGTGGGTTAGGGTGCGGATGGAATGTTGGGGTGGTGGTGTGGGGGCGGGGGTGGGGTTGTGGGTGGGTTTAGGGGGGTGTGGTGCGGGGTGAAAGTGGGGTTCGTGGGCTGGGCGTGCCCCCTGGCTAGCAAGAGGGCCGCCGAAGGCGGGGCTTGCAGCTAGTTAATGTATAAGGACGTATCAACAACTGAGGTTATTATAGCATTTCGAAATACGAGATAGGATATTGAAAATATCATAGCTAGTAAAAATCAACTTTAAAAAACATCCAATTAATGAAAATTACATAAGATGGATTCCAGAGTTTTTATCTGCAAAATAAACGAATTAATTAATAGACTCCAAAATATTTTTCACAGAATTTACTCACCGTAAGCCACTTTCTTTCCCAGAGTTTATATCAAGGTTTTTAAACTAGATGGGGACATTCTAGGCGGATTTATAGGCCTAATATGTATGATTTCGACTTCAAAATAAAATATAGAATATAGCAAATATAAACAATGAGAAGTCATGATCATAGATGAAATACAATTTATCTTAAAAAATGATTTGAGGTTAATCAAGGGCTACCTTGGTTTGATCAAATTTTCGGAGTTAAAATAATCATTTTTTCTTCTAATTTATAGTTGATTTCTAATAAGCGACAATTATTTATTTATTTTTTAATAATGTGAATAGTGCTTTTTCCCTCAGCTATATTTTATCATTTGAGCTTAAGACAGTTCCACTAAAGAAGACATGTCTTGATTCTTATTGGCCGCTTTATATTACTTTTTACCAGCTTTGTGTTGGTGAGCAATGTAACTAAACCGAAAACCCCCTTTTTTCAATGACTCACCCTTAGACCTTTGCAACAGAGCTCGAGACCCATTCTATTCACTCGTAGCAAGTAGAATAGATGTCTAAATGGGAAGCCATTTTTTACCATCTTTTTCTTTTGTCGTTTATTTACATTAATATAATTTTGAAAAATTTGTGTGATTTTTTAAATATTCACTTGTAGATTTTTTTTATTTTAGACCGATTCATTTTGGGAGAAAATAAAAAAAAAATGTCTTTTTTCGTATTTTATTCTATTTTCGGTCATTTATGCGACTTGGCAAAACAAAGGAAATAGACCAGGAACAGAAAAACATTCAACAGAAAAGAAAAACACTTGATAATATTAAAATAATATTTTTAATTTTTAACCGACTTCAAAAAAGGAGGAGGTTCTCTATTTGACTGATTTTTTTTTGTCTCTATTTTACCTCATATCTCCTCCAATTGTCAACCGATTTTGATTTTTTTTTGCATTGGGTTCAGTCTAGCTTCTGATTGTTTTTTTCATTGGTATTGGACCTTTTTTGATATGTTTGTTTAGGCATAACTTCTTTGCTTATGAACCGATTTTAATGATTCTTTTTTTCTTGGAAAGAGGGTACCTCAAGGGTGGTACCATATTAATTTGGTCAAGTTCTCAAGATAAAATCAATGACGAAATAACGTAAATCTCCAATTCTTATGACCAAATAATCGAAATTATAATAAATAAAATCTTTTATAAAACAATAAATCTGAAAACATTCATTTAAAACCCGCAAACGTTTCTAGAGAATTTCTATATTTATGAATTGAATTTTATTATCATTTTCTGATTCATTCGCCCGACGCTTTCTCTTACGAGATGCATGCAAGGTATTATATTAAGTCACTATTAATAACATCACTAAAAAGAAAAAAAGAAAAATAATTTTTATAAAAAAAATAAAATAAAATACATTAAAAGGTATAAAATAATTATCTTATTTAGTTACAACTAAACGACCAAATATTAACACGAAATTACTTTTTGAAGTCGGTGCCAAACATATACATTTTATGAATCGCACTCGTCGGATCTTACTTAGTACGTTTGGCGGGTACGCTCGCTTATAGGTATAGTTTGTTTGGCACCGACTTCAAAAAGTAATTTCATGTTAATATTTCGTCGTTTAGTTGTAGCTAAATAAGATAATTATTATTTTTTTTTATTGTTAGGATAAATAAACTGAATTTTCTTCTTTCCAGTAATTTATTTTGATTTTCAAATGGTTATTCCAAATATTTCGAGAGCTTTCTCAGCATCTCTTCCTCAGTGGAAACCACTCCCCCACCATGGCCGATCCATCAGTTTGTACAGAACATTGATTTTTATCAATGTTCTGTACAAACTGATGGAGTCGGCACATTGGTGGGGGAGTGGTTTCCACTGAGGAAGAGATGCTGAGAAAGCTCTCGAAATATTTGGAATAACCATTTGAAAATCAAAATAAATTACTGGAAAGAAGCAAATTCAGTTTATTTATCCTAACAATAAAAAATTAATATATCCAGTACACACCAAGCCAGCAAAATTCTTATAAATAATTATTTTATACCTTTTAGTGTATTTTATTTGATTTTTAAATTATTATTATTTTATTTGTTGTATTTAATTTTTTTGAAGTCGGTTTTATTTTTTTTATAAAAATTATTTTTTTCTTGTATTTATTAATGTATGTTCCTCTAAGAATCATCAATGAAATACAATTTACCATACAAGTTGGATTGAGATTAATTTAGTTTAAGTATTTGGTTGGTAGAAAATGGGAGCAGAACTTTTTTATTTTTTTATTTCGTAAGAATATATTCATATCTGTGGCGTGCGGTCAATGGATGCTATGGATGCGGTCCTTCCCTAAAATTTCATACATTTAGAGTATTTTCATAAATATCGACTTCAAAATTTCAGGAAATCTTTAAATTTTCAAATTATATCCCTTACTTCAAATATTTCTATAATAAACATTTTTTTGTTTTAAAAAGTACATTGGTTCTCGAAATGAAATAAAATTGTTGCATTGTTTCAAGGGGCAATTAAAATGAATGATTTTTCTGAAAAGGGTGCTGATAGAAGGTTTGAAGTCCCTGCATGGTATATCTTCCAGTTCAAGCATGTCAAAGACAAGTCCAGACGAGTTTTAGCCGAATAAACATTGTTCTCACTGAGGAACTATTAAAATAATAAAAATACAAAAAAGGAATAAATATAGATGATTCGAGAATCTTTGGACTAATCCATTTCTAAGAACTCTCAATATATATGATCCAAAATAACTAAAAGTGCTATAGACAAGTCATAGCTTGCTTATAGCTTTAGGAGAAATTTAAGATTTACTTAAAGGACAGGCTGATTCATTGTGGCGGATTGTCGATTTCCATCTCAGGGAATGTGGAGTTTAAGTCACAAGATTTAATTTCTGACTCCTACCCTCACTCACACAAAGCTGTATCCGTTTGGTGTGAAGGTCCCAAAATATATTTTTAAAAAATCTAATGGTAAATTTGAAAAAAAAACGAAAATGATGTTGTATTCGATGAAATTTGCAAAAAAATCCAAAGTTAAAATAAAATTCAAAAAAATGAAAGGTACTTTTTTGGACATCATCCATTGGTTGAAAAGTCATCAACCGCCACTGATACATATGTACAAATCTTTTACAAAAACAATCTTCAAACGTTTATTGGGATATCAATAAAAGATTTGTATTTTTCAATGGCGGGTGGGGACTTTCCAGTCAAGGGATGCTATTAAAAAAATAGCCCTTTATTTTTTTAAATTTTATTTTATTTTTTCGCTCCTTTTTTTGGTAAAAATTCATAACCGCATCATATAATTTTTACTTATTTTTCAAAATTCAGTTAAATTTTTTCAATTGATTTTATAAACAGAACATATAATATAGTCTATTTTCTCTTTGGCTACTTCTCGTGAATGTTTTAATTGAACATAATGTTCAAACGAAGCGCTCAAGGAAGATATACGTTCAAATTATTATATAAAATACTTCTGCCAAAATGTATTTTAGTTTATTTTTCGCGATTCATTTTTTATGATGGAATTTATAAGATTTTAAGTCAGGAGTAAAATGGGTACCTACATGTAAGTTAATTCACTTTTTAATTTCATAAAATCAAAGTATTTTCTATATAGCTGAAGTCATACAAATAGGAAATCTTGAAAATTATTTATATTTTTTGAATTTGCTAGCTTAAATTTTAGAGATGAGCTGCATCCACAGCATCCATGGACCGCACGCTACTGGTACATACTCACAATCAATAATTTTTTTCAATATATCTACTCTAATTAAACGAGCAAAAATTGTATATTTATTTGTATATATATTGTTTGTATATATATTTGTTTGTGTATTTGTATCTTGGTTCTATTTTGAAAACGACTACCGATTTTGATGAAATTCACGGGTTAGGGGTTTTTGGGGTGACAATTCGATCTGTCACGGTCTCATCTTCGACAAAATTGTTTTTGATGGGTTTTTTCGTAATCAAATTAATTATTCTAAGGTAGACAAATCCCATTCTTAGGGTTTTTAAAAAGGTTACTCTTTTCCTTTTGTACCCAGGCAGACAATGGGTTGCCTTAAATCATTGTTCTCAAAGGCCTTGAAGAAGTATTGTGATTGTGGATTTTAACATATTTTGTTCTCCATAAACGTTAGAAATATTAATAAACGTTTTATAATTGATTTATAAAGAACTTTATTTATTTAATAGAATAAAAAATAATCAAGAATTTATTTAAAAATATATTTCGCATAAGCAGGTCTCAATTTTCTGAAAAACAACACATTTTGATAGGTTTTATTTATTAACAATTGGATGAATAAAAATGAATCATATGGTTGAATCAAAACAGGTGCAGGAGGTGGGGTGCAGTGGTGGGGATCCGGGGTAGGGCGAGGTTTCGGGGGTGGGGTCAAGCGGGGTGGGGGGGGTACACTGGGCGAATACTATATATATTTTGTATTTTTTTTTAATTTGAAAACGGCTCTCAAATAAAAATCGACCTTTTTATCAGAATTTTAAATTAAAAATAATATAAAAATAAAGGTTTTAACTGAAGGAAGAAGTTACCGACCATCGCTCGGTGCCTCCAGGTACTATAATATATACCGGGTGAGTTTTTTATCTTGAGACAGTCTTATAATTCAAAAACAGTGCATTATATGGAAAAAGTTTAAAATAAAAGTTGGTTTATATCGAGGGGAAAACGAAACTACTCTATTGTTTGTCGACCTAGAACAAGCTTTCAAGGGTATTTCAATGTCAAGTTCTGTTTTTTAAATGGAATCCTATATTTTTCTATATACGTCTACTTAATCTACAAAAAAAACTGAACAACTTTCATAAGAACTATTTTTTATACGACATCAAATAAATAAAATACATGAATCAATTAGATCTCAAAAAAATTCTTGATAATTATTTTTAACAATTATTTAACTTAATTATCAAATAATAATGATTAAATAATTAATTATTAAATAAATAATTTAATAATAATTAATAATTTAATAATTTTTCGACACTGTTCTGAGACATTCCAGAGTGTATCGCAAGTCTTCTGGATGAATTCCAGTTCCAATTTCCTTATTTTGGCCTGTTCCAATTTCTTCGTAGCCTTTACATTTCCTGTTTTTTTTTAAACAGATTTTACAACACAATAAAATGAAGCTTGTGAGGGTGTATTCCTATTAGGAAACCGCTCGGCATTCATTTCAATGGCAGCCCTTAACACTTCTTCCACATTCACCGCATAAATTAATACCATTTCAATTCTGTCTTCAACAAAAAATGCTCCATTTTTATTATGATAATACCAATATGTTATAAATATCTACTGGATTGACACGAGAAATAATATTTTTTAAACTCAAGAATTTTAACTAGTTCTATTAAGTAGAGAATAATCTCTTAAATCTGAGTATAACGAAGTTTTTTATGGCTTTTCGGCCTTTCTAGCCATAAGCTAATTTACGATACTAATTATTTTTTATTAAATGTGTCTCTATCCCCCTGGGGTCATGTTTTAGCCGGATGCCTCGAGCCGGATTCGAACCCGGGTCCAGTTGGTTAGCAGGCTGACATGCTAACCCCTAACCTACCGACCCCCCCATAACGAAGTTTTAATATCATTATAAACACTTATTTTCATTGTTGTGACTTTTCGATTTAATGATTATTTATTTATTATAATTAATTATTTAATCATTATTATTTGATAATTAAGTTAAATAATTGTTAAAAATAATTATTAAGAATTTTTTTTGAGATCTAATTGATTCATGTATTTTGTTTATTTGATGTCGTATAAAAAATAGTTCTTATGAAAGTTGTTCAGTTTTTTTGTAGATTAAGTGGACGTATAGAAAAATATAGGGTTCCATTTAAAAAACAGAACTTGACATTGAAATACCCTTGAAAGCTTGTTCTAGGTCGACAAACAATAGCGTAGTTTAGTTTTCCCCTCGATATAAACAAACTTTTATTTGAAACTTTTTTCATATAATGCAATGTTTTTGAGTTATAAGACTGTCTCAAGATAAAAAAACTCACCCGGTATTGTTTTTCCTCGATTTTTCATTTATTCATTTAGAACAATTAAGAGATCATTTTTATTATTAACTTAACTTATAGTTTATTTCTAAATTCAATGCGTTTTAATAGAATCGATTCGCATATTCAATTTTTTGATGTCTAGATTGTGTGTATCTGTTACACTAACTAATATTTGATTGGATATTATTCAATTTATTCAACTTTATACGATTAATTGATACGCGTGTGGGTGTTTTAGACAATGCTTTAGATTTCTCAAAATCCAAACACACATTGATACGAGTATTTGAATTCCCTATTATTGAAACTGATATTGTTTCATTTTAATCTCCTTTCTTCCTTGAAATGATATTGTGTCTGTTTTTATCTAATTAATGATCATTGTTTGGTTTTCTAACGGCCTCTTTTTCAAATACAATTCATTGTTCTTAGCGTTGCGTACAAACGTTAAATGAAATCATATTAGGATTGCTTTAAAGCCAATGTACCAGAATATAATACCTTGAAAACTAAACATGAAATTTTCAAGTTTTATACACGTATTCATTTTACACGAAGTCGATGGGGATTACTTTGTAGGGGACAATATAGATTTAGATTAATAAACTTGTATTTTTAATTTTCTGAATAAATTCCGGGAACTTTTTGATCTAGGTGGAGTATATGGTTCTAAATAAATAAATAAAAATATCCCCAAGTTTCAAGTCTCTCTAGATAATATACTGCTTTATCTTAGTATTAAAGATTTATGAACTCCAAAATTATAATAGCTAAAAATCTCTAAAAATTCTGAATGGATAGCCACTATTATAAGGATAAAGTCTACAGAGTTTCAATTTTTTCGAACAATTACTTTGGCCGGAATAAAAAATTGATATGTTCAATTCCAAAAACCTTATGTTATTTAAATGAGAAACTTAATCGCTGTGTAGCACTAGGTTAAAATTGGGACAGAGACTTGAAACTTAGGGGATATTTGTTTTATTTATTTAGAACCATATGAGCCCCTGACTGCGTAAAAATTCGAAAATATCTAAAATTAGGAGCAGCCTACCCTTTATATTTCAGACATGGAACCCCCGGTACGTGAATCTCATCTACCAAAATGGATAATATTATTTTTTTGCAACGAAATTTTCTCTGGAGAGAGACGGACTGGTAGAAATGTTAATTGAATGTAATGGAAGGCAGCCCAGAGGTAGGAGTGGGAAGGAAAGAAAAGGAGTGAGGAAAGAAAAAAATGCACACATATAAAATAAGGTGTAATTTATTGGAATTCTTCCTCCTTTCCTTTCAAACCGACGAATTGTGAATGGATTGAAATTGATCAATGAATGAATGAGTCGTAAATAATGGAATTTCGCTATCTGTGCATTTGTATATTGTATTGTATATGTTAAAAAAATATTGTATATTTGTATATATATGCAAAAGATTGTAATAAGTGAATTGATCAATGAACGAATGAAGTATAGATGTATGATGTATATTTGTATGAATTGTGAATGTATGGTATATATTTGTGTATAAAAAAAATTTGAATAAGTGAATTGATCAATGAACGAATGAGGTGTGAATTGTGGAATTGTTGCTATTTGTACATTTTGTATATTGGGTTATATGAACCAACCATATTATTTGAGAATATGTTAATAACTAATCCCAGTACGCACTCTTGTGCGCATCTGTCATGGAAGGGGTATGGTCTATATATGTTAGATTCAAAAGCCATTTAGCTATCTAATTAAGAAAAGGAGGAAAAAAATTGTTTTTCTATGCCTTTGTTAAAAGTGAAGAAAGTTTTTGAACACTACTGTGGAGAGAAGAAGGAAACATTTTATTTTTTGTTTCATTCATTGACCCTTTGAAGTGAGTAAATTATATATTTTTTATTATTGATAATCTGGCTGTTTACATTGTATTTATAATTGTATTATTTTATTGTTGAAATGAATGATGACTAACCCCGTTTTTATAATTTTGTAATATTGGTTTATAGACCCTGAAGAAGGAGGGAAAAATCCTCCGAAACGTCGGTTTGAAAGGAAAGGAGGAAGGATTCCATAAATTACACCTTATTTGATATGTGTTAATTTTTTCTTTCCTCACTACCTCTGGGCTGCCTTCCATTACATTCAATTAGGATAATATTATTTTTGAAATGGATATTTAATAATTCATCTCTTTTAATTGAGAATGAAAAATATATTATTACTGTTTTCAACTAATAAATGGTCCATTGGTCTCGTTTCACCTACTATTTCAATTTAGTGTTTTTTGCCGTTTATTTGAAATACTTTTATATTTGTTTTACAAGTTAATGTTAGTGATTATTGTTTAAGGGGAGGGGGAATCGGCTGTAAAAAGTGGAGAACAAAAGTATTTAAAACAGTAAATGGGATATGAATATTCCATGTAGTTCTCGATAAGGCATGGAAATTAGAGATGAATTGCAAATCATGGAGCGTTGATGAAAAATTTTCTCCGAGAAAAAGAGAGCGAATATTAAATAAATAATTTAATTTCCTGGATGTTTTTTCTATTTATTCTTTTTTTTTGAGTGCGCTAATGAATTGAAATAGAATTGTGGGTAGTCCAATTCACTCTAACAGCCTGTTAAAGTTTGAAAAACATAAACATCTATGGATTTTTAAAAAATATGTTTTGAAACCATTAAAAAGTATATTACATGAATATTAATCAATGAGAGAAATGGAGTTAGAAATAATTTTTTAGAAAATGTGAATGAATTTCTATATTACTTTACTTAAACTTTACTAAATAAACCGATATATTATTTTAAAAATAAAACGGATTTATTTTTTTATAAATATATAATGAAGTATTTTTTCTAAGTTTATTAAATAATGATTATCTATCTATCTAATTATATGTTTACTTAGTATAATTCGATTACGCAGAGGACCTCGACGTAATTTTTTTAATTTTAAAACCCCCTAATATTTCATGACAAATAAAATTAATTAAAATTAGGAAATTTAAATTATTATTTTAAAATCCTCTAATATTTCATGACATTTTTTTATTAGAATTTTAAATTATTTTCTTAAAATCGTATCTCCTTGGCCAGCAATGTGTCCGCTGAAGGCGGCTTACCAGCCGGTAACATTATGATATAATAATATCTTTACATTTTATTATTTCTTTTATATACATATTAGTAAATATTTTATGGCCATTTCAGTGACTCCACCCATGCGCTAATTTATAGGCCTTTACAGTTTGAGAAATCCCTAGGATTGTTGCATTCGATATCAAAAGGAGAAATTAATAATCACTTCCTATCTTGGTACATAACCAATTTCGACTACCTTTGCAGGGGTCCCTGTTAATAAGAAGGTTGAGAAACACTACAGTAGAAGACACCCCTTATGATTTTTCTAAATATTACAGTGAAATCCCTCAAATCCGAATTCCGAAAATCCGAAATCCTGGGAAATCCGAACGCAAAAAAGAGAAAATTATTTATTTTGTCATAAAACATATATCCATACTGTATATATCTACATTATAACCATATTTAACATAATTAGTTAAAAAAATTAACAAAGAAGTACACTTAGCATACTTAACAAAGTGTAAATATATCTACATACTTATGTCATCCAGGATTGAAAAACGGTAAAAGTTGATTATTGAAATTCTTTAGATTAATCACTTTGCAAAAACAATGAAATAATAATAGAAACACACAAAATACTCTTTCACTTGATATCACTTATGTTCAATTGTCGAAGCTGCTTTCGGCTAATCCGAACAAATTGAAATCCGAACAGGCTACAGCCCTAATTACGTTCGGATTTGAAGGGTTTCACTGTATATTAGTTTGGAAATTTCATTTTTTGAAAATAAATTTTAATTGATTTCGTTTAGAAGGGTGTTTTTTTATATATATATATCAATAATATATAGATTATATACTATTTCTTTATTTTTATTTATTTAATGCACAATTCGTTGTGTTAAATTGAAATCAATATTTACCTGTAAATTTAGTGTGTTTGTGTTGTGTGTGTGTATTAGAATGGCAATAAAAGACCAGGGTCGTAAGATCTTCTGTCTCCAAGGGAAAGACAAGAGCAATATTCACGCCAAATTAAGCTCTTCCCAAGAATCGCTAGCTAATTCTCTTTATGATTAATTTGGGCCTCACCGCAAGTCTATTTGGTTAATTCCGCTTACTCTGTTCCTCATTCACTCTAATATCACAGAGAATATCTAGGTAAGAGAAATGGTAACGTCGCATCGAAAAATCAAATTATCCGCTAAGAGTAAACAACTTACGAGCACTCAAAATATTAATTGAAAAGCTCAAATTAACCTATTCGGATCAATTCTTTGATTTTTTTTTCAAAAATAAATGATGGAACCTTTGAAACAGATATTTTAAAATTTGAATTTTTATTTATATCACACATAAATAATTATATATATATATATATATATATATATATATATATATATATATATATATATATTCATGTAATTTATTATATTGTACCGGGAACAAAAGCCAATTTATACAGCACATCAGTAAAGTGTTAGTAGGGTTATGTTAGTGAGGGAGCCGAGTTTAGCCGGTAGAAATTTTTATACTCCAGCCAGGATCGAACCCCGGCCTTCCGCTCTAACATCGTCATAATCGATGCCGAAGCGGGGCAAGCTCGTTAGCCTGCTCGGCTAACCTGACTCTCCAATAATTATAATTAATTATGTGTGATTTAAATAAGAATTCAAATTTTAATCAAATTAATCACAAAAATAAAAGCTTCAAAAGGTTCATTACTAATAGATATTATAAATTTTATATAATAAAAAAAAAAAAAAAAAAAAAAAAAAAAAAATTAAAAATAGTTTTTCTAAAGAAAATTAAAATAATTTTTCAAGTCATAAATAAAGTACGTAGGCTCTAATTATGTTTTTTTTTTTAATTTATATTAGGGTTTTTGATTATACATATTTATATTTGGCCTAGAATATTTCTGGTTCATCTGGCTGACACAAATCATTTTTCTGGTTTTATATAATTTTAATTAAGGATTAGTACTTATAAAATAATTTTTTCAAAAACAAAAATTAAATTAATAAAATAAAAAAAATGTCACACATCAATTCCTATGAATCCAATTGTAATAGACTGATGAAGAAGGCAAAGCTCTCGAAACTATATAACTCTATAGTCTCGTTATAAATAAATTAAAAATTTATTTTTCCAGCAGAAGACACACTCTTTTATTGTCTCTTTCAATTTATAAAAATTATTTTAGCCTCGACAAAAAGAAACTTTCAAAAATTAATCAGAGCTGAAGATTTCTTCCAGCTATTTCGATTTAATCAGCAGCTTATTAGATTAACTCTGATTAATGTTTCTTTTTGAAAATAAATATTTTTTTATCTACCTCTCTATAAATTCTCATTTAAATTTATAAATCATGAACACGGATTTTAAAATAATTTAATTTTACTTTTACCGTTTTGGTTTAATTATCTCATTTCTTAAAATAAAATTACAGAATTTGATCGTCAATAAAGCATCCTATAGAAATACAAGCACCCTTTTAACTTTTACTTGGTACGCACGGCTTACTTAATTTATTTTCTTTATAAATGTGTATGCCATGTTGTCATGTCATAATAATACGAAAAAATAAAAAGTTTATATTTCCTACAAATGTTTTTCCAAGACAATTGTGTTCTATTTAAACCGCAGTGAGTGCCGCCTAGGAAGAAGTAGGGTATGCATTCGATTAAAAGCTTTGAGATCCCGCTTGCATTATCAGGCGCTCAATATTAAATAAGCTGACGTGTTCTGATGTGGCCATCCACTTGACTTTACCATACAACCTGGCCCTAAAATTATTTATAATCATGTAGGGGGGGGGGGGTTAGTTTTTGTATTTTTATACTTCTGGAGGTCCACTGATTATGTATGCAAAATTTGGTTGAGTTTGGTAAATGGCCAAGATTTTCATTTTTTGACCCTACACCCCCCTCCCCCATTTTGGGCGGTTAGTTTTTGTATTTTTATACTTCTGGGGGTCCACTGATTATGTATACAAAATTTGGTTGAGTTTGGTAAATGGCCAAGATTTTATTATTTGACCCCCCCCCATTTTAGGCGGTTACTTTTTGCATTTTTAGACTTCTGGGGGTCCACTGATTATGTATACAAAATTTGGTTGAGTTTGCTCAAACGGCCTAGATTTTTAATTTTTAACCCCCCTTAATTTTGGGTCGATATGCACCAAAATCTAATCAGCTCTTAATCTCAATGGACCAAAACTAAGTGTGAAATTTGGTTTCTATATTCACACTAGTTTTTGAGCTAGCTCGTTCACAAAAATTTGGTAACGCACAGACTTTCTAACTAACAGCCAGACAGACTAACAGACATTTTGACAAAACAATTATTATCTCGAAAAATATAATTTTTTCGATGTTTACTTATTAGAGCTTTTTAGTAGACAGAAATGCCATGGTTTCGCTCAATTTTTTTAATCAAATTAGTTTCAGCCGTTTTTGAGATATTTCGAAAAAAATGAAGGACAAAACCACTTTTTTCATGCACGATTACAATACTTGACCATACCCTGCATGGTAAAGTAAAAACCTTTAGTTTATTTATATTTTTAAAATCTCCGGTATAGTAGACCATTTAAAAGATTTTTTATGAAAATAAGCAATTTTAACTTTTGATTTGACCCTAGATTAGGATAAATAGCTAGACGACCCTCTTTCAGATGACTTCTTAACGAACTTAACAGCTATTTGTGCATTAAAAGTCTCATTGTGCATCTTGAAAACAACTAGCGAGGTAGGTTTTTTTGTGAAACCTACCTCGCAATTTTACCTAGAACAACATCTATTTCCATAAAAGTTAACAGCTCGGTAAGTTGGGTTTACATTTTATGCTAATTTCTTTTGCAAATACTTAAGGATAGACTTCGCTTTATGTATAGGACATCTTATGTTATATTTAATAATAATTTCAATCTAAAATATCAAATCAATAGTTGATACTACAAATAATTTTAATCACATATAAATTTTATAAGTATGTGATCAGAAATCATGACCAAGGGGTGGCCACCTTCTGAAACACAAATCACTTGTTTTTTTAGAAATTGACAGGGGTGGCCAATTTTTAAATCAACGCAGTTTCAATTGTTTTATGTACTTGAGAGGATATTGATGAGGAAGTTCAAAAAAAGAAGATAATTTATACTATCTTTTTATTTTTATTCAAAAACCGACGTTTCGGAGGCTATTCCCTCCTTCTTCAGGGTTCTTTGGGTTTTTGACTGCCTCATCAATATCCACTCAACTTCACTTATCAGCCCGTCTCCAAAAATTGCTCCAGTTTTATGTACTGTTTAGGAATTTTTTTTGTATTTGCATTTAAATTCTAGTTTTCCCATAGATGACCAATTGGTCATATGGCCAACTATTAACTCGCGGTATGGTCAACTAGATACTGAAATTAAAAAAAAAATTCCTAGATCATGCCACCAATAAAAGGAAATTTTCGAAATTACAAGCCTGGGAATATGGAAAGAGCCATTTATCAATCCCGATTTGCTTAACTATGACTAAAAGAAGAAGATAAATTAAATAAATAAATTTTTATAATTTTTCTCATTAATATCAAAGAATAATTGATACGTCAACGAGAATTATTTTGACCGCGCTTATTTGAAAAAGATATTTTATCGCGAGACTACTGCGGATTACGCTATTGGAGTCTGCGGAGTCTTAAGTCTGGACCAAGAGAGAAAAAGATGTGATCCACTTAGCTACAATCCAACGTCATTTCGCGTATAGCCCGCTAGACATTCGGATGGATCACTAAGTGAATTTGAAATCTCAGATGTTATATATTCGATCTCCCAGTCCAGAGCGCTTGATCTATTAGCATGAATGTTAGATGCTTGCCATTAATTAATCGAATGTTTTCTACATTTGATTCAATCGCGAATCTCTTGGTCCAGACTTAAGACTCCGCAGAACTCCAATAGCGTAGCGTAATCCGCAGTAGTCTCGCGATAAAATATCTTTTTCAAATAAGCGCTGTCAAAAACAATTCTCATTGACGTATCAATTATTCTTTGATATATTAATGAGAAAAATTATAAAAATTTATTTCAGATCATTATTTCAAGTTAGAAATATATAAGTTCAAATACTATTTTCACTCAATATTTGACAAAAATTCTCTACATTAGATTCGCGATTGAATCAAATGTAGAAAACATTCGATTAAATAAATAGTCTTCGGGACTTGATATTTGTCTATTTTTATAAAAATAGACAAATAACAAAATAATTAATATCTTTTAAAATGCTATTTTTTGATGTTCACTAATTACGTCTTTTATATAGTGCCTAACTCGATGATTTCACATAAAATTTTTAATTTAACTAGTGTTAGTAATTTTTATGAGGCGCCGGTAGTGCAGTGGCTAAAGAGTTCGACTTTGAATCAAGTTTGCTTGGGTTCGAATCCCACCTTTGTTATTCATTTCTGTTAAAAATGTCTAAATAAATTCAGATAAGGCAACGGGATATTGGGATGGTTTTCCCTATTAACATTTTCCTCAAGAAAATTATTATGGTGAGGATGCTGTTGGAATCAGAATAAAAGTTGTTTTTTAAAATTTTTCTAAAAAATGGATCTAAGACACCAATTCTTTTCTGCATGATTACAATAATCCCCAATAAAATAAAAAGACGTTGTTTTTATATACCAAAACTTATGAAGCAAACAGATTAAATGGTCAAGGCAGTTTTTAAGACATGGACTTAAAAATGTGACTCACAGTGGACATTGAGGATCCAGCTGGTCTCCAGCTCTGAGTTAGGCACATGAGGGTTGTTGGCTCTGCACGAAAGCTGCTTGCCGGAGTCGTTAACTTGAGGAGCCAATGTTAGAGTACTTGTGGTTGAGTTTGCGTCCCCGCTTGTCTGCAAAAAACAATCAAACCAAAGAAATTAGTTAGTTCCATTAATAAAGAAAAAGCAAATTTTGAAAAAGTGATTTTTTTTTAAAAACTAGGTATGCTTTACTGGGAGTCGGGTTGGCCGAGCTGGCTAACGCGCTAGCCCCGCTTCGGCATCAATTATGACGATGTTGGAGCGGAAAGCCGGGGTTCGATCCTGGCTGACATATCAAATTTCTACCGGCTAAAACTCGGCTCCCTCACTAACCCTACTAACACTTTACTGATGTGCTGTCTAAATGGGCTTTGTTCCCGGTGACAATAAATAAATTTAAAAAAAAGGTATGCTTTACGCAAATTTGACTGGGTTAGCAATTGTTTGCCAGCTAACGGTATGAGCTAGAATAATAAATCTCGATATAAAGCTGCTTGATATAATATAACATTGACTACCATATTTTAACTCACAACCGTTTACTACATCTCTATATAATAATTCGATTTTTTCTCTTGTATTTTTAAACCCGAACTTCCGTAGTTAGAAAGGTCAAATCTAATAAATATGCCTGAAAACGATTTTATTCCACGTTTCATATTTCTAAATATAGAGAATATGCGAGTCGGAGTCGAGGGTTACCAACATTCCGAAATACTTGAGATATTAAATTACTTATTGGCTGGAGATAAGGAGAGAATTGTAAATTTTTATAGCTTATTTATCTTCACTGGTTTGGGAATCGTTAGATACGAAAATCATGTAAAAATAGATACTTTGACTCCCTTTATACCGTCCTTTTTTAAGCGAATTAAATTTCAAATCTTTAATGAGATCTTTGCATCATGATAAAAAATATTTTTAATTTAGAATACTGAATATGGTAAACACTTGTAACGAATATGAAAAAAAAGTTTTTATTTTGTTTCTTATTTTCGAAATACCTACATATCTCGAAAACGGCTAAAGGTATTTTGATAACAATTTTGAGGAAATCAGTTTTGAGCTTTGAGCGTTCAGTCTATAATAAAACCTTTTATACTGAAAATAGAAAAAATTATATTTTAAGAGATAGATATTAATTGTTTTCTGTTAGTTTGTATGTGTTACCAAATTTTATGTAAGCTCTACTCATTTCAAAAACCAATAGAGGTATCAAAACAAAATTATATATTTAGATTATTTTATATTGGAATTAAGAGTTAATTATAATTTCGTTGAAATGGAACCAAAAATTAAGGAAAGGATGATGTTTAAACATTTGAGCTTTTTCGCCGATTTGGAGAAAAATTCGCACTGTAGCCTTTAAAGCTTTAATGGGACTATCAATCCAAAAATAAGTTTCCTAAAATGGTGAGAGTGGGTGTATGGTAAAGTTATGGAATTTTCAAATCACATTTCATTTTTGAGCCCTCAACAAATTCGACTCTCTAAAATAATGAACCAATTAAAAATTTAAAAAGTCTTTTCATTAGTCTTCACCCCCAAAAGCCTCACATTAGACATATTATAGCCAGAAGAAATTGAAAAAGTCATATTTTACAAACAACTTATTCTAGGCGACATTAAAAATTCAACACTGATTGATCTATTAATTAAGAAAATTAAATTAAATTAAATTTAAAATTTCCGGATACTTAATTTCTTCTTATTCTAATGACTTTCCAAATAACTGAAAAAAAGTTAGTTCACTTTTCTCTGATCATCCCTTTAATATCTATCTCTTTATTTAAAGTATGACCTCTCCCTTTAACCTTTACCTTATCATTCTTTTAAGTCTACTTGGTCGATGGATCTCTGCCTCTGCTATTTGGCGTCCACTAGCGGCAGGACATTGCTCAACTTTGACGGCTCTTTTGATCCCATTCAACCTTCATGATTTGGTATCTACTGCAAAACAGTTGGCTTCCTCTTTACCAAACAAATCTTTATAGAATTTAAATTGTTCTTCCTTTGTACTTACTCAGTCTAATATAAACTCCCGGATGAGCGAATGGCACGAAATATATTGAGCTTTTAAACTTTTTGTTCATATAAGAGTAAAACTAAGGTTTTAGTTTGTATAAAAACCAGACTGCCCATCCCAATAATTCCCCATTATATTCTATATAATATAAATGTGAAAGTAAAAAAATAAACAGGAGTATATAAAGATAAGCTTAGAAGTTAAGGAATTCCGCTATCTCAGAAGTGAAGTGATATAATCACAAAAGAGGAAGTTCTTGAAAAATGGAAGAAAATCTGAAAAGTTCAAATGATAAGGACACTCTTTAAGATACGAAGGAATGCTAAGGGCGAAGTGGGATAGAGAAGATCCAGATTGGAGTATTTTCACCAAATAATAAAAAATATGTAAAGTGAAAAAGTCGGTATGGAATAGAGTTAGTGTAAGCGGGAGGTTGCGTCAAATCAGTCTTAGGACAGTATATTTGGTGATGTTTATATTTTACCTATGAATAACATAACCACTTTAACTGTCTTTAATTAAATTGAATATTTAAGGTAGGTTCTTTCGCGACAATCCACACAAAAAATTTTAGGCTCGTAACCACTCTATACATATGAACGGTACTAAAATTTTAGGTTATGTTTTTTTAACGTGACTGTACTTATCACACTATTTTTTCATGTTATTTTATGCCAATAATTATTATCCATTAAAGTTTCTAAGTATTTTGTTTAAAATTTTTAATTATTTCATATTTTCGTGCCTTTTTCTTTTATTCCGCCATATTACTCGTTACAACGTTGCCGGATCGTTTCCAAGCGACTGTTCTTATATCCCCTCCACTAAAAATAATCGCCCAAATATGTTTTTTTTATTTTTTATCAAAACTACGAGGTAAATAATTTCAATTTTTTTTTAAGTTACTCCGAATTATATTATTCTAACAAATATTAATTTTTCATCAAGATGGTGAAAGTCCTTCAATGAAAAAAAATAAAATAATGATCATTTTCCCACCCTTTCCCATGCTACCATATGCACAAAAATTTCATTTTTAATTGCAATTATTTCATGTTTGGTCTAGTAAATCGTCTTCAAATTTTAACAGTGTGTTTATTATGTTTTTAATGACTTATATTCCAAGTTTCGAAGACTTCTTGAACTTTTGCATTTGTGAAAGAACTACCTTAATAGAATTGTAAAATTTCAGTGGGAAGTAGATATTTAAATTTCCAAGAAATTCATAAAATGATAATCATTTAGAGCGATACACACGTCGGAGAGGGATTCACCTCACAGGGTAGCCAATTGGGTCGGATGAAAACCATAATTTTGACATATAATCAAAAATAATTATTAATTTAATCTCTGATCTAATAGATTAAATAGATAAAGCCTCTTAAATTTTCTTAGAAATATGGTACTTATTATATAATTATTTTATTTGGAATAATTGAATTTCTGAAAATACCTATACTTGAGTTAGTTATTAACAACAATTTTCCATTCCAAGCTGAAAAACATGATTTTCGTTATCCAAAGGGAGTTTGTGTTTTTAATTGGGCAAAACAGACTAATGCGTAATCGGGGATAAGTGAAAATAAATATCCATATACATTCAACCGATCTATCATCAAAGGATTAAAATATTTTTCAGTTAATAATTAAGTAAAATAACAGATTAAACGCTATTGATATATTTTTTCGTTAATTTATCATAAAACACTATATTATCAAATATTTAAATATAATAATTTATTTTGTACACGTCTCCAATATTAATTAGGAAATAAATATTCCGAGCACTGCTTACTATAATAAATTAATTATTTAGAAAAAATTTCATTTAGTCGTTATAATTCAAATGACTTTCCATTCTTTAGAAAGTGGAATTATTTGGATTAACCAGGCCTGAATAAATCGAATTTAAGTTTAAATTCGGGACTTAGAATATTTTAATATTTCGGCGTTGGTGCGGGTTTGAGAATTAAATAAATAAATAAATATTTCATTAAAGTTTGAATTTTTATAAATGTTTATTAAACACGAACAAAAAATACAATATAACTACGACGTTTAGATCGACTTATTCTGCGATCATTCTCAAGTATGAGAACCCACTCCGATTATAGGTTAACTGAGCCAATCACGTGTCGGTCGAGGCTTATATAATAAACGACCTCTGCCCCCTTGTCGCGTCGTCAGTGTGTTGGTTTTTTGACTGGACTGTACATGGAGTCTATATAAGCCTGACCGACACGTGGTTGGCTCAGTTAAACTATAATTGAAGTGGGTGCTCATACTTGAGAATGATTGCAGAATAAGTCGATCGAAACGTCATAGTTATATAGTATTATTTGTTCGTTTTAATAAATAATTATAAATTAATTATGTATGATTTAAATAAAAATTCAAATTAATCAAATTAATGACAAAAATAAAAGCTTCAACAGCTTCAGCTATTGCTATTAAAATATTTCATTAGATAAAACTATTACGCCAATATCTGTAGGATTACGTCTTCAATAATTTTTCCAATTATAATAATTTTACTCATAAATGATCGTTGCCTTACTGAACAAGGAAATTTTACAGGGCAGAGAAAATACAAACAAAATGTAATATTGAAGGAATTCAATTTAAATATTTGATAATTTGTTAAATAAAAAATAAATTATTTAAATACAAAAGTTAAAGTTAACTTCATATCTCCATAATTATAATGTAGGATTTTACTCTCCGCTCCTTTCAATGTAAAATGCTTTTGAAAATAAAGATCTGTTTTCGCCTTGAGAAAAGCGTTTGCTTGTTGTTTATCCGTCAGAATCTTTCGATAAAATGACAGGTGAACAGCAAGGACACGCCCCTTTTATAAAGAATCAAGCGCGGGAAAAATTATGCATACGTCACCTAAAAGGCGGGAATGATTAACCAATCAGCTTAATTGCTAATTAGAGCCAGGGTTATAAAAGCAGCCAGCTCCTCGAAGCGAATTCAGTTGTTGTCATTCAGTTGTCATGTGTGAGTTGTCACTTGTTGAAACTCATTGAATGAGGCAGCTCTCCGGGGTGACTGATCACCTTGGAACGATTTGGTAGAGACGGCTTGTGTCTAAGAAGTAATTTGTATACACGTTCTGTAACGAAGAAGCAATAAATGCGGGCCTTGTGCCATTATTTTATGAAAAGCATGTTTCAACTGCCTAGTGCAAATTCTTATTTAAAATAGCATTTTTTCTGGCTTTAACGCCGCCAATAGAGATTCTAATCTCTGAAGATTATCTTCCATCCAAGCCCGGCGAATCTCCTTCCAACTAATGCTTCGAGCCAAACATAATAAAAATCATCCATCATCTTAATCATTTCCTATAATAATATTAATGTATATTCTCAACTATATTTTAGTCTGTATATAGGCACCGTAGCTATTGTTGGCCTTAGGCGTCAAGTTTGCTAGTTATGTCTCTGCCATTAGGTCTTTTAGGTAGATTTCGAAGAAATATACCTATTGCTCTAGTGAGACTTCCGGAAAATTTCATAATTGTTTTTCCGATCATGGCACCTCA
The DNA here is from genome assembly GCA_024734495.1 of Forficula auricularia. Lineage (NCBI taxonomy): Eukaryota > Metazoa > Arthropoda > Insecta > Dermaptera > Forficulidae > Forficula > Forficula auricularia. Next base: position 4,996,916 of record JALMQS010000106.1, read on the forward strand.
GACTCCAAAACCACTCTACATTAAAAAGTTTATATATATATTAGTTTGTGGGCATGTGGAATCTAAATTTTGTGGATGCGCTGTAGGCTGCAACGTTCATTCAACCGATTGCAATATAATTTCGCACAAAATTTAGTTTTGATGTAAATAAGAACTGAATAGTTTTTAGGGACTTCCCCAAGGGGGTGGAAATGGCGGGGGGGGGGGGGGGGTTGAAATCTTGAAAAATTCATAACAACGTTAATATGAATGATACCAGTTTGGTTGCAAATAACTAATATTCTACTAATTAACCTCTACAACTTGTGTCTGAAAAGTTTTTGATAGAAGCAGTCTAAAGGAGGGTAGAGCCCTTCAAAGCTACCCCTTTTCTACGGCCTGCCGCAGGGATTTTTCTAATCCACTTCAATTCCTTGGCTGTTTTGGTCAGAATCTCATTTATCTATTCCAGTTTGACTCTGCCTTTTAGTTTATCTGCCTTTTCTCTCCTTATATATTGATAGAGATGTAAGTGAAAGTATTAATGTTTGTATTTGAACACTAAAACTTAAACGAGGTATTCCGTTGAAATAGGCGATTGCTGCAATTGATAGAATAAAGATTTTTCGGCAGTAATAACGAGACGTCTATAGATTATTTCTCTCTAAACAAATTTGATTTCTATTGTGTGCATTAAGGTGACAGCTCCTATCAGTTTTGAACAGCATCTATCACGCCCTTTGGCAGGGTTCATATATTCGCGTTTGACATCACACCATGAATCAATGTCGCCTCAATTCGTAACGAGGCTTTAAATTTTTTCCCGCATGATTTATTTCTAATAACCGACCGTTCGAACAAGTTGCAAGATAATTAGCTCGCAATCTAGAGAAATCGATAGGAAATTTATCAAATCGATTAACCTTAATGCATAATCTTGTTACAGTTTTACCAAATACTCATCAGGTAAAAAATTTCATTTTATTTCATTTATTTTTTTAATGAAAATGATGAGAGAAGGAGTTACACCAAAAAGGTTCTACCCCTAAAGGTCTGGGGTGGCCTCTCCATCGTGAAAAGAAGAAAGAATTTTATGGGCTAGGCGGGGGTCGAAGGTATCTGTGGATGGGGATCTTAAATAGCTGAAGGTTATAAGTCGCGGGAAAGATGGTGGCAGGGATCGAGTTCCAGTCTCTGGAGGTCATAGGGATAAAAGAGTTGGCGAAAGCGCTTGTTCGATTTTTATCCAATTTGACAGCTAAGGGGTGCTGAGCGTTCGAAAACTGCGTGTTTCTCGCAAAAGAGGGCTTTAGGGGGATAATTGATTTCAGCTCGACTGAAGAGACACCGTGATAGTATCTGTAGTGCAGGGAAAGGGCAGAAACGGTTCTTCGGGGAGCCAGGAGTCGAGTGAGTTGGTTAGAGCCGGGTCTCCTATCAGTTTAATTGCTCGCTTCTGAATCGTATCCAGTGTAGCAAGAGCTTGGAGGCACCCCTCCACAGATAAAAGCCATATTCGAGACAGGGACGAATTTGAGTCCTTATATAGTATAAGAAGTTGACTGGGAGTATAACAGCGTCTAGACCTAAATAGGAGACCAAGCTTGCACGCTGCAGCTTTAGCAGTAGATAGTGATAGATTAGGAGATATGGTCATTCCATTAATGGTCAGACCCTAGAGTTACGCCTAACATTGAAATTTTATCCCTAAATTCTAGTGAGTTTGAGTCGAATGATATGATTATTTATTTAATAATAATATGACTAGTTTGTCTTATAATTTCCGAATCTTTGTGAAAAATCACAAGGTAATAGTATTTTTCACGAGGACGGTGTTTTATTTTAAGCGTGGTCAATAAGTTAATTATTTGATTGAAAAGTTTAATTTCTGAAATTCCTGGATATCTATACATATTTTTCTTTCTATTTGTTTTTTTCTGTCTTATATTCTAAAAGAGACACAAGTCTAATAAAGAGATAAATAAATAAAAAACGGGGCTATAAATTCAGAAGAAGCATTATTCAATTTTACCTACAGATATCTCATATTCTGCCATTGAGGCATTTTCCTTCATAAGTCCGATCTAGCAATCACTACTGCAGTTAAAGATAGCAGAAGAGAAAAAAAAGTTTTCTGCTTCTCAATTCCTCAAATGGGACATTCTTTTTTTTTTTTTTTTTTTTTAATGCACCGAATGCAAGAAGGGTGTACCAGTAAAGATGTAGCCCCTATGGATCTCGAAAGACCCTTGCATTACCGAAGAGAAGGGAAAGTTGATTAAGTGAGAGGGTGTAGACGCAGGTGTCTATGCACCCTGGTTTTGAAGGTTTGAAGATCATAGGTGCTGGGAAAGATAGAGGCTGGGAGAGAGTTCCAGTTCCTTGAAGTCATGGGGATATATGAATTCGCGAATGAAGTGGTCCGGCACTTTTCTAATTTGACCGCGAAAGAGTGTTGGGAGTCGGCAAAACGTGTGCTGCGTGCAAAGCATGCTTTGGGGGAATTATTGATTTTATCTCATCAGAGCACCTGCCGTGATAGTATCTATAGAAAAGGGAAAGGGCAGAGACGTCTCTTCGATGAGCCAGCGAGTCGAGGGAGTCGGTGAGGGTAGAATCGTCAATTAGCCTGACGGCTCGTTTCTGAATTGCATCAAGGGTAGCAAGAGAATATTTTGAGGCTCCTCTCCACAGATGAGAGCCGTATTCGAGACAGGGGCGGATTTGGGCCTTGTAGATGGTGAGAAGTTGTGGGGGTTTGTAAAATCGCTTGGACCTGAATAAGAAGCCAATCTTCCTTGCTGCAGATTTCGCCACAGAGGAGATGTGTTCATTCCAAGACAGGTCAGATGCGACAGAGACGCCCAACATGGATAGGCTGTCACACATTTTCAGGGTATTCGAATCGAAGTGAATATCAGGAAATCTCTATTTTCGCGCCTAGAAATTAGACAACATTGAGTCTTATTTGAATTAAAGTTAACTAAATTTTGAGAGCCCCATTTATTCAGTTTGTCTAGGTCGAGAGTAATTGAGGAGGCAACATTGATTCGATTATTCGGGAGAGAGGGTTTGCCGTGTAGAGTGCTATCGTCGGCGTAACAATGAGTGGGGTTTGCCGTTTGATCAATAAGGTCGTTTATATAAATCAGGAAGAGTGTGGAGGAGATTACAGAGCCTTGGGGAACACCAGAGTTTGTGGAGAACGATTCAGATGATGTTCCATCCACCACAACTTTTATACTTCGGTTTGTCAGAAAGCTTTCTATCCATTTGCGAAGTGTTGGTGCGAATCCAAAGGCTGGCAGTTTGGCAAGAAGATTTTTGTGCCAAACCTGGTCAAAGGCTTTGGAGATATCAAGGGCTACAGCGAGGGTTTCTTTTTCCGGCCTCTAGAGTATTGTTCCAGGTGTGGGTGACATAGGTTAGGATGTCGCCTGTAGAACGATTTTGTTCACGGAATCCAGTATTGCCTTATCGTGAATTAACTTAATTTATTGTTTTCTAAGTGATGAAGGACGCGTTGGTCAAGTGACTAATTCCATTATTTTGGAAAGAACAAAGGTGATCGAGATAGGCCTGTAATTAGAGATTTGTGAAGAGTCTCCTCTTTTAGGAATAGGTAGTGAACTCTGGCTGTTTTCCAGCTTTTGGGGAATATGCCCGATTCGTAAGAGAGTTAAATTAAATTCCTATTTAAGTTCTAAGTCAGGGTTCCATACACTTTAAAATGTGCTAGAGATGGCTGCCACTAGTAATATATTATTTACCCTTCTAAACTGCAACGTCTGTCTTTACCATTTAAACTTCAAGTTTGATTAATCAAATTCAAAATATGAACACTCAATTTCAAAAATAAAATTAATTTAATTAATATATTAAAAGTGTTTTCTTTTGAAGACGGACTGGTAGAATTTCAATGAGGAATTGGTGCAAGGCAGACCAAGGATAATAAAAAATAAAATTCTGAATACAAGAATTTATTAAAAACAGAAGGGACCTTACTTCTGTTCTCCTTCAACAGTGCTCGAATATTGCTGTTTCCTGTATTCTATACGCTTCCTTCATTGTCTCTTTTAGACCTAGAACTAACTGACTAACAGACATTTTGAAAAAACAGTAATTATCTCGAAAAATATAATTATTTCGATGTTCACTTTATTAGGGCTTTTTTGTAGACGAAATGCCATGGTCTTGCCCTATTTTTTTAATCAAAATAGTTTCAGCCGTTTTTGAGATATTTCGAAAAAAGAAAGCAAAAAAAACTCTTTTTTCATGCACGATTACAATACTTAACCATACCCTTCCTGTATGGTAAAGTAATAAGCTGACGTGTTCTGATGTGGCCATCCACTTTACTTTACACATACAACCTGGCTCCTCACTTATATTTAATAAAATTATTTATAATCATGTATAGGAGGGGGTTAGATTTTTCATTTTTAGACTTCTGGGGTCCCACTGATCACATAAAATTTGGTTGAGTTTGCTCAAATGGCCTAGATTTTTTATTTTTAACCCCCCTCCACCCCCTTAATTTTGTGGTCGATATGCACCAAAATCTAATCAGCTCTTAATCTCAATGGACCAAAACTACGTGGGAAATTTGGTTTTGATATTCACACTAGTTTTTTAGCTAGTTAGTCCACAAAAATTTGGTAACGCACAGACAACCAGATAACCTAACAACATTTTGACAAAACAATTATTATCTCGAAAAATATAATTTTTTCGATGTTCCCTTATTAGGGCTCTTTTGTAGCCCGAAATGCCATGGTTTCGCTCAATTTTTTTAATCAAAATAGTTTAAGTCGTATTTGAGATATTTCGAAAAAGAGAAGAAAAAAACCCACTTTTTTTCATTGCACGATTACAATACTTGACCATACCCTGTATGGTAAAGTAAAAATAAATAACCGATTATTAAAGTTGGCCGAAAATTTTCCCTTTTAGCTGGGTTTTTAATTGAATTGAATTTGTCACTGACCGTCTCTCTGGCGTTGTCCAATCTTTGTCCGCTACGCCACCAGGTGAGTCTAGCCGGTGGTCTGGAACCGGAAGTTTGGCATGCCACCTCATACTCGCTGCCCGCACTCAACGGCTGATTCTCCCCCAATAATCGCACCTCCAAGGGACGCACTAAAAAAAAAAAAAAAAACAAGAAAACATGTATTATTTTTCCAATAATAGTCGACAAATAATCAAATATACTAGTATATATATATATATATATATATTGTCGCCTCAGAGTGTAAACCTGTTAACACAAAACAAGGAAATTTTACAGGGGAGAGAAAAAACAAACAAAATTTAAAATTGTTATTATGGAAAGAAACTATTTTTCACATTTTTTTTTCTACAACTTACGACCGTAATTTTTACTTGGACGATGCTGCATCTCTTTTTCTTTCGAAAAGTATTAAGGTAGTTGTTCCGGCCAAATGAGTTTTCTTAGGATTTTTTTGAAATTTAGACAGATTATTATTTAAATACTTCTGCTTCGATTGGTGGCAAAACGAAATTTATGAACAATATAGTTCCGAAGATATTAAATTTGAAAAATAGAGTTTTTCAGACTCTTATACATTGCACTATACGGGTTATCGGAAAATTTACATACATATTTAATTATAATTAAGAAACCCTTTTTACCATTTTTATAAAAAACTAAACCAACATTAAACAATAACCAATACATATTTTAAGACAATTTTAATTCATAGTTACAACACAGTTTCTGAGATAATAATGAATAAATAATGAAAAATGTATTAAAAAAAATTTACACTAAAAACAATTTGGCAACAGCAAATTTATTTATCCATCGAAAGATGTATAAAGCGCGCATGCGCTAGATTTTTTCAAAATTATAATTTTCATAAGGTGTAACATGGGCGTTGATTACATTTGTTATAAAATAACAAAACGATTTTTATAGAAATAAATCGACCTTTAAAATGTATTTTATCTGTCATTTTAATATAAAAATATTCAATCTCTTACAATGGTGCCAGATTTGTCAAACGAGCACGAGATTGGGTAGAATTGGTACATAAACATCAAAAAGTTTTGGGCTTATGAATTATGAATCCTTATTGTCTGTTCTATGTACTCTAGCATTAACTTTTTGGTAGTATTGTCGCGAAACAGCTACCTTAATATGTATATATGATTATATGATAAAAATGGATTTAGCAGGTTTACACTCTAAGGCCACGATATAATAAGTAAATTACTTTTAGATTTACAAATTAAAAAACAATTTTATAAAATGATAAGGGAATTTTCTTCTTCTTTACTTTATGAATATATGATATTTTCTGGATGACAAGGCTTAATTTGATGACAAGCCCTTTTTTCTTTATTGATTATTCAGAGACCTTTTCTTATTTTACGAAAAAAACAATATACGTATATACTATAAAATATAAGAATTTATAAAGTACTTGAAAAGATGAAAGCATCAGTCACAAATCAATGAAAAAAACAGCAGAATCCAGAACAAACATTTTTTATAAAACGACAGCTTGAAGGAAAATATTGGAATTCCAAAAAAAATTAAATTAAAAGTAAGGAAAATAAATATTTTATATTTTTTGAATAAACGATATACATGCGAGAAAAGGTTATACAAAGAAGTTTTATATCTCCTATAGGCTAGGATTAATCTCTGTGAAAAAAGGAGCAGAGGAACATATTTTATAGATTATAATTATAATAAAGAAATTGACGAAATTTTAGGGGCTAGTTCAGAGTTGAGGTGCACATTTATATTCATAGAATATAATGTGGAAGTATTGCGATGGCCTGTCTGGATCCTGACTCTTTGAGAGCTTTTATGTCAGAGATGAAAAAAGTTAATTTTATTTTGTAACTTCTAGGTGAAAGGAATCGATGGCCTTAATAGTTGGAAATCGGATTTAGGACATAAAACCGGAAATTGTGGTCTCCAGAGCCCGAAAAGTAGCCAAAAATTCATTGGTTAGTACCCTGCGTTTCGCAACCATGAGTCTCAGAATTACGAAATTCGAAACTTAAGCTCGATATATGCTAGAGGGAGTACAGCAAGCTTTTAGATGAAATCGAAAACACCTGAAGTGGAGATGTATATGAAAGATTTGTCGTTTTTTTTTTTATTTTCTCAAAAACGACAGTAAAGATTTTTTAAATTGGTGTACTTATCAAGTGTCATGAGTTATTAGTGGTCTATAAATTTTAACCCGAATGAAATAAAGAAAGGGAGTGTAGATTCGGAGTGTCGCGATCATTTCAAATAAGTTAAAATCTAAAAGTCGTGTGGTGAACACACCAGTTGATTTATTTATCTAATTTATATAGTATATTGAAATAGGGAAATTTCTTTAAGCTGTGATCTGAATGCAGCAAAACCGCCTGGTTTTCATTGGCGGTTGCCTATCCCTAAGTAAGTTCTTTGAATTTTTACTAAAATAAGCTGACGTGTTCTGATGTGGCCATCCGCTTGACTTTACCATACAACCTGGCCCCTCACTTATAATTAATATTTAATAAAATTATTTATAATCATGTAAGGGACGGTTAATTATTTCATTTTTAGACTTCTGGGGTCCAACTGATTATGTATACAAAATTTGGTTGAGTTTGGTAAATGGCCAAGATTTTCATTTTTTGACCCTACAGTAGTTAGTTTTTGCATTTTTAGACTTCTGGGGGTCCACTGATTATGTATACAAAATTTGGTTGAGTTTGCTCAAATGGCCTAGATTTTTAATTTTTAACCCCTCCTCCACCCCCCTTAATTTTGAGTCGATATGCACCAAAATCTAATCAGCTCTTAATCTCAATGGACCAAAACTACGTGTGAAATTTAGTTTTGATATTCACACTAGTTTTTGAGCTAGCTCGTCCACAAAAATTTGGTAACACACAGACTAACAGACAGAATAACAACCAGACAGACTATCAGACATTTTGACAAAACAATTATTATCTCGAAAAATATAATTTTTTCGATGTTCACTTATTAAGGATTTTTTGTAGACCGAAATGTCCATGGTTTCGTCTAATTTTTTTAAATCAAAATAGTTTCAGCCGTTTTTGAGATATTTCGAAAAGAAGAAGCAAAAAAACCACTTTTTTCATGCACGATTACAATACTTGACCATACCCTATATGGTAAAGTAAAAAAATTTGGAGCTCATATATATATTTTATTCATGCATGGAATGCAAACCTTTTTTTCTCTGATGCAATTTATCATTAATTCATAAAAATTTATTCAGCAATTACATTAAAATCCTAATCAGAATTATTAAACAATAGAATTTTTGGCAGAATTTAAATAAAATAGAATTTGAATCGATTCTAAAATAGAGAGAGAAAATTTGATTGACAATCATCAACTAATGAACATATCAATTAAACAATAAGAGTTTTAAAGCTTATATTGAAACAATAGACATATTTGAATTCAATTTTAATATATTTTAACTGAATTTTGAATAAAAAATTTCAATTAAATTACACATTTCTATTTGCTTGGTGTAATTCTTGAAGCCATTTACCATATTCAACGATTTCTTGCCTGTTAACGCCTGAATAAGGTAAAAACACCCGAAAATGAATTTAGTGAATTTAATTTGAATTTATAATAATGTTGAGAATACTAGACCGTGATTGATTCTCAAAGGTGGTCGCCAGTTAAAAATCCTTAAAAGAATAATTAACAACAGATCTGAAAGAAGATATTAAAATAATGATTAATCCTTCTATTCAGTTTGATCCGAAGAAAGAAGGTTCGAGGATTATTATAATATATATTTCTATTTATATAATAACCGAGCTGGTTTTGTTTTATCTGAAAATAGTTTGAATTGGAATTAAGGAATAATATAAAAACAGAAAGTTGTGTATTTGACCTAAGTTCAAAATTAACTTAGGAATTTTAATTTTATATAAATAAAAGAAATAATTTTATTACAAAAATAAATGATAATTAAAAGCAGTGTTTAGATATGTGAAAATTAAATAAGGTGAATACCTACAAAGAATGATTTTCAAAAGAACAAATGTTTATATATATTAACATATAAAAATCTTTAGGTTTTAAGATAATAATGTTTCTTAAGGAAACTTTATTATTTCAAAACTAATTAAAACAAATAAAATACTTTTTAAATTCTAAATAAGAAACCGCAGTGCAAATCCAATAATCAATATAAACCTGTAATTTGAGGTTACTTAAGGGAACCAAAAAACGCGTGAAAATAAACCTTAAATTAGATTATATGAAAAAGTTCAATGTTTTGCCTATGCCAAAAGCTCAAAGATTATTAAAATTAGGCCCTTTAGTTGTGAGATAAGAGGTAAAAAGATTATAGCAGGATTACCTAAAATTGTAATCAATTGCTAAGGTGAAAAATATTATTTGAAATTTTAATATATATCGGAATTTTAGAGCTCAACCAAATTGATTCTAACGCGGTATATTTAACAATATCAAATCTTTTATATGAGTATAATAATTGAAGAAAAATAAGTTTCTTTCTAACCATAAAAAAGTATATGTTTACCTCTCAACTTACCAAACCAAAAAGACAGATAGAATATGAATTTTCTTTTCAAACTGGGCTCAAAATTAGTGGGAAGTTAGTCTCAAAACAAGTTTTGCCAACGCGGGAGTCAAAGAGATATAGTTCCTCTGTTCACACTGGCGCGAATATTTGAAAAGGAGAAGATAAGCAATTTAGTAAACAAATTTTAAGACATAGTGAAAGCAGGCCTTAACATTATCAAGGGATGCTTGTCCGAGGGAAATCACAAAAACGTTATCATATATTAGATCTGAGATAGTATGGATATTACACAGGAGTTTTTAAAAGGTTATAGTGGTGTTTCACAAGTAAAAATAAAAATTAAAAATAAAATTTTTAAACATATTTTTGGAATTTTATTTAAATACTCTATACATATTTCGGGTTTTTAGCCCATCATCAGGAGTTTGAGTTTACAAAAGTCTTTTGAGTCAGTCTTTTGTAAACTCAAACTCCTGATGATGGGCTAAAAACCCGAAATATGTATAGAGTATTTAAAATAAAACTCCAAAAATATAATTAAAATTTTTTAATTTTTATTTTACTTGTGAAACACCACTATAACCTTTTAAAAACTCCTGTGTTTAATATGTTTCACTATAAACCAACACCGCTTTCCCTAAATATTATGGATTATTTTTAACCGATTTAAAAAAAAAGGAGGTTCTCGTATTCTAATTGAAAAGTTTTTTGTTTTGCCGAGAGTAGCAGAGTTGTTGATTCACAAAGAGAAAACAAAGAGGTTGTCCTCGAAGCCGAAAATGGGTCAGTTTCATAGCGGAATAATAAATGCGTTTGTAAAATGCACTGAGTTGATTTATTCAATATTAATATATGATATATATTTGACAAAGAAAAGTATATTGTGTGAGGTGCTTCGCTATCAGACAGTATGATGTAATGGTGGCACATGAAGGTGTGCGACGCCTTCTCCTATAGAGGAAAGGAAGACGAGGCTGGCGGTTATTTCAACACCCTCAAACGAAGTCTTCTCATTCCTGAAGTCGTATCCATCCTTCTTGAGCAAAAGTCGTGTTTTTCCTTTGGTAACGACTTTGTCAGTACATCCGCGGGCATCTTCGTTGTCTGAATGTATGCTGTTTCGACTTCTTCATCCTCCAGCGCCTGTCGAATAAAGTGATGCCTAATGTCGATGTGCGTTTGCGCGTGAGTGGAACACAGGGTTTTCTGATAATTTCAGCGCACCTTGGCTGTCGCTCTTGATCGGGATTGTTGGCCGTGTTTGTCCTATCTGGGCAAAGAGTAGCCTTAAATAGATTGCTTCCCTCGCTGCCTCAGTAAGTGCCATGTAGGCTGGCGGTTATTTCAACACCCCCTCTCAAACGAAGTCTTCTCATTCCTGAAGTCGTAATCCCATCCTTCTTGAGCAAAAGTCGTGTTTTTCCCTCGGTAACGACTTTGTCAGTACATCCGCGGGCATCTCCATCGTTTAAATGTATGCCTTTTCGATTTCTTCATCCTCCAGTGCTTGTCGAATAAAGTGATGCCTAATATCGATATGTTTCGTGCGTGAGTGGAACACAGGGTTTTCTGATAATTTCAGCGCACCTTGGCTGTCGCTCTTGATCGGGATTGTTGGCTGTGGTTGCCCTACCTGGGCTAAGAGTCGCCTTAAATAGATCGCTTCCCTCGCTGCCTCAGTAAGTGCCATGTATTCGGCCTCTACACTGGAGAGTGCCACCGTTCGCTGTTTTCTTGCTTCCCACGAGATAGCTGCGCCTCCGGAAAGCGAATATGTAGCCCGAAAATGACTTCCTGTCGATAAGGGAATTTCCCCAATCGGCGTCTACATATCCTTCGACTGGTTTTCCATTCTTCTTGAAGTGTAGTCCCTTGTTGATGGTGCCACTTAAGTACCGCAGGACTCTCTTCGCTGCTTTCCAATGGCTTTCGTTGTAAGCAGTATTGAATTGGCTCAGCATGCTCACCGCAAAGGAGATGTCTGGTCGCGTCGCTACTGCCAAGTACATCAGCGACCCAACCAACGATCTGAATGGAAATTTCTTCATTTCATCTTCTTCTTGTTTGAGTGGTTTGTGCACAGTTTAATTTCCGGCTTCCTAATGGAGTATTAAAAACGGTTTGCAATTCTCCATGCCATATTTTTCAAGTATTTCGGAAATATATTTCTTCTGAGAAAGAATAATTTCCCCCTCTCGATGTGTGAACTCTATTCCTAAGCAGTAGTTCACAATGCCAAGATTTTTCATCTGGAACTTTTTCATTAATTGTTTCTTGATTTCTTCTATCCGTTCTTCATTCTTCGAAGCGATTAGAA